>JAIUZE010000270.1:0-409507 GCA_022085475.1 Heliosperma pusillum | reverse complement strand
GTGAAGATGGGGAGCGCAAGAGGAGAGTCTAGAAATATAGTTGGACGGATTTAATTAAGAAATGAAGATTTTATGGAGGTTTTGCTCAAGAACGATGAAGAACAAATGAAGAACGACGAAGAACACGAAGAACGATCAAATAAAGTGATGTTTTGATCTTAATTTGTTTTGTTGTAAAATGAAAAGTTGTTTGTGAGTAAGAAAGAGTGGATGAGTGCCGTGTAAATATAGGCCAAAATAGTGAGTTGGGTTTTGAAATTGTTGTTATGGAATTGACCCGGTATAATAATTATATTACCGTAATTAATTAGATATTAAGTTAATTGAATTAAATATCAAGATATTATGTTATTGTAATGAAAAGAAAGAAAATATCACGGTCAAAGAGAGAAGAAAAACCGAGAGGATTAGGAGAGGAAAGACGGGTCTGATTTTGAGCGATTGCTTATTTTCGTAACTGATCGATAAAGTTGAAAAATATCTAAGAGATTTTTCTGTATTAATTTAATCAAAGAATTATTAAAAGGATCTAATCGTGAGGTGGAAATGATGACATGGGCGCGTTGTACTCATGCCAAAGTCGAGTTGCGAGTTTGTTACGGGATTTACGATGAGTCGGGAATAGTTAAATGACGTTCGGTTTAAAACCGTAAAAGTTATTCTTTAAATTCCGAATAAATTCAAAATAATTATATTAAATTATGATAAATCTTAATAAATCTAAATAAAAATAAATCAAAAATATTATTTTTTTTAAATAAAATTTCGGTCTTCTACTTATGAGACGAGTCGGGAAAAGTCAACGGAAGTCAAAGTTGACTGAAAAGTCGAGAAAAGTCGAAGATGACTTAAAAGTCAAGAAAAGTTTAGGACGACTTAAAAGTCAAGAAAAAGTCAATGACGACTTTAAAAAGTCAAGGAAAAGTCAAAGACGACTTAAAAGTCAAGAAAAGTCAAAGATGACTAAAAACGGTCTTTTCATGAAATCTCTCAGAAATTCCAAATACGAACGCGGAATTTCAAAATAAGACTCGGAACAAAAATTCCTATTTTAAAAACTTAAGTTCTCCTGAAAAGTGTTAGTAAATATTTTTACTAGAAAAATCGGGTACTTTTCGGGTTGTTACACATTATTTTTTTCATTATTTTTTTTCTTCAGAAAAATTAATGCAAAGTCATCCTTTTTTTCAGAAAAACTAATGCAAAGTCGATAATTAATAAACTAATGCAAAGTCCAAAAACATTCGAAGAACATAGTCTAAATAAATCAGAAAAAAAGAAGAGGAGAGAGGGTAATTAAAGTTTTTGTTTTGATGTGGGGCCCACTAATCCTGAAATCCAGCCAATAGGAAGGCTCTAAATGTTTCAGGATTAGTATATAGTAGATTTTATTGGGTCTATTATTATTAGATTAGTCTTTAGGTTTAAATCTTAGGGATCTTAGTCATTTTATTCCACTTTTATTGTATTGTGCTTTGTGCTCGTAATCAACTACGGTGGCAGAGTCATGATTTGAATTTAGGAGGGACGTACAACTAATGACATAAGGTACACTCGATAAAATTTTAAAATATTTAGCATAAAGGCTATGCCCTTAGATCCGCTACTGATCAAACGTATGACTGACATTAGTTTTTGTGAACTTCTTGTGATTAATGAATGTCACTTGTAAAATTAGTGAATAATCTACGTTCTCACGTTTAAATCCCCAAATAACTAATCCTACATAAATATTACGTTTAATTGAGTTAAGCCATATCAGCAAAAAGATTAAATTGGTTAACATGGTAGATCATGATACTCGAGAGTTTACCCAGTGCATACCTAATACATAGACGACAAGTTCAGGTTACGACTCTAAAATAAAAAGGACAAGTTTTGGGTCAAAGTGATATTAAATGGGTGAAATTTACAAACCGCACGAATTCAAGAGATGAAACGATTTTACTTGTGTAGAGTAAAGAAGTTAAGGAGGAGACTGTAATACGTACGTCATCTAAACAATCAGACTGACATGAATATGTTATACGGAGTATGTAAATAAGAAACTGTATGCAGTGCAGTTGAAGCCTAAGTTATGGAGAAAACACCATTTCCAGACATTTATTTGCTGAGCATTGCCTTCAATTTTGGCCTGTACGAATCAAGCATTACCAATTACCATTGAAATCGGCTACTAGTTTGCGGGGGATCGGAGAAGGGGTAATTGTATAAAGTAACCTCGAAAAAATTCAAAATTTTAACTAAAACACCTGATTTACGCTATACTTATGTTATTATTGTACAAGATTGCCTGACAAAAGACTTTGAATCTTGAGTTAAATTGAAGAAAGATGTCTTATCTTGATTACAAATTCTTGTTTCAGAATGCCCTAAGTTAAGATTTACTCACAATCAAACTAAATAATGTAAAATGAAAACGGGATTAAGAGAGGTTTTAACTTAAGACCGTCTTACAAAAACCTACTCGAGATCACAAATTAAGGTGTGGGTTCTTAGTTAATTCACTTTCACGTGATTAACATTGATTTTATAACGATTCTATTGATAACTAATTAACACGTATAGTTAAACCTCTGTACACTAGTAAATTCAAAAGGTTCTAATAATCGGGTCTGGATTATTAGAGTCTAACTTGATAGCTAAATGTCCAAGTTCAGCCATTACAAAGAAAATCAGTTTTTTTTTTGTTACATGGGGTTTCAAAACGATAATAGGACATCTCAAATTTATTTGACGTCCGAGACTCCCAGCATGTGTATATTCGACTTTCTTAATTAAAAGACACTTTTAACTGGTACAAGGTTATTTTGTACAAATATAAAACACATTAATAAATAAATTTTTTATTACCAAATAAATCCGTTTTACAAATTTTCGGTTAAATATCGGAATTCAAAAAAAAAAAAATGTACCAAACGTATACATTATTCATTCATCATAATTCATAAACACATGAGGACAACCTAAAATTCAGCAATTTGGCAATATACACAGTAAAGAAACAAAACATCAAAAACATGTTGGAAAGTAATTTCACCACAATAGTATTTGTACGTTGATATCACAGTATTTAGGGATTTGTTTGGCAGTTTATGTTTGGCTCTTTTTTCAGCTTATATCTGAAATTGGGCCCGTGGGCCATCATCAATGGGCTCTTATTAGCTAACTATATTACTAACATTGGCCCATTGTTCACATGCTAATATTGACTCTTCTACACTAAAACTGCACTACTTGATTATACCGTCTTGCTTAAAATAGAGGTATTCGTCTTTACGCTGATTATAAATCATATTCGTAGAATGTAATGTTAAATTTCTAGGTACACTCGGCGGACCATGTGTACAATGATATTATTATAATGAGAAAATTAAAAATAAGGCTTTTTATTAGCTGGAGTAATTAAAATTACAATGATATTATACATCGGCCACCCGTAGGAAAGAATTTTCCACCTAGAATATATAAATATAAGAAAGTTAATTGATAAGACGATAATTAACGTATTTTTGACCCTCTTTTTAGTTCTTATTTGACCGTTTTTATAAGTCGTCTTAGAACTATTTACTTGTTTTAGAGCTTAATATCATATTAGCTAGTTTATTCTAATAAACGTCATTTTGTGTTATTTTTGGGATTTTGGTACTGCTCCGTTATTTTTGTCATGTAGGTACTATGTAGAGCGGCAAATGAACGGTGAGACGGGTGAAGACGGAGTCAAATGAATTGAATTACGCAAAAGCAAAGTAAAAGTTGATTTATTTACTCCACCAAAAGTCAAACAATGGTCTCCTACTTGTTTTTCGCCATTTTCATTACCTAAGACCAAAGTGTTGGTTTAATAGCTAACTTTCTCCATGATCTCCATCATCAATCACCATGATTAGCCATTTCATAAACACTCATCAACTAAAGCTCATATATCCCAATCAAATCACCATGAGCTTTGAGCAGCCTTCCAATCAAAACCCGAAAACCCGACATCGGAACCCGTCACATTGCACCACTGCATCAACTAATAGCAGCTGCCGCTACCTCCTCATTCGGCCACCCTTGGGCCCAGTCTCACCATCATTGCTCGAGCACCCGACTCCGGCTCCGCCTCGAAATACAAAGCTTTTGGACTTCATTCAAGACCACCGTGCGGAACGAAGTCGGCCGTGCGAAACTAATGCAGGACAGGTTCAACCGTGCGTTTCCGACCGTGCGGAACACAAGGCACCGTGCGTATCTCCAGTGAGTGGCTAAAGATTGAGTTTGGTCATTATTTTGACTATTTCCCTTGTTCCCACGTGACATTGGCTGAAGAAGAAAACCTTGGAGTTGCTTTTTGTATTATTTTATTTCTTTATTTTGTCTTATCTCAAAATTTTAGACCCAAAAAACATTTACTAGTTAACCCTTACTTTCTCTCATATATAAAGAGAAGAAACCCCAAAAATAGAGGAGAGCCACCATTTTTCAGATTTGTTTTAGTATTAGCGTGGTTTCTCTCTCAAAACTCTCCATTAATTTAGTTTAGGAGTAGATTAATTCACTCCAAGATTCAATCTTTTGGGCTTGGAAGACTAACTCTACCATATTTATGTAATTTACATTCAAAGTTTGGTATTTAATTTCTTATCTCTCTTTCTTTTTGTTATTTTCATTTATTGTTGTTTGTTCTTCTAGTTTAGTAATAGATTAGTTTAAAGTTTGAATCTTTATTATCTTATTACGTTTGTTCACATGGGTAAAGTAATTGTTAGTGTGTTTTATGTTATATTGTTCATGATTAGTGAGTAGTTGTCTCGCTAGAGTTCGATTAATCCGTAACATGCCAAGTTTATTTGATTGAATCCCATATTTAATGAGTTGTTGGGTAGTTAGTTGGGTTAATTAAAGGATTTGACTTTTTATGTTTTATTTGGGATTGTTGTTGACTCTTGACCCTTGACCATCAACGGGAGTTGATTAGGTTGGGAGCCGACTCACCTCATTTAAACTAGTTGTCAACTTAGGTTGAACCCGGGAGGGAGAACCTAAGGAGGGTGCCTTTAATTGTCGGTTTGAACTTTACCTTTGGGAAAAGGATTGGGATGACCGGGAAGATAACGGGTTTGTTTTGACCTTAGCCTTTGTTGGGGTACATGAGAATGGGCCCATTTTAGTGGACCTTGGCCTAGGATAGGGGATTCCGAGTCACGAACCCGGGAGGGAGGTGATCGGGATAACTACCGTCCTAACGCGAACCCGGGAGGGAGGTGTTAGGCGACTTAGAGGCGTTTTCCCCTAAGCAGCAACTTAATGACTTGTTGACGGGATTCATGAGAGTAAATAAGGCATGTTAGTGGAGAAAATCGGACCCTAGACCTTTCTTTATTATTTAATCCGTTATTTCTATTATATTACTTGTTTAGTTATTTATTAGTTTATAGCTTAACTTTTACCACTTTTTGATTTGCGTAGCTAGCCTCTAATTTAAGACGAACTAATATTCGACCTTGACCTCTCTGTGGATCGACCTCGACTACCGCTACTACATTAGCTTAGTTGAGTTTATAAATTTGTTTTGGCCGGGGGAAGGCGACTAAAAATCCCCGCGTCATTAATCATGATAGTATTTGATTGGTTATCGAACATATACTAGAAATGTGGGTAGCACAAGGTGATTCTTAAACTTAATAAACTAATAATTTTTCACCGTGTTAAGTTATACGAGTATGAAAATTCACCATTTCTTTTTCCTTTATTTTCTTGCAATGCATGTCCATATCTAAATCGGCTAAGTTTCTAATTACTCTATAATCACAAGTAATTATTTTTCTTTTTCACAAATGTGAAATAATATAGATATCATCATCATTATTTTACTTAGGATAAAAACCTAACTAATGTGCGCCTTATTCTAACCAATTACACACTTACCTCACATATTCTTTTTATATTTATGGTGAAATATACAGAGAAATTAAGATAACCTACATTAGGGCAGTGGAAAATCATGGAAGAAATGGTTAAGGGTCTCAAGGTTTAAAATAGTAACTTCGTGCTTGAAGTCTTAAGACTCAGTCATTGAGTCAAGGGTATAAGATGATAATTTTATACTGAAATATAACCCTCTTCCAACATAACTAAGGTTCTATACTAAATATTAGGTAACAAGTTAAATACTTTATACTTGATAGGGGCATTATAAACAACTTCATATTTCATAAGTTAGACCCTGTTCTTTTCGGCTGAAACGAGCTGAACTGGGTTAAATTGAGGTGAGCTTAATTGTACTAAACTGAATGGGCAGAGTTGAAGTGAATAGAGTTAAAGTAGGACTTAATTTTTCGAAGAGATGAATTGAACAGAACTGGTTAAAGTTAAGCTAAACTGTGTTGAATAAAACCGAGCTAAAATTAAGCCGGAAAGAACAGAGCCTTAGTGTCCTATCTCCTTATATAAATTTTAAAAAAAATGTTAGTCCCATGCATCCTGAAAATTGGGAAGAAGCAATTATAACACCTCAAATCAATAACTCCACTTTTCCAACACATGAGGCATGATTATAAACTTAACAGAAAACCACATTTGGACCATTAGTCCTTGTAAGAAACAGCCTCCAACAACATGTGTAAAACAAGAAAACATACATTGACAAGGATCTTAATGAATATGACTCCCAGTAGAAAAAAATAACAAGAAAAAATATACAAAACATGAAAGGGAAAGATGTTAATGTAAGATGCATGCCATAATGATGAATTATGAATTGTCCTTTTTAACTAAGGAATCATCTCCTTTTTTTTTTTACCATTAACAGTTTCTAAAATAATTCCTATTGATTGCACCATATTACTATCACCTAAATTGTTCGACTGGTACTGAGTTTGATATCACTGTATTTACAACCGATTTTATATTGGCATTTGAAAATCGTCATATAACAAAATTAACATACGACTTATAAAATTATTCGCAGCTTGGTAAAACTAAAGTAACGAACTACGGGTCTAAAACCCGACAATTCAACTCAATTTTTCCTAATTAATTTTATCTTTTATCTATCTTCTATTCTTCATGAGACAAGTAGAGAGGTTCAAGTGGCACCAACACCAAGAAAGTCAATGAATGGTGGATGTGAAGTGGAGACCTCTGATTTACTTCCTTGATCTACATTTGATAGAGTTGATGATTTTGAGACAATACAAGACTGTTTTTGATGAGTTGAAACTAGTTGAAAAGTTGGATGAAAACTGTTGTTTTTGTTGTTGTAGTACATTGATTGTTGCATTTGCATTGGCCTATCCAAACAACTGTTTTTGTTTAACATGCTCACTTTGTTTTGGACATTTACACCTGCAAAAAAATAATTTAAAAAATATATATATATTACTATATTTATGACATACTAAAGAGAAAGGAAAGCTACAAAAAGGAAGTATGAAAAGTTGTTTAAATCCCAAGTTAATGCATTAGACATGAGATCAGCAAATCTCTTGTTTCCTTGGTTGTTCACTAGCATGCATAGACCAAGTACACACAATCAAATTAAATATTTTCTTTAATTTAAGGCTAATTGTTGGAAAGAGTTAGTCTTGGTTAAAACTGACGGGAAAATCGTGATGACTAGCATTAAAGGAAATAACATACATAGATCTGGTTAGACCGTCTCAAATTGAAGGCCGTAAATAAGTTTTTGTGAGTTGGGTATCTCATAAAAACAAATAAAGTGGAGGAAATAATGGTAAAGTCATCATATATTACTTAGAATATGCATTAGTCTTCCAAACAATATGGTACTTTAACGTACAAAAGTACACAAAATGAACAAAAAAATTGAATTATTTATCAACAATAAAAACACAAACCTGGAAAGAAATCCAAAGGAGGTTGCTGGGTATAAAAACCAATGTTTTTATTGATTGCTTGTCCAAAAATCATGCTACCATTATTGGAGACAATATTATTCTTGTCACTTGAACTTCCATAATCTTCTTCCTTAGAAGACCATGAACATGAAGATGATCTCCTAAAATCATTATTATTATCATCGCGATTATTATTATTATTACGAATAATATTGTTATTATTATTATTATTATTATTAATGTGATGATCATTATGGAAAAGAGGTGAAAGATTATTAATATTATTATTAGGAGGTAAAAGAGTTGATCTTCTTCTTCTAAAAGAAGAAGATTGTTCTCTATATTTTCTAGCCATAATAACATGCCAATGATTTTTAACAGCATTGTCAGTTCTACCAGGAAAGAGTCTTGCAATCATAGCCCATTTGTTACCATACACTCTATGTGCTTGCATTAGTCTCTCTTCTTCCTCTTCTGTGAATGCCTTTCTGTTTATTCTCGGGTCTAATTGGTTGAACCACCTCAATCTACAACTTTTACCTTCATTGTCCCAAAACAAATAACTTAGTCTTTTGTAAAACCGGTTTATCCTTGGGTCTAATTGGTTAATTGACCTCTATAAGTTAAAGTGAAGTAGTTATCAAACTACCGGATTTACAAAATACTTTGTAAGACAACTTTACACAAGTATAATAACATAACAAAACAACGTTAGCCTAGATTTACAAAATACTCGTACTTCTGTAAGACAACTTTACACAAGTATATATAATAACATAACAAAATAACATTAACCCGGATTTACAAAATACTTGCACTTCTGTAAAACAGCTTTACACAAGTATGTATAGTAACATAAAAAAAAACATGAGCCTGGATTTATAAAATACTCGTACTTCTGTGAGACAACTTTACACAAGTATGTATAATAACATAAAAAAAAAAAACATTAGCCTGAATTTACAAAATAATCGTACTTCGGTAAGACAACTTTACAGTTTACACAAGTATAATAACATAACAAAATAACATTAGCCTGGTATTTCAATAACGATAATTTCTAACCCATAATGAGATTTTTAAAAACGCTCAGATAAAAAACAAAATCATGAACGTAGCTCATCTTCTACTTAGGTTATTCATTGTAGTCAAAATATGAACATTACATAACGTTTATTATGGTCTATGGTTTAATAACCGCCAGTATCAACACTGCCCTTTTTGCGATATCACCAATAAGAAAATATATTAACATGATTTATTTTCTCACATAAACTTAAACCATCTGGAAAATAAGATAGCGACACACAGACACACGAAACATACAAATATCGATAAATTAAATATAAAGAGAAATAATAACCTGATCTTCCTTCCAATTTCTCAGCAATAAGATTCCAATTCTGAGGGCCATAAATACCTACAAGTTCCTTAAGTTTATTATCTTCAGCAGGCCTCCAATGACCTCTTGCACATACCTTGCTTTCTTTTGAACTTTCCACCATATTATTCATAATATTATTATTATTATTATTATTATTGTTACTATTATAATTCTTATTATTATTATTATCACACAAAAACTTGTCATCTTTATAAGTAGTATTAAGATCCATGCTTGAAATTACATGTTTCTCCCTAAACCCATCTCTATGCATCATAAAACTTCCCATAAATAATTTAGGTTTATTCAAGGAGAGTAAGGTTAAATCAGGAAATACACTCATAGATGACATGTATGATAAATTTGAAGAAGATAAATTTGAAGAAGAATATGATGAATTTAGAGAATAAAGTGTATAAATTTATAATGAAGTAAAAATATAAGAAGATAATAGTTTTTGGAGAGATTTGAAGTGTTGACAAGAAATGATAGATGACAAGTTTAACCAAAGTGAAAAAAAGAAAGTAATTAAAAGGAAGTTTTTTTTTTTTTTGAAGGGAAGTTATGATATGAATGTGAGATGAAAACACTTGAAAATGGCAAAAGTGTTGCTAACAGAAACCTACAACACCCTTTCTTTTCCTTTGCCTGTCTCTCTCTTTGGGTTAAATAAATACTTCTGTTCCCAAGTTGTTAAACATCCCGCTGACTAACCTTTCAATATGTAAGGTAACAACTAGGTCTCTTGAAAAACCGTCTTATGGTTAACAACGAGTTTTATACGAGATAGGAAATGAAACTCGTAGAGTTGTCTAATAGTAAGTTGAAAGGTTTAATTTAACAAAATTATAAAAGTTTTGATGTAATAGAAAATGGTTTTAACATTGCGCTTGTCACAGTGGTGTTGATGCAAAAAATGTCTAAATTCGAGTATCATTTGCTGAAAACAATTAGGTTTTATTAGTAGATTCAAAATAGGACCTGATAATCCAAATTCTATATATTTATCGTTTTATTATTAGATTCAAAACAAGACCAGATTTGACGCGTAAGAGTTAAAACCGTCTAAGACTTTAAGTTAAGGCTATACAAAACTTGTAGATTATGATACTAGTATTGAACAAAGCTACTTTAATTTGTTTGTTAATTGTTTGGTTCATTTGATCAAAATAGTGGTACTAACAAGCTAACTACTTGATAACAGAAAAAGATAATCAAAATTTGAAGTTCCAATGAAATATGTATTTAGTCAAACCTTAACTCATTGATGAACAACCACAGGAAAAGAATGAACGTGTGCATTAACTAATTAATAAAAGAGTTCCACTAAAAATCTAGTTTAAATTAGGTCTGACTATTTCTGTTCATAATTAATAAATTTGGTAAAACGGTCATTATAATTAGCACAATCACACGTATGCGATTATGGGAATTTGGAAGTTAATTAACGTATCTAATTGGTAGGCTCAGCATTTTTGTCCGTGCAATTGACCTTTCTTTTTTCCTTTTTTTTTTTTTTAATTATGACTAATTAAATCTAGGAAATCGACATCGGAGTACTATGGAGTATGGAGTATAAGTACAAATTTGACCCTTTTTTTTTTAACTTAATAGATCATTTTATTAATAAAAAAAGTCTAATGAAATTTACACATGTCAAATTTAATCGGGTATAAATTATTAAAATCAAATAAAACAAATTATCAGAACAAATTAAGATATCCAAACTTAATTTGCTCCGCTTCTACGTACATATCCTCCAAATTTAATTTGACCTTTATACTATGCTCGAATAAAATTTACTCCCTCTATTTAAGTCCAAACACAACATTTCTCTTTTACACATTTGTCAATGTATGAATTGTAACGTAAATATCTCGAATTTTACATCATAAAAAAATATAAAACTTTGATAATCTTATTGTACTTATAAAGGCGAATCAAACAAGATCCCACATGACCATATTTTATCTTACATATTGCAAGAAATCGTAAAGATTCTCTTCACTCATGAATAGTGTCAAAAAAAAGAAATGTTGTATTTGGACTTGCATGGAGGGAGTATTAAATTGTGTCATTTTAGCTGTTGAAAATGTGAAAAGGTTTATATAAGACTCTCTTTATTTTAGCTTGGGTAGGACTTAAAGGGACTTTTTGCTTAAATGGGGTCGAAACCCAAACTATTTAACAAAATAGGGCGAGTTTCAAACTATTTACCAATAATGAGTCCACGTCACTATGTTGAAAGAGAGGTATCTTCTCGCTGTCCGGGAGAGCGAGAAGTTGAAGGGGCTTGACAAAAGATAACTACATAGATAGCCAATTTTATTTTATTTTTCCGTAAAAAAATTAGATAAAAGATCCACGAGTTTAACATTCTCTTAAATAGCAACTTTCATTTTATATTATCGTCTCGTATAAGATCGAACTTGTAGTAACTTAAATAAAAGTAGTGTTTAATTATTAAAACTAAACCCATTTTTTCTAGCATGTTTCTTAAACAAAGGACAACACGTCAACACATCAACACATAACCCAAAAGGATCTAAAACTAGCCTTTATTCAAGGAGAAAAAAACATTACGCAATCAATTACACATATTCATTCATTTAGTAGATATTGAAGAACTAACAACAATCAAACTTACACATGAATTCTCAAAAGTTACAAGAAAATGGAAAGAAAATGCAACGAATTTTATAAAAATTGAAACAAAGAAAAGGAACAAACAATAAAGCTGAAGTCATTTTGGTGTTAAAATCACGTGCACGTGCACTGACTTTATACAAAATTTATGAATAAAAAGGACACATCACACACATAAATAGTAGCAGTGTCTTACTTTGGAAATGTTATTATTATTATCACTATACATGAATTGTGTTGTGTGTAAATCTATATTTCTTTTATTGTATTTTTCAATAATAATAATAATTATTAAAACATATATAAAAAATAATGAAATTATGAATATTGGAAATCAAAGTTTCATTGATGGGTCCAATCACTGATAAATACAGTAGTATATACAAATTGACTCCTCAATTACATAATAATATTCCAAAATATATAAAATATACCATTAAAACCAGTTAAAAGGATGATGGTATATTTCTATCTTAGGAATGTCTTTCTTTGTGTTTCTATTCTTCTTACTAGTCTTCATACTTATATATAGTATAGAGTGAAATTAAGGTTAATATTTTACCTCTGCATGCACTCAACTATGTGCATGGTAGATTATTTTGGGTATTTGTGTTACATGCATGCATGCAATATGATGAGTTTAGGTAAAATGAAGCTAAAAATTCACCTTAAATTTGTCTTTTTTTTTATATATATTTTGATCGTTGAATGGTCTCAATTCAAATGACTATGTAAGACTTGTTAATTAATTGTATTATTGGACAATACAATAAATTTGTAATAATATACTCTCTATTATATTGGCTAACTAATAGATAGCCGGTCTGATTTTAAGAGGGGTAAAATACATATTGGATCGATATTATGGGGTGTTTGGTTGGGGGAGTTGGAATGGAATGAAATGGATTTGATCCATTCTAGTGTTTGGTTGGGCATTTTGGAATAGATTTAGAATCTTTGACATTCTACTCCATTCCAATGTTGAACCAAACAATATAAAGCAAGTATGGGATATAGAATCCAATCCTTAGTGGTATGACATTCCATACCATTCCATTCCAACCATTCGAACCAAACGCCCCCTTAGTTTACGTTAAGTTAGAATACTGATTAAAATAAGAATTACTGTAGTAAATTTTCAACTCTTTCTTTGACATTTGTTGACAATAATAATTTTACATATAGCAATAAATATTTTTACTCCCTTTCATTCGCCAGATTCTTTACATTTATTTTTGGTGTGAATTTTTAGGAACTCACATACATGCGACTTCCAGAGTTAAACACAAAGAATATATACTCCGTATATTATTATATTAACCGTATCATTGTCCTTTTAATTGGTGGATAATTGCCTAATTGGTACTCAGTTTTTTTTTTTTTTTTTTGGTTCAAATAATTGGTACTCAGTAACTCACCCAATTAACCATCAGCTAAAACTTGTTCATACTCGCTCTAGCTGAGACGGGCCGGGTGCGATGATGCTCTTTCCAATTATACTCGTTTCACTGGCATCCCTGTATACTAACGCATCATAAAAATACTCTGTATAAAGCTTAAGTATTTGAAAATACGATTTCGGTTTGTGATCAACACTTTGGAAAGTACGTATTCCATCATCGAAGTATGTACATACTCCGTATACGCATGATTTCATCACTATAACAGTATAACACCATTTAATACCATTGCTTGGTTATGAGAATTCACAAATTCTCATTTCAGACGGCATCTATCCGTCTTAAGCTTAAGACGATCAAATACAAACCAAGTCATCCTACTTGTTGCCTAAAAATTATCAAAAATTGTGTATTTATTATCACCACTTGTTAGTATTTGACCCGTCTTAATATTCAGATGGATAATACTCATCTTAAGCCAGACTTACGGGTGAGAATTTGTGTTAAAAAAAATGATAGAACATCTTGCGTGTTTGACATGATATCATGTGTATATCATACAACATGGGGAACTTGCGTTTACTTGTGTAAATATTCTAGGGCTTTAATTTGTCACTCCAATGTGTTTAAAAATGTACTCGTAAATAATTAAATCCCCAAAATCCGTAATGTATAAGTAGATAAAAATATAAAATGGGTTGTTACTTGTTAGCTAACAGCATTTAGTTGAATTACAAGAATGGGTTAATACGAAGTTGGTGTAATGTTGATGAAGTTTGTGAGACTAATTGTCATGTTTATGGGATTTAGTTAAAATCCGTAATATGATGGAAGACCTTCTCCATGTGTTTTTGTTATTGGTTGACACGATCTTCATTTAGTCGTATATAAAACAGTTTTACATAAAAATAAGATTAATTGAGTTAAATATGTAAATATATCCATATTGATTGATATATAAGTAGTTATTAAAAGAACCCGTCTTTGTCTTGATTAGTGGAGTATACAATTACAGAGTATTAGCTAACAAATAGTCAAATATATATGCTTAGTTTTTGGCAATACGGTTATAATGTTTTCACCAATATAAGTACTTATTGACGTGTGTCTCATAAAATTGAAAGAGAAATTACATTAAGTTTATAATAAGACCGTTTTATATCAGAATGTATCCTACAACTGACCATATGTTATGGAGGCTAATACTCGATTATATTAACGTGACATCCTCTTTAGGAAGCTACTACAAAGGTCGTAGTACCAATAGATAAGGACTTTAAGTAGGTAAACTGATTGCAAAATCTGACACCTTAATTTAGATTATTAATCATTTTTCCACTTGACAAATTAAACTTCCTAAATTAGTAGGCCAACTTGTATCATCATCTCTTCTTTGGTTTGCTTAGCTTGTAGGAACGACCTAACTTAATGCCAAGAATCTCATTTAAGGCAATCAACTTGAGTTTGCCCTACCTAGTGTATTATAGACCAGGTATCAATATTGTGGAAAGCTGACGGAGCTAAGATTTGAATTTAAGGAATAAAAGAATTTCAGGGAGGCCAAAGAGTAATACTATAAAGGAAATCGAAACAATTTTGAAAATTCTAATTGTTCAGATTTTTAAAAGTCGTTCATCGTTTGGTGAGTCGAGCGTCCCGTCTAACCATCTTGACTCCGTCACTATGTATGGTTTTATGTAAGGTGATCATTTATCTGCTTTTTTAATGCACTTATTTTACAACAAACCTTTGAGACAATCTATTTCAAAGCTAATCAATGTTCATTAATAACCTCTGAACGAATACATAAATCGTTTTATACGAAATATATGCTCGTGCTTAAACAATCTCAGATTAAAATGATCACAAGTAGTGGAGGAGCCACAATTTTAAGTTAACAAGAGTGAAATTTCAATGTGGGCGAATGAGTAGTAACATGCGATACTCAAAATAATTTGAAAATTTTACCCAAATTCTACGAAATTTCAATTGTTTAGCATGGGCGAGCGCCCCTACTAACACTGCTCTAGCTCCGCCACTTAATTCACAAGAATGCAAAACCAACACCATGAAATCAGGATTAAATTAGGTTGGTTATTTGGTGGTATAACATGAAAGAACACGCATTTGGAGTGAACCCCAACGTACAAACCAAAGTGAGGGAACAAACGTTGTTTAAACTCATAAACTATGAGAAAAGTGTGCATGTCATGTAGATTATATGATTGGCCCACCAACATGTGTGCAAATATAAGTGGGCCTGTTGAACTCAAACCCAACTAACTGGATGGCCCACATACAAGTGGGTCCACTTTTGAAAGCATAGATAACTAACATGAATGCAACATGCAAGTATTTTAGGGAGCAAACAAGAAATTGACTTGGTCACTTTGCCTTCAAAATGATAAATATGTAAGCATATGAAAGTCAGTTGGCCTTGTCCCAAGGCAAAATCTATGACATATAATGCAAATTCTCATTTCAGACGGGACGACCCGTCTTAAGCAAGATATACTGCACATATAAACATGATACTCCTACTAAATAATCTGTGCCATTTACATGTGACATTTTAATATTGTATAGGTCTACATTGGTATTCCTGGCCAAGGGCACATACTAGCTCGGCCCGACTTGGCCCGCACGTGATGTTGAGTCAGTTTTGTAACCACCTGACCCGATTTAAAGGTTTCTTGCTCATTATCCGTGCCAGTTCAAGGCCTGAAAAAACTAACCTAACAGTCAATCCTGTTGAAAAAAAAAGGCTCTATGGCACGGGTTCGGGCCAAGACTTTACGGCTTGGCCCGTACATCCCAACCTCAGACATGCCGATTTAGGGCCTATGTTGAGGAGCCTTTTTCATGAGTCATGACCAGCTCCCCCCGACCCATATCCCCCTACCTAAATCCCCAACCGTTGTTCTATGTGATCCAAACTGGACTGCTGCTATGAATACCGAATATCGTGCTCTAATTGACCATCACTTGGGATGCCCCGCCTTTCCCCACCCCGCAGATGCTCATGATATATTCACAATAACTTTTAGGCCATTTCTTTTGTACTTAGTTTTCGTTCTAATTATAAATCAAGTTCATTTTAGTTTAGTTTTCTAGATTCAGTTCGTTTAGTAGTTCCGTTGAATTCATATGAATTCACTCAAGTACAGACCAATTCTGTGGGAAATAACAGTTTACATCCCCATAAAATTTAGGATTATAACAAAATTATATAATATGAATGCAAGTCATAGATATGAAATCGATACAAAAGTAGAGAAAAAGAATTAAACCTTCGGTCCTTAGCAAATTAGGCCTAAGAACAGATATCAAAATAGATATCCTCCTAATCGTAACACCCAAGATGCTCCGAGAAATACCCTTGTGTTGCTAGAAGTTATCAAAAATTACTGTTAACTTTTGATTTGTGTTTTTGTTAAAAGTTACTGTCAACTTTTTGTCTGTTGTGTGATGTTAAGATGAGATGGAGGCAGAGAGAGATAATTAGGTTAGAAAAGCCAAAAGTTACAGTTTGCACTTTTCTCCCTATCTACCAAAACTCACGGCACCTTTTTGTTTTATATGAGAAGATTTGGTCTCCTCAAATAACAACCCATTGACCCGAAAACCCGAGTGTATCTGGATACCGTGTTTCGGTCATTTTAGCTTCCAATATAATGTAATATCTTATAATCGTCGTTTTACATGGACCGACATTATAATCCGTCATTAATTATAGATATCCGTATATTTATAATTTGCCAATTAATTATAACGGTTTATGTTTAATTAGCTTACATTATATACTATAATTAAATATAACTTTTTATATTTAATTTTACGAATTACAGTTAATTCGTCTCAGCTAACTTCCGTCTCATCATCACATTGACTAACCTTTTAGTCAATTACACTGACTAACCTTTTAGTCATATAATAGGGTATCAATATGATTATTTTCTCAAATAATCACATCTCTCAAACACATCCTATAGGTGTGACTTTTAGGGACCAGTTGATCACCGCCTCCATCTGTATGACAATAACGTCAAACTTATCTAGCAAGTCAACCGTTATTGATAAACGTTAATCAACTGATTATTATACAAAGTATACCATGTGAACCTACAGAGATTTATTTATGTTATTGCACTAACTGGAGGACACTAGCTCCAACAAATTCAGTCTAAAAAAACTGATCTTTACTACAGAAATGATACTCTTGACATAATTTTGAAACCGGTTAATATCACAACTAAGATAAATCCGCTTTACAAGTCAAAATTAAAATTAGAAAATAAGAATAGTACATGAGGTGTATTAATGACTATCAAAATAACAGGCAAGAAATCAGAATTACTTAAACATAGGCCAATCCAGATAGCATTATTATTATTATAGCAGTACCTAAAAATAACACATGAGAGTTACCTCATATAGTTAAGAGTTATAAAGAAGTGTACCCATGCATACACCTTTTTAACAGTCAGTAAATAAAATCATCATCTGCCCTTTCTTCTTTATGATTCAGTGAGATCAGTGATGCAATTATTCATTTAAAGTAATTAATGACTTGCATTGGCATTTATTTGCTACATTTATATAGCAAATATAATGAAATGGGTTTTAATGATTTTTGAACGATGTTAACTACTCATTCCAAGCTTTAATAGTGTCTTACAATTTTATGTACGAGTAGCTTGCAGTAGTAAGTTAATGATATATTTTGACACTGTTTCAGCTAATAATAAAGCAATAGTCCATCGCGCTTTCTTGTTTTCAGAAGGGAAAATTCCGTCTGAAATAAAGACGGGAGTTTTGTGAGCATTTTATGATCAAATATAACCATAATGGTTCAGCTAATGTTACAGCTTATTGTAACTTGTTTTTCAAAAGTAGTAACATTTTGCTGTAAAAATGATAACAAAACTTATTTGCTTAAGGAGTTAAGGGAGACCAACTCATAGTCCATAAATGTCCACCCTCAACTTATTTGCTAGGAGGCTAGGAGCAATAATGCTATGGACAATCACTTTCAGGTCTTCTAATCTCGGTTTCACTGACGAGCCAGGATTTGAACTTAGAGTTTCGAGGACAAATTAAACTATAGTATAATGTACACAGCAAACTCAAAAAAAAAAAATCAAAAATTTTAACTAAAAATTTCGAAAGTCTCATCCCCTACTAGCCTCTCCTAGGTCCACCAGTGATCTCCGATCTTCTCGTCTCACAAACCGATAGAATTATACATACTCCGTATAATAAAATAGTCACTTGCATTTAACATCCATGTTAGCATATACTCCGTAGTATAAGGTATTTTATTAGTCTAGTGAGTGGTGAGGGGCAAAGTTGGAAATGTAATTCCCTCAAGAGTCAAAGGTCAGAATAATTCAGAAAGAAAGTTGTAAGTGTGATAATTAAAAGATGTAAGAAGCAAGTTAATAAACTGTGTTCAGGAATGCAGTATGTATAAGGGATAAATGACAGGCTTTTCATTCATGTTTAGGGAAGATGAAGATGGATCAGTTCCTACAATTGCACTGTTCCTCTTTGTTTCTACTGTTTTCATTTTATTATGCATGTCGATACGTTCATATACTCCGTAACTGATACGAGAATAAGACGTTCTTATAGCGTAGGAGTAATATAATGAGAGTAATATGCATAAACATGTTTTCACATAGATGGTACATTGTTTGATTAAGTAACATAAATTTTACAATTTTGATAGTGGAAGAGAATTATTCGAACTTAAATATCAGTTAGCATTAAAATTAGTACACTTTCGGATTACAAAATTACAAATGAGCTTGGAATTCGAACTAAGAATTTATATATACATGCATAATAAATATTGCAGATATAAATTAGTTTAGTTGGTTAAGTCATGAGATTTGGCACTCCTAGGCGGCGTTTTCTAATTGGATAATGTGTCATAAAACCTAATGGGTTAGGATCCAAGTTATTCTGTGGTAGAGTTTTGTAGAGTTTGCGATAAATGGAAAATGCCATGTTTTATGTACTCCGAATTATTTGCCTTTAGCAGTGAATCTCGTCTATGACCTTCTAGGTAGCACGGACACTCCTCCTAACTAGCCGTCCCGTGTCGGACACACGGACACACGGACACCTATAAATAAGGAACAAGAGGTTGAAAGACTAAAAGAGATTAATTAGAAGATGAGTTGGGTGGGAAATGAGAATAAATTATAGTCAAACTCAAATTTTACCTTCAATTATTTACATTTAATATCAAATATCAATATAAAAATAAAATCGTACGTTATTTATAACTATAAAATATATTTTTTATTAAATTTAAATGTCTTGTCCTGTGTCCTAAATTTCACGAGATGCCGTATCACGTGTCCGTGTCGTGTCCGTGTCTGTGTCCGTTTTCGTGCTACCTAGATGACCTTAATATATACGATGTTTTATGCAATGGTAAACTCTACGTTGTATGGTTATTTTCCGACTCTACTAGATCCCAACAAGATTTCCCTTTCCTCTTGACCGTAAGGCCGGGCAGATGCACTATATCGGGCTTGTCTTTTGCATTGGTCTGGACAGGACAGGACAGGACCGGCACATTTCAGGTTATAGAGATACGCCTCCAATGCAAAGACCATTTCCGGTTCAAGTGCAATCAGCGACATTGCGCCGATCTAAACATGAGTCAACATAATGAAATAAAACGTCCATGTGACAGAAGCTACAGATTTTTACATCTTTGCATCAAGTTTTCAAAACCAATACTTCTAGATTTCAGCTATTCTAGTTCACCACTTCACATAATCATAGATTTCACCATGCCTACAATATAACAAATCCAGTTGATTGCAACATGCAAGAAGTGAATTTCACTTCCGATGATCGAACCCAGCTGATGTCTTCGATCAGTCACTTGCTTCAGGATTGATCATAGATTTCACCATGCCTACTCGGGGTACGATTCATTTTTCTTCGGTTTGCCCGGATAATCTTTCCCCACATTACCCTTCAAAGAGAGATACTTCTTGATCTTATTCCGGTTTAAGAGCATACTACTTCTATGCGGAGCATTTAGCGCCCCTTCAACACAGTCACCAACTTGAACACAGCCCCATGATCTAGATGACCCGCCTGCACTAAAAGCCCTAAGTCTTGGAAAACTATTATGGGTCTTGAGAAAGATGCGCTTCTCAGGGGAATTTTCTAGCTCCACTTTTGTACATATGGGGCAAAGAGGATCGCTTTTATGTGACTTTGGAGTAGTTTGTTCTAGGCATTCAGCATGGAAAACATGACCACAAAAGAGGACCCCAGTGACGGGCATCTCTCCGCTTTTCCAAGGGGATCTATGAGAAAGCAACCTATCACATACTCCACATTTACGGCCCTCGCAAGGATTAGATGATCTACCTAAAAAACCGGATTCGAAACGCTCAGCAATATCTGCCAGATCAACACTACTGCTGCCACTGCTCAGCCGATGGGCGTCTCTTTGAAGGGTAAAATAGTCATTTTCCACATGGCCGACACTTACGCTTGGAGAAGGTTCTAGGGTTGGAGCTTCAACTGGGAAGGATAGAGGATGAATGGGTTTAGACATGAAAGATCGACGACTAGGGAAGTTGCGAGGAGTTGATAGATGTAGCTTCCCCGAATGTTCAAACTCGCTATAATCTGAGCGAGATGAAGTAGATCCTCTACTGTTTGGCACCATAAATGTACCCTTCAAAGAGATAAAAGGATGTCGTAATAGTGTAAAAACTAAATTTGCAGCTGCAAGTATGTAGTAATGAACGAGAATTACCTCCATTGTGGGTGTGAAGCATAAAGGCCCTGATTTTGCACCTGAAAGTTTACGTCAGCAATAAGAATGTGTTCTAAATAAACTACAGTCCATTTGATTTCCATGCAACTTACTAATAGACTTAGACACCCTGAAAATTTAGTTACTCTTCTTTTAACTGATGAAAAAGGATGGTATCCGGGAATGAGTCTCATTTCAAAAATAGAAAAGTATTAACTTTTACGGAGTATAAACTTGCATAGCACGAAATCAGATCAAGCCCGTAAGAAAATAAATACATACCTCTCTTAGCAGAGGTATCAATATCATCAATATTGACTCTTTGCGTAGGTGGAGGTGTCCAAGGTTGGACGAGGGAGGTGTCAGAAGGACTACCAGCCTCAGTGGCAGACTGGTAAGTTTGAGGATATCCTCCTCGCATCCAATTCTTGCTTTCTTTGCTATTCGACGACGTGGATCCAAACAATTGAATACTCTCATTAGAACCATATTGTATCCCTTGATTCCCTTCTGATTGGAATCGGTAATCCCACCTAGGCGGTGGTGGCGAGAAGCTTGTATTAGTTTGCCAATATGGCTCATGAGGACTTGTAGGCCTCTCAGTACTATTTGCATTAGACCCATGTGGCCTAGCGGCCACACAACAAAGGGACCCCGTTTTAGCTATGTTTTGAGGGCCAGACTATATGGATTCCCTTCACTCCAATCTTACAACATTAACATGCACAAACCAAATGTCTGATTTTTAAATCTTCAATAACCTAAGTAATCTCCCCTGCAAATAGCTAAAAATTCACATTAGTTGGATATAAAACATGATTCTACGATGTCAATGTCAACGTCAACTTTACAGTTGAAAAATCGTTAAAAACTTTAATAAATCCAATACCAACGCTCAAACAAGGCCAGATCACACACAAGTCTATGCAAGTTTAATTAAGGTCATTATAAAATGAATCCTCATAGATCGTAGTTCATACAAACCTAAAAGTTACTGGTATGAGTTAGTAAGGCTTTGATAACAAGAAAACAATAGATCGAGGATACCACAGTATAAATCAGTAAAAGTGGTATGCAATCCTAACAGTCAGCTCGAAGTCCATGTAACACGACTCTTCGCAGAATAAGATGTCCACTTACACTGCCTTTACTTCACGACAATCTCAAGACTAGGAAAAGGGCATTTTGTTAAGTCAAATGAGTAAATGACACAACTATTTGACCATTTCCAAACAAAGTAAATAAAAGTACTAATTAGTATACCAAATAATCAAAGGAAGTTCAGCAAATCATGCCAAGAAATCAACCATCATAATTAAATGAGATCTACTTAACAATGAAAAGAGTAATGTTAGAATATTTGAAACAGCAAAATTTCACAATAAATCAAGGGTGACTTGATATATAAAAACATGCCTCCCATTTTTAGTTAATTCTCAAGTGACGAGGTTTATCAATTCTTAGTCCCCATCGCCCCCTCCCCCCTCCCAAGTCTATGTATTCTTCTGTATGAATCACACACAGCAGCTACTTAACGGCTTTACGCTAAACATCAAAATATCAAATTGTGCTTTTTATACTTCTTTTGGCCCCATCCCCGCTCCCAGGTCTATGTATTCTTCTGTATGAATCACCCACGACAACTAGTTAACAGATTTACTCTAAACATCAAAATATCAAATTGTGCTTCTTATACTTCTTTTGCCAAATTAACTAGCAGACACACATAGCATATACCAATCATCCAAAAGCAGATCATTCTAGCTCGTAAGCAACCGTAATACCAACCCAATAGAACTTGGAGGTAAAAAAATTCCCAAAGTTTCAAACTTTCCAACCTATATACCAAACAAAGAGGCCCCTTTAGTCTTCACATTGCTCAAGATGAGAAACATCCAACCCTCTTTATCCTACCCTTAAGCCTTATTCACTGGCTTCGAAACCTATTCCGAAATAGACACAATTAGATTAATCACATTTCATCCTAGAATCCTAAATTAGTTGTCGACATACCATAGTGTCCAATTCCGCTTTCTCACAATCAACATTCTAAAACATACCTGGTTAACAATCCACTATTTAAACCAGTAAAATTGAGATAATTCATCAATTTTCACCTCCACTATCTCAATAATCAATATTTTGAAACATACCCAGTAAACAATCCATTAACTAAACCACCAAACCAGTAAAAATTGAGAAAAGTTAACAACTTCAACTCCATTATCTCATGATCAACATTCTGAAACATACCCAGTAAACAATCCAATAACTAAACCAGTGAAAACTGAGAAAATTTACCAATTTTCAACTCCACTATCTCATAATCAACATTCTAAATCATAACCAGTAAACAATCCACTATCTAAACCAGTGAAAATTGAGAAAAATTATCAACTTTCAACTCTACTATCTCATAAACAATGTTTTTGACACATACCCAATTAACAGTTCACTATTTAAACTCTAAAGTTCCAACCTTTTTGAAGAATCAAGCAGCATACAGTATAACAACAAAGAACAGTTAAAATAAAAGCAAACCCCTTTAAGATAAAACAGTAAATTACTATTCTACCATCAATAAATGAAATCAAACCAACTATGTCTCATCAATTTAAGCTCAATTCAGGTTTTCTAAATTAAAAATAATAAGACGGGTAATATTCGTCTGAAACTTACAAGTTACAACTGGAAAGACTAGCAAAAAGCTAAGAGTGCAATACTATTTGACCCGTTTTAATTTTAAGACGGAAAAATAGAGAGATGAGAGAGAAAGCACCTGAGACAACGTTTGAAGAAGAGGTTAAGGTTCCACACATGGAAGAAATACTGATTGATTATAATGAGAAATTGCTAGAAAAGTTGGTTATTTTAGGCCAAACAAAAACCCTTAATTTGAGTGAATTTGGCAATTTGATTGCAAATATTTATAGTTAAGTTTAGATGGGTTTTGTTTGTTGTATCTTAATTATGTATGCCATGAATTGAAGTGAAGTTAACTTTTACTTTGTTTGTCAATACTTTTTAGAGTGTGATTAGCTTTATCTTTGTCTTTTTGATAATGCATAGTGGTAGTAGACTAGTATGTGACTATGTGTTATTCTTTCTTAGTTGTCATTTTCAAATTTGAAGGTGACACACTCACAATTCACACACCTTCTTTGGTCATTTCTACCCGTTTAAGACGGGTCAAGCCCTTTCACAAAGAGTAAGTGGAAATTAATAGATTCCTCAACTTGCTCTTTGTTAGGGGTCTAGACCCGTTTTAAATGAGAATTTATGTTTTAATAACTATTCACTCTAATATTAATAAGGGATAATCAAAATTGTATATACCACCTTATATAAGATTAATTGTCTTTATTTAAAATTGGAGGTCATGGATAAGATACAGTCTCGCACAAATATATTTTGAAGATCTAGATATATAACGAAGTATATACTTAAAATTTTCAATGATCACAGTTGTAATTTGTAAATGAATGATTTCATTTGGATCCGCTTAATCCAAATTCAATCAATGAGCATTAAGTGTAATATCATTCTATATTTGAATCAAAATAACTCGTATCCAAAAAAATCGTGAATTATCTTTTGCGTGCAATCGAGTTCTCTTACAATAATCAATCAAATAGATTAAATAATCATAATATTACCTCATTATCTTTCTTTACTCAAATAAAACTCATATAATAAAACAAGACAAATAAATGGAATATAACAGACAACTATAAAGGTGCTACGACCTAAAGATTATACTACTACAGCAAAAAAATTATGCAATAACTAAAATTTTGCTTAAATTACTCATGATGACTATATATAATGTATAAAATATGATTTTTCATATAATATTAATTTAAAATAGTTATATATCAGGGTAAAGATTATTGGTTAAACTATTCACAGTCCCAATACCAAATCAACTTTTCACTAATTTTTACTCCCTTTATTGAATCATCTGTTTGCTTTGTTTATTTTTTGTGATTAGTATTTTAAGCAAATGCAAAGAAATGATTGATATTGAGTAGATATTATTTTATTTTATTTTTTAGAATCACCTCAAAGTTTATACATAGTATTTACTTTGGACTTTACTTTTCACTTTAATTTTTGTTGTCATTTATTAGAGACATCCTTACAAAAGTGTGTAAGACTAGTTTAATTTCGTTAATTTTTCGTTTCGATTTGATTGATTACATTGTCATTACGATGAAAACCAGTCTTTTTAACTTTCAAAACTAATTGCATGTAGGAGGGGGTAAGAGAACTTAAATGAATTATGAACGAGATAAAATTGTTCATTGAATATTTTTGACGATTCTAAGTAAAGTGTCGACGATCTTTACCTTCACCCATTATTAATCCAAGGCCCAAAAACATAGCACATATTAGCCTATAAGACAATGAACAGCCCAACGGGCCAATTACAATTCCCACAATAACCCAGCCCATTAAAAATAAAACACGAAATACTGTTGGTGGGACCCACAAAGCAGACGAACAAATAATAAACAAAACGCCATTTTTACAAATTGCTCTGCCACTTCTCTCATTCTTCTTCTTCAATCAATCATTCAGGTATGCATTTTTTTTTAATATTTCAATTCTTTTATTTATAATTCTTGTAAATAATTCATCAATTTAATTTAATTTTTTTTTCCCTTCATATATTTTCTCCATATATAATAATAATATTCCCTTGTTTCTTTAGGTGTTCTTGTATTGTTAGCGTACTTCTTAAGCTGAACTTCTCCATCAAAATTCATTCTTTCAATCAACCCATTTCGGTAAATTTAATTTCTTTTAATGGGTTCTTAATATTTTTCCTGATTTTCTTTTTTGTTTTATGTTTTGCATTTATGAATGTCAAGAATTTGATTAATTATGCAGCTGGGTAATTAAATAAATGTTTAAATGATCATTGAATTAAGTTGTTTGTTAATATTTTGGTCAATTAGTGTGATGATTCTTTAATCTTTTATCATGAACTTGTGTAAATTTGAATAGAGGCTTATAGATGATTAATAATTGCCAAAAACATTGATGTTTTCTTTATATTGATGTTGATGTTATTGTATTGTTGTATTGTTCTAGTTGTATCAACTTGTGTTCTTCTGAGTATGTGTCAACTAATTGTCGCTTTCCGAAATATTTGGGGGATTGGTCTCAGATTACGTCTTCTATTGCCAATTGGTTTTCGTTTAAACTGCGGTTTGTATTGAGTATTTGAGTGGCTTGGATGGACATGAGTAATATAGTGGTTGCTTTTTCCGTTCATAGAAGGTCTTGTTGAGTTGTTGCATTTATTAAAATTGATGTGGGAAAACACGGGATCATTCAGAAACAGTCTCTTTGTGTTGCAATTTGCGGGAGCCATTGAGGAACTGGGGTAATGTTGTTGTTATTGTTGTTGTGGTTGATGTTCTTGACGTGGGAAAACACGATCTATTCCGTGTTTTCATATCCAAATGATCAGATATTAGCAGTGGCTGGTCTGGTTGTGTAATGTTGGGTTAGCCTAGATCGATTACATGAGTTAAGGTTGTGTTAATCTGAGTACTTCGTAATCTATGTGACATATCAAGGCGGTCTTTGTCATTGACTATATAATATGTTGAATTGATCTAATGCTATTTTCTAAGTACTTACTCCTTGTACAGTTTGAACATGTCAGGCTCTAACGATATAGAAATCAAAGACCAGGCTTCGGTCAACAGTGACCAACTAGGCGAAGTTCATACCGGGGATCAAGCTGAAGAGATGAGCGTGGAAAATGAAATGCCTTCAGTGCAACAGGAGGTATATAGCATCTCAATCTTATGTGTTTGCTATTGGTTGCTCGGATTAGGAAAGATAACCCAATTGCTTAAAGTAGTTAACCTGTGAGTGTGGTGGTATTCAGTCAGCAATGCATACAGGTTCAAGTACGAGTTCTATTTATACAGATCTAGAACGAGCTTTATGCAATTGACTTCTGCAAGACAACAATTGAAGCAAAGCCCTAGTACCAATTTTTTTTTTGGGTTTGGCTAACGTGATTTATCGTATGGACCAATTTAACAAAAACCTTGTATAGTCGACTATTGGTACTTATATTTTCTGATGGCCCCTTAGTTTGATCCTCACTATGGCAGTAAAACGCTATAGTTATGTTGTGTGACACATGTCATGTCTGATATGACGGAGTTGTTGCTTTGCATTATTTCCGTTATAGAACGCACCATGGGAAACGCTGGTTTTTGGCTTTATGAACCGATATTGAAAAAAAACCTCGTATTTTTATCAGAATAGTTGCAACTTGAGAGTGAAAACATAAACTATATATACGGAAAATCAACTCAAATTTTAGATATAACAAAAAGGTGCCTTCATGCATTTGAATATTTTCAAAATTAAGGCCGATTGGCCTCAACCCGTTTCGTTACACGAGCAACATCCAGATACCGGAGATTGTGATCATTATAGTGATAGCTACTGATACAACAGTTTTGTATTATGAGAGCCTCATGTGGCTATGTATATGACCTTGCCGTTGTTGTTTTGTTGTTGATCGTCATGGTGATGATCTGTTGTAGCTTTTTTTCGTCTGTTTTTTGTACTTTTTTTTTTTTTAACTTCTTACCCCCTCCTGACCTTTCTGCAACAATATTTTTTACTTCTTACAATTTTGGCTTTTTTTAGGAGGAAATGATGAAGAAAAAGTATGGAGGACTTCTACCTAAGAAGAAGCCGCTGATTTCAAAGGTAAGAGCTCATTACTTATGTGTCGTCCTAGTAGCAAACTTCTTTTAAAAGTTGTACACACTTAACGTCATTGGACTTACTTGCAGGACCATGAGCATGCATTTTTCGATTCTGCTGATTGGGCCTTGGGAAAGGTATATTACGTATCTGCACAAAAGTGTACCTTCTGTCTGTTTATATTTGAAATTATAGTTTTGGGTGACTAATCTGTTTTCCTTTCTGATGTAATTTTTATGTTGTTTCCCTTGTGAGCAGCAGGGAGCTCATAAACCCAAAGGACCTCTTGAGGCACTCCGCCCAAAATTGCAGGTAGGAAGGTTTGCTTACTTGTATACTGTGGGAAAATTCTTTTTTGCAGAAGTTTAGAACTTTTGATTGACATTTGTGAACTGAAATTGGTAGTACCGAAAGACGTTAACTCTGCCGTAGAGCCCTAGATAAATGTTTCAACTAGCATTACTCAAAATTAGCCGCAAATACGCAATGCCTGCAAGCATCGCACATGGATATGTATCTGAGTCTTGGACATGTTTACTTTGCGAAAATTATTTGTTATTCCGTATAAGTCAAAGGATATAAAGGAGTGTCATGTCAACAATCAAAGTGAAGTGTCGGAGTGACATATGTCTCAACCAATGGCGGAGCAAAAGATGGTGGGGATCAAGGTTTGAACCCTTGAATTGGTTGATTACTTGATCTCAGGTTTGGTGTCTCAAAACGGGGGACAACTACGGGACAAGTGATTACTTATGTGCTGAAAAGCTTATGTGATTCTCTGTGAACCGAAAAAGCTGAATCCCCTGTCAACATAACTATAGGTCTATAGTCCGCCATTGGTATCTACATGACTACATTGACGCAGTTTCAGCATTGAATGTTGTCCATGCATATGTATTCTTTAGACACGACAAAGCAACAACTTACGATACCTAGATGCATCAGACACTCATACCCGAGTATGAGTAGCATAATGATCTTCTGCCAGGACCTTAGCTGGCTAGCCGTATGATTGTCGCTTAAAATGATTTAAGAATGGCTTTAAACTTTTGTATTCCAGTTTTAAAATGCTTTACATAATCTGTGCTTGACTTTACTTCCGCAGCCAACTCCACATCACCAAGCTCGCTCAAGGCGCTCAGCTTATGCTCCAGCAGATGATGAAGGTATGCACGCCGACCACCATGATTCCTCAGAAGAAAACGACAAGATTGAAACCGCTGTTTCAAACGATGAGACTTCTCATGGTTAAGCTTTTTAATTGGCCTCGAACTGAAGATTTCCTCTCTTGTTTTATCTGTTACATCACTTGCATATCTGAGCTTCCATTGATGCAACGTTTAATGCTGGTAATAATAGAACACATACGGGCGAAACCCATTAGTTGATATATACTCTGAATCGTATGACATGATGTATCATTGTTGATGAGCTACTCTACAGCCATGCTTGAATATAACACTGTAAGGTTGTTGGTGCTTTATTTGACTTCTTCTGATTTACTCTCGGAACATTTCTGAAAATTTAATCAGTTCTGCTTATATCTAGTTTTCCTGTTTCCTTTCTTATAACGTCACAGCCTTTATATTCATCTTAGACCCATCATCGCTTTAAAAAACTGAATAATTTAGCGTGAGAGCCAAATGAACTGAAAAAACGTAGTTTGGTTCGGAAAGTGAGCTTGAATTTGGTTCAGGAAGGGATGATTTCATACTCTTGTACTGTCGTAGTAAGATCATTTTTACCAGGTTGATTATACTATACCATATCGCTAATGAACTGTTTGCACATGTAATTACGTAAATTTCTACAGACGAGTATCTGAACTTTGTTATTTACGTAGTATTCCTATTTGCTTAAAGAACTTCGATTTGCCACAAGCAAATTCGATAATCCTATTCGACCGATCAGGTTCACATTTTACATTTTTTGCGATCCGCACATACTGAAAAACGTATGTAGTGAGCTTGATGACTTGATGTTACCAATTTATCAATAAGGGTTGTGGCAGTTAGTAAAATTTTTTTTCATCAATCAACAGTTGACATTAACAGGGTGATAAATTGGTAAAATGGTCCTCTACAATCTATGCATTTTAATGCTATGTTACTCTTAGGCTTCAAGTGTCGGATGCGAACACGATGTTAAACTGTCATATACGTTTATTTTTTTTGCTAAATATTCATTTTTTTTTTGTCTAAAATGAATTGTCGAAGTGTTGTGTCGTGTCGGACACATGACACATCACTAAAGTGAAGTGAAGTGTCGGAGTAACATATGTATAATGAAAATTAAGATGACGTTGTGACGTAAACCTATCACAGTTTAAGAACTCACCAAAAACACAATATCATACTTAAACTACTCCATACTAACAAAAGCACCAACTAATATCATCAACATTCTGATTTGCAGGGCAGTTATAAAGCCATGAAAACACTTAAAAAAAATGATTTTTTCATAGCTTTAGTGAGTAAATGATCATGTAACAAACAATTAATCATATTAAATATAATTAGTTTGACTCTAATACACCAATTCCACTTTGTTCTATCCAACCCATTTAGCTAGCTAATCCTTCTTGTCTTTACAATTTGTTTTTATTGTTAATCTCTTAGTATATATATACTATAACTCATTTTATTTCATTCATCAAATATACAAAACAATCTCTTATTTATTTCATTTAGAGGAAGTTAAGTATTTATAACAAAGAGAGCAAAATGAAGGGAGGACTTGAAGCAGGTGAGACCTCTAAGGCTACCATTGGAAGTCGTAGTGCAAACCGAGGGCTAGGGATACTCGATCTTGTCTTTAGGGTTGTTGCAGGTTTGGCGACCTTAGCTAGCGCGATAGCTATGGGAACAACTAATGAGACACTTCCATTCTTCACCCAATTCATAAGGTTTCGAGCTGAGTATAGTGATCTTCCCACATTCACGTATGACTCGATTTCCCTTTCTTATTCTAAGTTATTCAGTTCAGTCCAGTTACAGTAACATTTATTTGTACAAATTCCTGCAGGTTTTTCGTGGTGGCGAATGCAATAGTAACAGGTTACTTGGTGCTCTCGCTTGCACTCTCTATTATTCACATCATAAGAAGTGGAGCTAAAGGCACTCGCATCTTCTTAATCATTCTGGACATGGTATTAGCTACATTCACCCTTCTTTATACTAGTAGAAGTTTAGAGCCATGACCTTAAACATCGATTTTAGCCTTGATCTTAAAATCGTGTATATCGGTCATATAATAGGGTGCAATAACATAGCCAAAAGCGGATGTCATATCTTAGTTGGTAAAGTCATGAATGCAGAATGCTGGTACTCATGTCCTGAGTTCAAATCCCGTCAGCATCAAAATCGGCCATGTGGCACCCTTTAGACAACAAAAACAAAGTAGCCAGACAATGTGACTTACAACCTTAGATTTAATACGACGAGTAATGATTTTCTTAATCAGAATTTAGCTTTTTTGCTATGAATATCATATCAAATTGCAAACATGTTTTTGTGTAGGTGGCATTGGGTCTACTAACAGCAGCAGCATCGGCCGCAGCAGCAATAGTGTACTTAGCACACAAAGGAAACACTTCAGCCAACTGGTTCGCAATTTGCCAGCAGTTTAACAGCTTCTGTGAGCGTACTTCCGGCTCCTTGATCGGCTCCTTTGTGGCTATGGTCTTGTTCATACTACTCATTCTCATGTCTGCCGTTGCAATTTCTCGTCGTTGATGTCTACTTATTTGAATTATACGCATTTGAGTGGTGTTTTGTGAGTATATATTTACCTTATGGCCTTAAAATATGGCTTGTTTAGTCCAAAATTGTGTATTTTCTATGGGTCTAACAATGTATTTCTATATATAAAATCTTTTTTCTTACATTGTGAATTGTGATGCTTGTATTTGTGAGATTTAATATATTTGCCAAACATATTGAAACAACAAGTCTCCCGAGCCTTTTCCCATCCGGAATTAAAACGGAGAAAATGTGACTCTTTCATTATAAAAAGTTATCGGGACAATTTTCCAATAAAACTTAAACAACTTTACCAAAAACTTTAGTTGTAACATTTCGTCATAAAACTATCACTTTTTATTACATAGTACTTCCTCCATTCAACTCCACTCTACCACTTTCATTTTTGCACACTATTCATGAGTCGGCATCTAATTGCAATTTTCTCTCAATATATAATTGAAAATATATTCATGTGTGATCTTGTTTGATTCGTCTTTACGAGTACATTATTAATATCCAACTTTTATAATTTTTGCAAACACGTAGCTAACGATATTTACCGCGTAAAACACGTCTCGACAAACGTGAAAAAATAATTTGGTAGAGTGGAGTTGAATGGAGGAAGTACAAAATAGAAACATTTTCTCCGTCTAAATTTCAGACAAAAAATGCTTGTCTGAATGAGAATTGTCTTGAACAACCTACTAGATTCGTTTCACTTGTCGAATTATAGAAGACGGTTTTAGAAGTCCAACCGGAAAGCCAAATAGTTGTATTAAAATTTGTACATTGTTGATAATTGCAATTAACAATATGTCCAATACATAGCAAAGATTTTTAGAACATGAACATTAGGTTGGAATCGAAACAGAGTCCCCTGTCTTGTGTCTTGAGAACTTTAAGACAAGAATGCTACGAGATTATCTATCGATTTCAACGTCTTCTCGTAGTACACATATGACTCGTATACTTTTGGAGACCGAACATAGCTATCAAACTGCAACACAAACAATAGCATAACAATCATATTACTAAACCGATATTATAATCTCATTTAACTCCAGTGATTATACCCTATTTAACTTACACCGATAATTATTTATAAGGGCTATATTTATCATTTTCCTCTAATAATTGTCAGATGGTCTTACTCGATAACTTGTGAACGAAAATGGCTTATGAGATTAGAATACGTAAAAATTACCTCGCCCATGTTTTCGACCAATTCATTAGCGATATTAACATAATCATTCATCCGAGCTTCGGGTACCAAAGCCATAACAGTCCTCAAATCCTGCGTCAAATAAGCTTGTTTAAGCCTAATATAAAAAATAACGTACCTCCATGACATTGTGTCCAACATATGTCTTAGACTATGTAACCCATCAGCAGTGTTCTTAATCCTAGATACCGCGTCCTCCGGTGATAACCCGGGTTCAAAAAAATGTTCCCATAAGAACGAACGGGTGCCCCATTTAAAATCTTCGGCTTGCGCTTTAAGTGGCAAACCAGTAGTAGTAGTAGTACTAACACCTAGACCTCCTAGAAATGTTGATATGAGAAATTTACGTCGAAATGTACGTGATTTTTCGATGGAGGATGATTGTTGGGATGATTGAGTATGGTTAGGATTGTTTTGAGTGTAATTTGGTGTTTTGATTTTGGTTTGAAGTAAGGTTAGTGTAGGATTTAGTATGGTTGTCATGGTTTTAGGATAACATGAGTTGAGTTTTTTTTTTTTTTTTTTTTGTAGTATTTGTGTGTTTTGGATAAGAAAATGTTTGGTTCAGTTTTTTTTGGTCAAAAGATTGTCATTTGTTATCCATAATGCAGGAAGTAGTGTACCATGAACAAACTCTTTTATAGGATTGTCCGATTCTTTTATAGGATCGTCCGACTCAAGAAATATAACAGCGAAACATTTTGTATGTCATGGAACAAAAACTCTTCTATAGGGTAGTGCCGGCAGTCCTATAATATGGGACTGACCTAAAAGTAGAGTAATCAAAAACTAACATTTAATTTAACTTATATTTTAATTTTAATTTTATTTTAATAATCTGATAATTTATGATGAATAGTAACCTATTAATATACAAGTTATCAATATAAAAATCTAGGTTATCAAATACGGAGTATAAAATATATTTTTTACAATTTTTTTTAACTAATCTATTTGGGTTTTTTTTGTTATTTGGTCTTATGTATAAAGTGATCTTGCATGTTCATGGAAAATCATAAATGGGTTTTTTTTGTTATTCCAAGTGCTTTTATGCCACTAAATACACATGCATCGTAAATTTTCGTCGCTATTGATTTTGGGATACAATCTTCTTATACTTACTAAACGGAAACTATATGCTCCTTATAATATGGCCCAACCCATGTGTAAAGTCTAACATGATATTAGAAGTTGTCGTTGTGTGAACGAGATTGTAAGGCGAAAGTGAGATCATTGATTCACGAGTCCGATAAAAATGATGTGCATTTCCATTGATTGAGAAAAACTATCCACGATTTAACACAAATTGTACCATAATTCGATAAATATACCGAAATCTACCCATTATCATTTGCAATAAAGCTTACTAAATCAACCAAAAAAAAAAACTATTTCCCATCTTTCCCAATTGATTTTAAGTTATAAGGAACATTTTTATTTAGGTTCACCCCTTATAAATTAACACCAACTCATTAACAAAATAACACACCAACAACAAACTATCATTTTATTTGAAAGAAAACCTAATAATCAAAATGCATTTCTTAACCTATTTCATAACATGTGTGGTGTTAGTTATAATAGCAACTATGCCTATTCCACACACAAATGCTTTGCCATCCATTTTTGGATCGACGAAGTATACAATCGAATTTACAAACATTAACGACAACATGTTGGTCTGAGGCTCAAGGGTACGCTAATCACACAATTTCAAACAATCAAACATCTTAAACGTCGTCAAACAACATCCTATGATTGCTATGCAACTAAAGCAGATACTGGAACTATAATGTTTTGCCCTTTTAAACAGGAGAAGAACTTTACTGATCACGCTTGTCCTTCTCGTCATTGTGTTTACAAATTCTTAGTTGATGGTTTGTACTTGAATCGAGGTGTAGAAAGTGTCCGCCAAAAAACTTATTAACCTGAAATTAATAAATAAAGATAATAATCGGCCAATGGTATTGGTCTATTATAAGTTTATAAATCGACCATGATGATAATCTAGTTAAGCTTACAATCTGCTTTATAACCGGATGAATAATCTCCAAATGCCAATTTTCATACCAATCACATATAACCTCGAAAAATCCTATCAATGAAAAAGGAAGTTCACAAAATTAAGCTTACAATGTTAATTAAACTTAAATAGTGGCAACTATGTTAATTTTAATGAGTTATGTTACTTTATAACCGGATGAATAGTCTTCAAATGTTAATTTTCATACGCAAACACAGATAACCTTGAAAAGTTCTATCATCGAAAAAGAAAATTCATAGAATTGATCTTACATTTCCTCTACAAACTCAAAAAATAAGCAAAGAATGCTACTAAGCTAGTAGCTACATTATTCATTAACACCAAACTCTAACAAAATCCTCAAAGCTTGCTTCTTCATAACTTTGCCATAAACACCTCTTCCCAACTTAATTGCCCTCTCCATTTCTCCAAAACCACCACCACATTTCTTCATCTTCCTAACAAGCACCTTCACAACCCTTTCATCACTCCCAACTGCTTCAACCAAACTATCAACAATCGGCTCCAATGCCGGTATCTTCCTCCCCCATCTCCTAACCGTCTTCTCTGACTCATACGCTTTTGAAATCGCTTTCCAAAATGATGCTCTTAAATACCCTTTATCTTTACCTCTTATTGAACACCTCCTCATACACTCCTCTAGTCGAAAAACAGTGCAACCGGCATCAACATCCCTCTCGAGCCCTAGTTCAATCTCATTGAACTCGGGTTTGGACTGAATTTGCTCCTCATGTTTACACCTCTTGCACTTACACTGAAATCCCCAAGATTTCGCCATCTCTTTTCGCTTATTCAAAGGAGATAAAACATCATAATAAGCAAATGTGAACTCTTCACCTGCCTTAACTTCCCTAGAAGCTAAAACAATCACATAATCTCCAATATGCAACCTCCTCACATTAGGAACACATGAATGATTAATCAAAGAAGGAAGCAGCCACAATCCAACACCATAATAATCGCGGTTTTTGCCTAAAACCTTGGCTGAAACCGCGTCCTCAACAAGCGAATTCACATCCAATATACTCAATATCTTTTCCATTTCAACATTATGATTGTCAAAATTTGCTCCAACACTTTCACCTTTAAATACACCAATTTCCGGAACTTCAAGATCATCCTCATTTTCGCCAGTCGACAACATACCAATCAATTGACGGGTTTTAACACATTTGGTGGCGGAATCATTAACCTTTTTAATGAAATTCTTCCACATTAACAACTGAGCATTTTCGCCGAAATTTTCACCATTACCTTTATTAGGCAAAATGCATCTTTCAGTAGCAACTGATTTAGTAACCAAGATTAAACTACCAACATCAATATTTTTCGTCGAAAATAAACCTCTTCCACTAATTTCAGACCTCTTAATCTCAACACAACCAACAAATTCACCAAGTTCAGGACATTTCCCTAAAAACCCACTTGTAATCCAATCAGAAACATCAAAATTACCAGTTTTTGATACATAATTAAGTTTCTTACATTTCTCAATTAACCCGTTTAACATTTCCAAATTCCCATTACTTTGTGAATCACAAACCAACAATGCACTCTTAAAACAATCCAAACCCAAAGAATATTTATTCAAATTAACCAAGATCTTACCTTTACACACTAAAGACTTGAAATGTGATGAATCAATCAAAAGGGCTTCCTCACAATCTTTCAATGCTTCTTCATATTCCTTCAATCTAAGTCTAGCTTCGGCTCGATTCGAGAGGGCTGAACAAAGGGGTTTACGGTATTTCAAAAGGCGTTCCGGGTTCGGGTTTGGGTTCGATTCTTGTTGGTGGCAAAGGGTGATGAATTGGGTGTAAGCTTGAATTGATTCATTCCAATCTTCTGTTAAGAGAAATTCAGTGGCTTTTGATTTGAGTTGTTGCATTGTTGATTCTTTTTCTTCCATTTTTGAGTGATGTAATGATTGTTTTTGATCAATTTCTATCATTTTTTGTAGTGTGAATTGAGTAAATTTACTGTCTTTAATTTTGTTGTGTGGGTGTTTGGGGTTTTTTTTGGTGCGTTTAAAGTGTAGGTGAATGTAACGGTCATATTGAGAATCTTGTTATTTTTAATTTATTTATTTTCCCTGTGTTTCGGTAACGGCTACCTGAATATAGTATTCCTTTTTTTTTTCTTTTTTTTTTGTGTCTTACCTAACTACCATAAATCTATACGCAAATTCTCATTTGTGACGGACACTATCCGTCGCAAGCTTAAGACGGATACCATATTCTCTCACAAAATACTCATCAAGGGTGAGTGGAGAAGCACATGGGGGGTGCCCACCTTGTCGCTAAATACTCGTCGCAAGATCCGATCCGTCGCAAGCAAGACCTACTGATACCTATAATCGTATTGAACAAGTCAACCTAGATGTTGATGGGGTAGTTTTAAATTATCAGTACTTAGACGGAGTATCCGTGTTAAATCTTAAAACGGGTTAAATAGTAGTATATGAGGTAATAAAGATAAATTTTGGTATTTTTTAGGCAACAAGTGGGGCTATTTGGAATGTATTTGACTCGTCTTAAGCTTAAGACGAATAATATCCCTCTAAAATGAAATTTTGGGTTAAACTTATTAGATATGAATCAGGTCAATTTAGCAAGTAATGGTAGAATTTAGAATTTTTATATTTTCTAGGTAGCAAGTAATGTTTCATAAATTATAGGTAGTATCAATTATGTGAGTTGGTAACCGGAGAATTTAGGATTTGCTTTAAGATTAGTACAAAGTATAAAACAATCTTCTATTTGGGACTAAATCAAATCCATATATTTTATCCAATTAAAAACATTGGCTTTCTAGCTGCCCAGCAACCTGGCATCAGTGACTTTTCAGAGCTCCGCTATGGTCCTAGAGAGGGCAACTCCACAAAGCAGGAGGGCTAGTCCTGGATTCCGGCTTCACATAAAGATGGAAAGGTGTTTTTACGCTATTGTGCAACATTGTGCACTCGGCTACTCAAGGGGATTTTACTTGGTTCACAAATCACACTTATATATCTAGTTCTTTTTCACATTTATCAACCACGCTATAAAGATCTAGTTTAGATCATCTCTATTTCCTCATCTCTCCATTTACTTGCAACAGTAAGGATTTTAATTTGTTGTAGATTACAGTATTACAGTACTACAAACCACCTACTTTTGTCCATGCCCAGTACATTCTTGCCATTAAAAGCCACCTACCCTAAGAGACTGATCTAGCAAGAAGTCAACAACCCTAGCAGTAAACAAACTACAGGGTTCGAACTAAATAATCGACTGCACGTCATGCAGGAGTGCAGGACGTTCAGCCCTTAATATACAGTCCCTACTTATGACTTGCATATAAATATTGAAAAATCAGATTCCGGAAGCTTGCCCTCACTTCATGTTCGTCCTGGGAAAAGGTGGCAATGATACATGCCGACAAGTACAGGGGTATCCTTGATCTCACTGTCATCTACTCGTTCAATTATCGTCCACGCTTCATAAGTTGCAATTCGTCAGGGAATAGTTTATGGTGACAGGTCTGATAGCTTTTAGGCTTTCTCACACATTTGTGCAACCTTCGGTAATGACAACTTTGCTCCTTTCGGGAGAAGCCTGATCATGGAAACTTGCAAAGGTCCACTTATATAAGTTACGGAGTTACTTATATTACCAGTATATATAAGCTCACGCACATCATATACTGTCGCTCTACAGATGAAAAGGGGTGTTTAGTCATTTCTTCAGAACATACATTCCATCCCTTAGTTCCAACTTCTCTTCTGAAACAAGGCCATTTAAGAAGCTTTGTAGCTGTTGAAGCGACTTATCATATGCAGGATCAGCAATACAGAACATCTGCACCAAATTTACTTAGTGTGACTTAATGCTTATGCAAAGAAAACAGTTTTAATTATGGCTACCACAAGAAGTCACCTTTAAAGTGTTATGTATCCGATCCAATGCCATGCTACCGAAATTTGTAAGCATCCCCATAATAAATTTCTGCAACAATTTGAGGCAATTGAGTAGCTAAAAGACAAAGCAAAACCAGTATCCCTTCGAAATATCAAACATTTTAAAGATTTAAGTCCCAGCTAATATGGGATCAACAACTCTCATGCTGTTCTAGCAACTATTTGTACATCTAGCACTTGAGATCTTGTAATTAAGAAATGATGCAGAAACACAGACGTTCGAAACGCATGAAACCTGTCTTATACTCCGTATATAGCTACTTAGGTGTAGCACTCTAGTTGTTTTGTTCTTACATCAGAGTTTGCTGTAACCTCCAACTAAACTCTTTGAATATGAACAACAGAGAACGCATTTGCATGTAAGTGATGTAACCTTAGTTACACATTTAGTCATTTAGACGTGTCAAACGGGTAAGGGCAGTGTCAGGCAGGTCGGGTATAAGAGTCCCTTCAACCTCTAAGTGTTTCATAACAGTCATGAAATACGGATTAGCGATGTCACTAGCTAAGCACGTATTAGCAATAAAGTGATGCTATCAGAGCTTCAAATTAGAACAAAGCACACATTGGCACACACCAGTAGCAGAATAGCAGGAATTGACCGTACCAAACAAAAAATCAATTAACTAGGAACACAGTGACAAGGATGGGCTACATCCTAGAAGGCTTAATCACATACCTCATAAACAGTCATTTCTTTGCGTAGTTGATCCTCAACAGAGGCCACTGATGTGTTCCCATCTTCATCACCCATGAGTTCATCATTACTACTTCTTTCAATACCACTCCCACTGGAATCTGCCCCTTCTACCAGTGAGAAGATGTGGTTGCCAATCTCTTCACCAACTTTTTCTGATATGATGCCCTGTTAGAGAGAGGAAATATAGAATCATAGACTAGGCCAAAATTAATTGTAACAGGTTAAAATATCTATTGTGCATAGTAACACACATGAAGAATAGCAAGAAAAAAATCGCAATGACGGTCCATTTGCAAACCACCTTCATTTCATAGTTCACTAATCAATATTTACAGTTATAAGTTATGTCATGCAGGCATAGGCGGTCTCAATGTGACCAATCCCCCCTATTCTCTTTCTATATATGATATATGAATTCTTGCACAATCATGATTTATACGGTGATGAGTGTAATCTGCATTCTCATTGTAAAAGTAGTTACCATGCATCAAAACCAATAATGTATGGTGTACAAGAAGCATCAACAAGCCATAGAGAGGGTGTAAATATTAATCGTACAATTATGCAGCGAAATTACATGACACCAGCCAAAGGCCAAACCAACCCCAAATAGAGATCGAATAACTGTTTGGAAAAATTTAGCTCAACAAAGAGCATATGAAATATATCCATTTAAACTGCGCTCTGTAACGGCATACAGAAAAAGCTACATTAAGTACGCCAAAATTACTAATGAATCATTTTAATACATACAGCAACATAACGGTGGACGAGCAATCTTACCTTACTGAGCCAGAATTGTATCCTTCTGTTCAGTAAATCAATTGGCACACCGACAGCAGCTGCAAGCTCTTTGGATGTCCAACTAACACAAATGAGCATGAATTTGTTATGGTGTCACAAGGAGTTCATAGCACAAAATGAAATAATGATACAATTCTGACGCATACCGAGTTTGATCCTGAAATTGCATAATTATTGTGGCGAGCAGTGGCGACACAGAGAATTGGACTACTCTATCTTCAAATTGTAAATCCAGCTGGAGTAGAATAGAATGAAGATGTACTATAGTGTAAGAAGGCAGACACGAGAGGATAGAAAATGGAAAAAGCTTAGAATGTGTTACATTAACTGACAAAGTGACAAACCTTGACAACTCCAAGGTTCTTTTTCCACACCAGCTTGCGGGGTGTTTTAATTTCATGAAATCTCTTTGCATAATCAGATAAAAGCTCGTCTACTATCCCAGGTACATTAATGGGCTCATCCTGCCATAATGCATTACTGTGTTAAACGCAAAATAGTGGATGGAAAGGCTTTAAGCACGGCCAAAATTTCACAAGTGAAGAAAGAAACACGCAGATCAAAAGAAAAGGAAATATGTTCTCAAGTTTCCAGCAGCTGGAAATACCCAATTTGTTGAGCTCCTCCACAAGTTTTAATGAGCAGTATTGCTACTACTCCAAATTCTGACATACACTAGTAAAAGAATTTGAGACTGCGAGGAACGATATTGAGAGAACTATACATAAAATACTTCTCATGTGATCATAATGACCACTCAGTTCGGTACAAGTGATTCCTTTGCCAATAAGGTCTCAAGCACAGACAGTTACGCGGACATTCTTGTTAAAGCAGAATATGAGTAAAATAAGTTGTTTGACGAACTACAAGAGCCAATCAAATGGCCCTAGTTTCCATAGACTTTCTTTGTCTACTTCTTAGAAGCGTAACACCCTAACTCACACAAATCAGCTAACTTAATTTGGCCACTCGTTCATGTTTGTCCTGTTCTTTTCTTCTTATTTCAGGGATCCAAGTTGACGCTTTAAATATACAGTCACCTTCCAGGTTAGCATAATTAAGATCACACAAATCCTTTACATTTCAGTTTATTAGGTATGTAACATGTGAAAATTTGGACACCAAGATTACAAAAATTATGGGACAAGGAACCAATTATTCAGTAAAGTATCTGATAACAGCTGTCCACTTCGGTACATCTGTTAACACGTTAGCATGAAAATAGTCCATCTGCGCTATTAAAATTTTAAAGTTGCTGTTGGACATAATTTTTTGAGTGAAGAAACTCAAAGGCTGTTTGGACTATGAAGTTTAGTTCTCACAAACAAACCTTACCTAAAGGCTAAAACTCAACCCCCTCTCATATATCACTCCCAACCACCTCACTAAGCCACCTAGCTATGATCATAAGAGTATAGAACGGGGGGTGTAATATACCATCGGTCATTTGGACTTGCGGCAATATGACGTACCTGGATTGGAGGCCAGAAATTTGATGATATAATAGTAGCATCTAGAGATTTCAGAGAAAGTTCAACATTTCCTTCTCCATCTCCTACAAGAATTTAGCAACATATAAATCTTCTATATGAGCATCTTTCGCAAAGCAACAAACTAGACAGAAGAAACGTAAACTTGTGGCTCACCTGCGTGAGATGACTTTGGCAAAGTTGCTTTTATATTGCTGTTATTTCTTTTGGAATCTATCAAATCATTAAGCATAATCTCACACTTCTGCATGCTACCCTCCCCAAAATGAATCTGGCAAAAGTCCAGTTTTACAGAAATCAGCATTGGCATGCAGAAGTTGCAAACTGAAGCTAGATAAACAGGCCAATAATCAATTCACAATGATGCATTATAGCTTTAGAAGCAAAAATCAGAAAGTTACCTTCAGGAGTTCTAATGTACGTATCTCGGCATCAATATCATAATCAGATTTGTTCAAAAGTTTTTCAGCAAGCACAACACGGTATTCATTAACCAACTGATCCTTAGACCCAATTATCCCAACTATCATCCCGAGTAAGTCAACCTTCCTCCTACTTTTGCCCCCTTGAGAATCTGCCTCAACAGGATCTGGCTCCCAGCTGGAAAAGACTGTTTAAGTTAATAACAAGACAGTAGAAAACCAGAGAGGTCGTTTGCAGATGAGTCATAATGAAAATTGTGTCCCTATTGATTGACTGGCGCCACTGGCACTGGCTACTTCGTAACATAAGCGCAAACAGTCAAGTAAGCCAAATAGCCAATTATACTTTATTCCATCATACTTCAAACCCAGATAATAGCAAGACTTTAGCTCCATTGGACAAAAAAAAGACAAAGATTTCTGCTTACACATATCTGTAATTGAAGCACAATTTTCTCAACTGATGCGAATATATGATTTTGAGCATGAAAGCTCAAGCAGAGGAAACGGCACTAATCAAGCAATTGCTTGCTGATAATTATTCTTTTCTTCAATTTTCATAGAAGTTATGATCAACGAATACCTAAATGTAATTGAACAACAAAAGTGGGACGATCTCTGAGCCAATATGAAGAAGCTAACATCACAATTATGAAGCTAATATATCACTTTGAGCTTAGGAGCGGTCTTGCCTCACTTGAAGTCCCACTGGACGACCTCCCTAGACACCTTGACTCCCAAGGACTGGTATGAAAGAAGGGAAACAAAATGAAGAAATCTGGAAGCTGTCCCACCGGGACAACCAACAGGACAAGCCCTTTTACCGACCAGGACAGACTCGTAGTGGATGGGACCAGTCCACCGCTTGCCTTTTATTTTCCGGTTCATTTCTACTTGTTTTATAACAACTATATATACCCCCACTTTGTAATAGTTGGGCAAGAAGCCCTAGATCTCACTTTTCTCATCTACTAGTTTTGAACCTTCTTAATCTTCCTTTAATCTACCCTTAATTTCTCCTTAATTTTTCGGGAGTGACACCACAAGCTTGTGCGTAGCCAACACCCACAAACCAAGCCACGCACAAGCTTGTGGTGTCACGCCCGAGAACACCAACGAACCACCATTTCCCAAGCTTGTCTTGGTTTAAGAAAACGCAAGAGCATGGGCTCTGATACCATTTTGCAACAAAACGGAGTGGTTGCCCATTATTGACTCAAAACAACAACAAAAGACCCAACGAAACAACAACAAATTAAACTCGAAATGAGTAGTTGTAATCTTGGCCGAGAGGGCTTTTTTGTGAGTGTTTATTTTGCGAGGTTTTATGCAAACATAAATGAAAGATAGATGGATATGACTTAAACGAGATCATGAAGCATGTTTAAGCCTAGGAGTAGTTTCGCCCACAAAAAAAAACATGGACTCAACTACGCTCCAAAGCACTAAGCACATGGAGGTTCTCTCGCACTAAGCAAAGATGAGATTGTCCAAGCACTAAGCAAAGGATTTAAGGGTTTCAAAAACCTCATATTTTCATTAGCAACAAATATGATTTTGTTACAAGGGAATGAGCTCCTTATATAGAGACTCTAAATACATCATGACCCTTCATCTAAAAGCTATATCCTAAGGCTACAATTAAAAGAACAAAAGGACAATACAATATAGTAATACAAACAAAAGGACAACACAAAAGCTACACTAAACAGTCCAAGGGACTGTCCAACCGAGACAAGGCTGTTCTGGCCGAGACAAGGGCCTCCTTGTCTTTATCCTTGGTCTTCACTTGTCTTGGCATCTTTAGGTGACAAAAGAGCGACCATGTGATGTTGTTTGCTATGTTACTCCGACACTTCACTTAACTGTCGTGTCGCGTATCCGACACGTATTTGCCTGACACCGACACGACACTTCCACACTTCATTTTAGACCAAAAAACTGAAAAACTGGCAAAAAATAGCCGTATCCGACACTCGACACGTGTCCGACACGAGACACGTGTCGGAGAGTCAGAGTAACACGGGTTGTTTGTCCTTGGAATCTTTGCATTTGTGTTCACCATTTGGTCTTGTAAAATATGGCTGCTAACCATTCATATTTTCGGGTCCCTTTGGGCTGATTTGTTGCAAAATTTCAAAACAAAACTTAAGAAAAGTCTATATCATGGAGAGTCACAACATGACTCTTTGAATCAAAACCGCTATCAAACGTACATTTCCTCATTTTAAGAACATGTCGCAAAGCCTCATTCCTTCTCTATTTTCTTTTTTTGATCTCTTTTCTTTTTTCGATATTGGCTTGTATAGGGCCGGGATATAGGGTAAGATGAAGTCGCTTTTTTTCCCTGCTCACATATGAGTTCTTGTGTAGTTTAAAATTTGACACGAGTATCCTTAAATGCCCGATTTATTTAGGTTGGTAAATGAGACTCGTGGATTTACCGTAAAAGGATTTGGTGAATTATTGGGATTAGGGATGAGAGACGTTGAGCCCCTATAGAATTTGACCCAAAGGTAATGTGGACTTGTATGACCAATTTGGTTGCCGACGATTATAAGCGCTTGTCACATAAACTTGTCCATTACCCGAACTTGAAAATTTGGCACTATTTTATAGTGGGGTCTATGTTCAAGAGGCATGAGCCCGACTCCTTCACCCAAAGAGAACTCAATATCTTAAGGGACTTCCTTTATCAGCAAAGACTCCGTCGTTTTGTCCCTAATGTAGCAAAATTTGTCGTGGATCACTTTGTTAAACAAGCCCAAGCTAGTGATAGAAATGTGGCTTCCATTCATATTGGTGGGATTATCACTTTCATAGCCAAGAAATGTGATGCAAATTTTGCGAGAGGGGAAGACGGAGGTCCCGGGGGAACACACTTCTTGACCTAGGCTTCCTCACCTACAAATGTTCTCTTGGGATTATAGTAAGATAAGTGGGGATTGGAAGTTAGTCAATGTACCACTCATTACCCTACCTAGTGGCCGCCTCCCACGCATAGAGCCTGTACTGGAGCCACCAAAACTGGAGGAGAGGAATGCCTTGAGACCAAGCAACCTAATCCATTTCCCCAAGGGTTTTCATCGAGAGGACAACAACAACCTCCGTCGCGACAAATTCCGCAACATCCCATGTATCAACAACAACCACCTCCTCCCTGAGCTGTGTACTTCTCCCTCCATACCCTCGAACCTACCAAGAATAACACCCCAACCTGAAATCCGAGTTAATGATGCATACATTGCGGGGAGATGTTGAGCATGTATTTGAGTATGTATGAGGACCTTGTGAACAATTATAGTGCCCAATACCCTCCGTACTACTTTATGGCTCACCAAAGGTACATCCACCCCGCCGGTATGGGTGTTCAAAAAGTGGCGTGGACCGGCAAATTTGACTAACCCGTACTGCCTGGTCCGGTCCGGTCCGGTCCACACTTAAAAAAAATCAATTTTCCCTTTAAAAGTAGAACCAGTCCGGTCCAAACCCGGAAAAAACTGAACCTTAAGGGTTCTCGTCTGGTCAAGGTCCACTCTAAACCGGTCTGATCTACGGTCTTGGGATAAGTGGTTATCCGGTGTGGTCCGGTCTGGTTTTGGACCAGTGAACACCCCTATAATTGGGTCTAAAATGGAGGATGATGTAAGGGAGAAGGGTCAACAAGAGGAGAATGACGAAGAAGGGAGTGAAGAGTATGAAGAAAACGGAGATGGTGAGGCCGAAGAGGGTGGAGATTAGGATAAGGAGCCCGATGACTTTGAATAGGTGGCTTGGTGAGCACTTCCGTCCTTTGTAACATATGTATGTTTCATTTTCCCTTTTTTTCGTATATTTTAGTAGCCCCGTAATGAGTTAACCAAAGATGACACTTCGAAGTGGCCCCGTAATGTCACGATGCCTTCTTCCTTTGATCTTTTAACCCTCATTGTCTACCTCACTTCGGAGAGACGTGCCTCATGCCACTTAGCGGTGTAGTTAGCGTTGTCCCTATTCCCCTCACCTATATCGAGCTATACCGAGCCTTTGGGAAACTTCGACTTTGGCAGGCCCTCATGTTCCAAAACACTGAGGCACACCTTTGTGTTTGGATACGTGCACCGACGCATCCTTCTTCGAAATTGCAGGGTTTTTACGAGTTTTTACCCTTGCTTCAGTGTTGGTATCATCCGCATCGCCGACATTCGAGGGCCCTACTTGTCCTCGTCCCTCTCTAGAGTTATTTACCACGAAAGACCCCATCAGCAATATTAAAGGCTCTTTAGAAGAACTGCATCCCGAGTACTAACTTGAAGTCGTTTAACGGAACGGCGGTGAAATCGAGCTCCCCTGCCCACTCACCCACTAGAACCGCGACCTTCTTAGCCATTACTTGGATACGTCTCGTCTTCCCATTCAGAGGCTTCAAGCTACCCTTTCCTTGCCTTAGAACTAGCTCCCCCCACCAGACGATCGAGTAATTCCTTCGTCACAAAGTTGTACACCCGAGTCGATCATGGCCCGAGCTTGCCTACCATTTACTGTCATGTCCACGAACATGAGTCCCACGGACTTTTTTTTGTTGGGTTCCTCTAGTATTCCCCTCATCGCACTAACCGTTTGTATGAGCTTATTTTGTGCCGTCCCCGCACTATTGATGATACTCGGCCACAACCTCACCAAGACACTCCCGAACTCGCTTCGACATGTCCTTTAACATCGCATTAAACTCTACCTTTTTAGGGCATTCCGTCATCTTGTGAGGACCCTTACACAAGACACACAGCCTTTGAAGACGAGCTTGCGGACATTACTCCACAGCCTTCGAAGACGAGCTTGCGGACATTACTCGCCGGTTGACGTAACTTCACTGTGGTCAAAACCTGTTTGCGGCTTCCTTTCATTTGGCTCACTTTGAAGGGCACTACCATAACCAATGGTGTCTTACCATGAGGGGACTCTCACTCCCCGTGGAAGTCGAGGAGTCGCTTAGCATCAGATATGGTCGAAGACAAAGTCCTTGAGTTCTGTCTTATGACTTCTTGTTGAGCTCACCTCTTCAATCCGTTAATGTACTCGAACGCCTTGTCCTCTTTGTCATGTTGGACGTCTCGAGCATGGCATGGACGTCGAGAACTCCCTCACATAATCCCGAATTGAGTTGGTGTGTTTTATGTCTTTTAGCTTCTTCCAAGCAACAAACTCGGTATTCTCGGGGTAGAAGTAATCCTTCAATATTTTTTTGAAGTCGGCCCACGATGCAACCATGATCGTGCCCGCTTTGATTTCCTTGTACCTGGCCCTCCGCCACATCTTGGCGTTGTCCACAAGTACATACTCGTAGTGTTGACCTTCAACGTTTCGTCGAGCTCACTTACTCGAAAGTATTGCTCCATATCAAAATGAAGTTATCGACGACTTTGGAATCCCTCGTCCCATTATAGGTACAATGTTGGGGCGCTTTCACCTTACGAAACCCCGAAGATTTCTCGCCATTGGCTTCCGCTTTCATGAGTGTGGCAGAATTATTCTCAAGCTTCTCCATCTTTTGATAAAGGTGAGCGATTTCTTCCTCCTGGCTCTAGGGGATCGCATCACCAATGGCTTGGATCCACGCCTCCATCTCTTCGACTTAGGCTACCAACCATCTCTTCGAACTTCTCGAGGGTCTTCCCCATTGGGATCACAATGCCCTTAAGCAAGGGAAGTTTCTTATCGAATGATTCCTCCAAAGCGTCCTCTCGGTCCTCTACACTCGTATCTCCCATTTTCTCGATTACGATGAACAAATGTGACTTGCAAAAACCTATTCGAAGACCGGGCTCTGATACCAAATGTCACGTTCCGGTACTTTTGCTGAACCGTGGTGCGCACCCTTACCTAACACCAAAGCAAGAATGCAAGCAACGAAGAGACTCAAGCTAGTGAGGGATCGCCCACTAGCACGCAACTCGGAACTCGGGGTGTGTATCGGTAATCCTAGTCACGATTGTTTACGACTGACATACAAAACCAATAAAAGTAAGCAATACGATTATTGAAAGCAAGAGACAAGAAATATCAAGCTTAAAGGTGGGAAGCAGTTTTCATTGACTAGTACCTCCCATAGGCTTATATGATAGTTTTAGCCTTATAGCAGAAAACATTACATGTACAGAATAGCGATACGTTTTCTAAACGCGGAAAAATGCATCTTAAACATAAAATCTAGTTCAAGATTCGAAATGTAGGGAGTAATCTTGGAGTGCTATTTGAACATAAAAGCAGAAGTAAAAATACATAAAGGCATAAAGAAAATCTAAGAAGTCGAAGGAAACATACAACGCGCGCAGATTTTGCGGATTTCGCAGGACCTTACACCTTGCACCTCCATTATCATGCACGTGTTTCGTACACTTGTTCTTTGTTAACACCTTGTAGGTACACCAAAGAAGAAAGCACGCTCAATGATAAATGATTCCGATTCTCATCCCCGTATACTCAGTCCTCTTCACTCATTTCCCCTTTTCCCTTATATTTACTCACACAATGGGGACATTGTGTCATTTAAGTGTGAAAGATTGGGTTTACTTGACCAAATTGAGAATTGTTGATTGTTTGTTGATCCCTTTAGGTTGATTGTGTGTCTACTTGTGTTGTTAGAAGACTTCTAGAAATTGTCTTGCAAATGATTAATAATTAGAACTCTTAACATGAATCACTATCTACATGCTTTGTACACATTATGCATGTCTAATATTGTCTGAACTCTAAACATATGTAGCTCAATTCGGAGCAAGGTTACATGGTTCACGGTTCGGTTCGGTTCGAAAAACGGGTTTGAGTTCGGAGAACGCTACCTGCATCGAACTAGGTTCGAGGGTATTGTGGGGTTAATCTAAATTTTTCTTGAAATAAACTATTTGAAAAAGATTAATTTTTTATTTATTTTATAATATTTATAAATAAAAATATTAATTAAATTAAACTTCATACTAACAGCCTGTTGAAGTTTTGTGAAAGTACGGTGAGGTGAGAATAAAAAATCCAAACGTCCAAAAGTTGGCCCTAACAATTTGAAAAGAATATATATTTATTGCCCAGTCATAACAAACAAAGGCAGAAGGAAACAAAACTTTTGAGTTACCTAGGTAATTAATTTCTCTAGTAAAACCAAGATAAAAAAATAAATTTATTCCTACTCCCTATAAAATCTACTCACGTGCTTCTTTTCATCTCTTGCCAGGCTTCCCTCATAATCATTATAAAAAAAGTCATCTTCTTTCCTCTTAGCTTCTTCAACGCGTCCAAATACTATTATCACAAAGAGTTCGCTTGTCCCAACGACCCAGGCCGCGAACTTTAGCGACCTAGGCCACGAACGCACTCAGTTCAAGTTCGACCGAACCAGTTCGTGGTTCACACCACCGAACTCCGAACCCTGTAACACTGATTCGGAGCAATGCATTTGTATGCATTCCTTATCTGCTTTTCAAAAATTTTTAAAAAAAATGAAAATCTCTTAAAAATTCTCTAAACCCCAAAAACATATTTCCCTATTTTTTTTAAAACGTTTTGAATGGGAATAATTGTTGTAAATGATGAGACTGTTTTGACTGTGCATTTGCCCAATTCGTAGCCCGCACCTTTTGTACCATGTAACTTAGGGTGTTTGTTTGAAAGGACCAAACACCCGGGACGACACGCTTTATGAACAATTTTTTACCGTCTTGTGTGTCCTTACCGAGCTTTAGACACTAGACTGGTGACATACGATTAATTTGGATCGATTTCCCTCTTTATTCTCTTACATTTTGACCTTATTTGACACATTTCTTCGATTTACTCGCATTTTACCTCTTATTTCATGTTCTCTCATACTATAAACTTCCGTCTCATTTCGTAGGGAATAGGCTAAGGAAAAGGCAAGACGAAATTAGGAGCGAGAAACCGCCGCATAACATATAGAACAAAGGAAGAGGAGAAGAAAAGAGGAAAGGGGTGGCCCCAGGCGCCCTGGCCACGGCGGGCGGCCAACTGGCCGCGCACTACCATCCCTCACACAAGCATGAACAAAGAAAAGAGCAATGGTGCTCGGTGCCGGCCTGGCAACCGCCGGCCAGTCGACCGGCACACACACCCCAGGCCCCCAGGCCCGCCCTCCCCTTGAAGACGAAAATGGAAGAAGAAGAGACTTTCGTGTCGGTTGGCCGGCGACCGGTAGGAAGCCACGCACATCCCAAAAAAAGGCGACGAAGGAGAAAGCCTGGGTCCTCTGCCAGTCTGCCGCCAGGGAGCCCCTCTCTTACCCAATTTCAAAAATTGAAGAATTGTGGCAAAGGCCGCGCTGCCGGTCGGTTGGCCGGCATGGACCCCACTCTTGACCTGGTCAAGGCATATCCTTCACTTCAAGTCCCACAGCGAATGATCGGATCGAATTGGAATCGATTGAATCAGAAAAAAAGTTAAATGGCTTCCCCCTTTTTTCCTTTTTCGCCGGTTGACTTGTGTCGGTTTCCCACGGAAGACCCTGGGCTTAACCCACACCCGGGAATGCTGGTAATGTACGCCCGCTGGCCTCGCCAACTGCGCTTGTAACATCCCATTCAATTAATATCTTTAGTTCATTTCATCGAGCAATGGATCTTAAAAGAATTCCACTTTGAATGGCACGACGTGGTAGATGGCTTTCCCGAGGAAGATAAGCGCCGGTCATTAGAAGGAAAAACCGCCATAAAAAGATTCCTCGTTGCTTTTCGTCTCCTTCGTCTCTTTCATTGGATCAGTACTTAGGGCTTAAGTCGCATCACACGCGGTGGACCGGATTTCCTATGTTTGTTTTCTTCCTTATTTTGAGACCTGATCAAGGGGCACTATATATACCCCATTGTAACCCCATTTTGACACACTACCCTAGACATAGAACCATAGTATTAAGATAGTAATATTTCCTAAACACTACTCTATCCTTCCATAATTAGCATTAATAACTCTTCATTTCTAGTAAGTTATTGTTAGATCTAGTCTTTCCTTTAGTTTATATTGAAGATTTGGGTTGTAATTTGAAGATTATAGAAGATTCTGCTTCTACTAATTAATACTCCGTCCAATCCAATCCAAACTACTCACACCCTTTTGCACAAGTTTTAAGAAAATTGCTTTTGGTGAGGGTAGTATGGGAAAAGAATGAGAGAGGTAGTACATAAATTAGGTGAGGTATGTTATAAGAATGACAACTTTTGTAAATATAGGTATGTTATAAGGATAGAGTTGTCCTAATTTTACTCATTTATGGTATGGGTAGTTTGGATTGGATTGTCCTAAAATGGAAGGTGGGTAGTTTGGATTGGAATGGAGGGGGTACAAGATTGCAACTTTGGTTCATGTTTAGTATAATCTTCCTCTTAATTTCATTTGCTTGTCATTTAATTACATTTTCATAGTTGGTTAAGTAGTTACATTCTTGAACACATCTTTTCTTGCTTGTTTCATATTTAAAGTCTCCATCTTTGATATTTATTCTATATAGCATGTGAGAGTAGTGTATTACTAAGGTAGATGAGGAACTAGTGTAGGTTCATGGGTTGATTGTGGTATTTTGGCATAAAGATTGGGTCTTTTTGTGGTCTCTTTATTTTGTGCACACAAGGTGTTTGATGAAATGCTTGAATGAGTAATTTGAGTTATTTCCATACCTATTTGCTAGTTTAGGCGAGAGCTTGGACTTGTATTGAGTTGTATGTGTGTGTTGAATGTTTAAGGGGAGGTTAAGGCGAGAACCCAACTAAACCTTAGGCTAGGGTCCATCTCACACCGAGAGGTGGATATTTACCTAGGGACCGTCTTATACCGAGAGGTGGGGACTTACCTTGACTCACCAATAGACCAATCTTGACCCATACCGTAATCGACCTTGACCTACGTTAGCGAATCCGGATACCTTAGTCTTTCTTTTATTGATTTCAAACTTCTTGCCTTCTTGCTTAGCTTTAGCCTTTGTTAGTTATAATCAATTCGCAACTTGCTAGAACTAAACTAGAGTTTATTCAAACCGTCTCAGAGCCATAATTCCGTCCCTAGGGATTCGACCCTTGCAATACTCAACGATCACTCGTACACTTGCGAGGTTAAATAAAACCGTAACAACTGGATAACGACATAACTACTTAAATGTGAGGATTGGAGCCTCCAAATGGACGGCCCATCTATAACCAGCCACGTCTAGGATAGTGAGTAGGTCTCCTTACGTGGTGTGTTACATCACAAAGCACAAGTGTGGCGCTTGTTCCTTGATTCTGTTGATATGCTTGTTTTTATGTGCATGTTTTGAGGCTTATACAACCTCACATAGCCTTTATATTAGGTCCCTCTTTGTTACTATCTTGTGCGCTTCTCATGTAATTTTTGGGAATTTGGCTACGCTTTCCCATTACCCGCCCTTGAACCCGTCTCATTGGAATTAGTACTACTTTAGTGTTGTTTGGGCTATGTTTAGGGCATTGGCTCCTCGTTGAAACAAAGCGGTATTTTCAATTCTTAACTACATTTTGTGAATGTCAAATCCGCCGCTTAGAGGAGGAAAGCGGCATTACTTTTTATAGATGCATACTTACGTGATTTGCATGTACTTAACAATTGTTTGCATCGTATTTTGGCAAGATCTCACTTGCCTTACAAGGAGATATCCTACCTCATGGTTATTTCGTTGTGAGTTGAAGGGACGAAGCAGGCGCATTAATTGCCTTGTATCTGATATGCTTAGTTAGGTAGTCTAAAAAATAAGGGTCTGAAATCGTGTTCACTTACTTACTCGAGGACGAGGTTTAAGTGTAGGAAGATTTGATACGTGACTATTTTGTGGCATTTTGCCGCACATTTCATGCTTTGCCATGTTTCATCTCGCTCTCTTTTGAGCGGCTTTTGAAGCTAATCTTCTCCTTCTAGTCCATTTGGCTTTAGATAACATTTTGTAATAGAAACAATGCGATATAAGACGAAACCTATGCATGTTGGAGCAATTTGAATGGAGTAGGGTCTTGGTGCGATATTTGAGCTTATGAGCGGTCTTGCCTAAAGACTCGTTGGACGACCTACTGAGACACCTTGACTCCTAGGAGTAATGAAGCAAGTAAAGTCGTCTTCGTGGCCATCCCTGAGGGACAAAGACCAATATGAAAGAAGGGAAAGAAAAGTCCTCATAGTCGTTCCAAAGGGACAATTCCCTGTTCCGACCGGAGACTCATATCGGTCCATTGCTCCACTTTTATCTAACGGTTCATTTTTACTTGTTTTGTAACACCTATATATACTTCCACATTGTAATATTTTGGCACGTAACCCTAGATCTCACTTTTCTTCTATTAGTTTTGAACCTTCTTAAAAAAAATTCTTAATCTGCCTTTCATCCTTAATTTCTCCTTAATTAGCCTTAGTTTTAGTTCTACTTTGGGTTGTAAGGAAGATTGAAGAAATTCATCTTCCTAATCCATCCAAATTTCATTCTTTTGCTTTTCTTCCTAATCCATCCAAATTTCATTCTTTTGCTTTCTAGTTGGTATCATTTCTTCCTCTTGCTTAATCATTTAGCTTGCATTTAGTCTTAATTCTAGTTATTGCATATAGTTATCACTAGAAACCAACCTTTTATCGACTTAGCTAAACATCCTAATTGAAACCGATTAGTAATCGCATCGTTCTCCGTGGATTTCGAGAACTAAAGTGCTACATGACAACCGTGCACTTGCGGTAATTTAACTCCTATCAAATATCTCACAAGTTAGCTCACACTCTAAAAGTCAAAAATATAGATCTACAATCTACACCATTCCAAATATAGTACTCCCTCCTATTCATGGTATTCTTCCCTATTTCTTTTTTCGGTTATTCATGTTTTTTTCCCTATTTTCTTTTTTGGATGTGGGGTAGTGTGTTTTGTGTGGTCTAAATTCATTTGTGTGTGGGTAGTGTGTTTTGTGTGGTCAAAATTCATTTCCTTAATCTAAGAGCCAAAATGAAAGGGGAAGAATACATTGAATAGGAGGGAGTACTTGTTTTAAAAACCAAATATGGTCGTTATAAGACTTGCATGAAGATATTTAAAGTAAAAAATTATTTTCTTGATATGTAACCAACCCACAAACAAAAAATATAAAATGAAGATCATACAAGAGCAGAAACACATACCGTTGAGCACTGAGCCATGCTTGCTTATCATCAACATTAAAATCATCATCAAGATCAATGTTATCTTGATTCTCTTCATCTCTATTAAGTTCTTCAAGGAGACTATCCCCAGCGGAACCAGCATTGGCACTACCACCACCACTCCCATCAGTGAGCATGGTCACAATGCATTTGATAGTGTCCTTTCTTCCCTTCAAATATTCACATATAGGCTCACCAACAGCTTCAAGGAATATGCCTGTTGGGTCAATTGTCCTAAGTGCTTTTATGGTTGAAACATATTGATGTAATATATCATTAGTGGAGGCACCAGCAGTAAGCAAACGGTACTTTAGAGCAGATATGAAAGACTCCACTAACTTCGAATGTTGCCCTGTGTAATCAAGACATTGTTTTAAGTCTTCAATTGCTGGAGAGCTGCAACATCAAAAAAAAAAAAGCCTAACCTTAGTCAATGGCAGATCACATAAAACTTTGTTTGGATACAAAAGAAGACTATGAAAATTATGCTTCTGTGTCTCAGTGGTACTAAACATGAAGTTGTCAACACTAATAGAGAGAATTCTTTAGTTGGTCTAAACTCTGTTAGCCAACCCAGCTTGTACCAACTATAATACTCCAACTGAGAGCAGGATTCAATAAACCTTTATCATCAGCACATAGTATCTAGTTTATCCAAACATGTATAGCACAATCATGTCACCATATCCATAACGTAAATCTTAGATTTCATCGCTATCCCAAATTCCCAATAATAAATACGTAACTTATCATGAAGTATGTAGCCTCAAAAAATAAACTGACATTAGCATCAGACACCAGATATGTAGTGTCGGAAATAGGTTAGTTGAAAAAAAATAAAAATATATACCTATCGGGGTAATCAACTATGATATCAAATAGTTTGGCTATCCTCAAATCTTGCAATGTCTCATAAGCATAATACTCCAATCGCAACTTCCATCTGATGAGACTTTCAGATGGAGTGTCAAGACCAGGGTAGAGTGACGATGGATGTGAAGCCAAAGGTGACTTGAGACCAGAAGCTGGACTGTCAGGGCAAAGAGAGTCACCGAGATAGGTGAGGAGCGCTTGCAAGAACTGGAACGGGACAGCCTGAAGAAATTTTGTAGTCAATATCAAACACAATCTACCACTCCCAAGAGAAGCCACTGATATTATTATCGGAACTAAGATGTCTATAATACCTTTGTCTTATAAAATTTCACACTTCATAATATATGGCAACATAATAAGACCACAGATATCAGATCTAAATGTGTTTCCATGCCCCATTGATACAAATCATTTGAACTTAAGTGCCTAACGTCAAAAAGAATTCCACTGCATACTTAATACCTAAGATGAGAGGCAGAGAAATAGATACTCAGAGAAAGATACAACAACATCAACAACATTACCCCAATGCCTCAATGGCTCCCGCAAATTGCGGGGTAAGAGGGGGTCGGATGTACGCAGTCTTACCCTTGTGTTGCAAAAATTCATATACTTGAGGACTATAAAGTCACCATCTTATTAAAATAAAAATATATATGATATGGGTAGACTCATAGCTTTCACCAAAAAAAATAGGTGTATTTTTCTCTATATATTACACAAATTGCAGTATAAAGTTGCAAATCCTCTTAACACTGTCATTGCTCTGCCATGCATGATGCAGCACATTAGGGTACCAGCTTAACTAATACATAACATTTTCATTTTCATCATCATCCACTTGCCTCAAAGAGGCTCCCATTGCAAGCAGGGTATGCCTAGCATTTTAACTTTCATTACCCCATACAAACTGCATAACAATGATAGAAACTAGAATTCTTAGCTGCGCATTATCAATGGTCTAAACTCTAAAACAATAACAGCAACAACAGAGCCTTGATCACAAAATGATTTGCAATCAGCTGACAAATTGACATGTATCTATCATCTAAACCACCAAAGAAAAGTAGTCGACAATTTGCTCATTCACCTAAGTGTCTACATAGTTGCTGATAAATGGCACAAGTTCACTACAGATTACAAAACAAAAATATTCCTATTGAATTTATGCTAATTATAGATGCAGAAGTCAACAATAATTCAGCTGTAAAATAAAAGCAACCTGAATCCATGCTTTAATGGAGTCCAGAACAGAGCTCCGGTAATCATCGCCAGCTAACTCTTCAACTTTGTCCTGAAAGTGAAGCAAAACCAATCAGCAACATAACAGCTATGGAAATTTGGAAAATCAATGCTAGTCATCAGGTGACTTGAAGTCTTGAACATGCAAAAATCAGAAATGACCTGACTTCCGCATGCTGTGAAAAATCAGAATCAAGGAGTTGCTCTGAGAATATAAGTTCTTAACCAAACTGCCCGAATAAAGTATAAGAAAAGGAAAAGCTTGCAACAGGTTGCTATCGTAAATGTATGTACAATTAAGGTAGCAGAAGCATATGCATCTCTTTAATAGCAAAAGGCAGCAGAAGCTTATGCAAAAGAGACAAAAGCTACCTTCAGTAGTAAAAAGATAGCAGAAGCGTATGCATCCTCGGTCATAGATGTAAAACCAAGGCTTCTTAGGTCTTGAACAACTTTTCCAATATTCTTGACTAACATACTGTTTTCTGACAATTTCTTCAACTGGAAATGTTCATCAATATCCATCTCGCGCACTTCGTAATTTGTTTTGCATCTTTCATCTATATCCATATTCAGATCTTCCTTGTTTTGAAAGCCCCCGTCTATAAAAGCGCTTAGCTCTTCCAGCTTTCTCTTGAAAAACTGGTGCAGGATTGCTAAAAACACAACAATATATTAGACTAGGAGAAAATGCTGGCGATAGTTGCATAGTTGGTAGATAACACTACGATCACTACCCCCTCTGTTCTTTTTTCTTCTTCATTTTTCATACATTTTACGAAAAGTGTCGTACATGCCAAGGAACACGTACCAGGAAAGAGATGGGGAAGTGATGCCATGAGAACGGAAGACACCATTAACTGATATTTTGAAGAAAGATAAAGTCTTTCATCTAAACTGTTTTTCTTGTCCGACATTCTATTCTTGTACGATTGAAAACTATGAATAAGCATTGACAGGGCTCTCTCTTGGTACTGCTTTTCCAGTGATATCTCCTCTAGCGCTTTGCACAGCACTTGCCCTAATTCATTTTCTTTGTTCTGCAATGCAAAAAAGTCAGCATCTAGACCAACACTTTCAGCAACAGTTCTCACTTCTCATGAAGTCATGATGGAGAGGGTATCACATAAAATGCATATAATAGTTCAAAACTAATTTAGTATATCTGTATCAGGCCCAACTCAAAAATTGATCATTCTAACACTTTGCTTGTCGCTCATCAATTACTCCCATGAGGTCATGACACAAACTTAGGTAAAACAAAATACTCCTTCACTACAGCCTCCACCTTAGGAGTATCACGACGTGTATAGAGCCGCTTTACACCGCACACAGTGTAGTTTAATTGATAAATATTTCACGTTGAGTAGCGGATCATGTAACAAAAGGAAGGGGGGATCAAAAATTCAAAATTGAACATCCACTGCTCAATCAGTCAGACAATGGGGACCAAGCAATAATGAATAATCTATATACTGAAATGCATCTGAACTCAGAAAGACAACAAAGACGACGCCTTCCAAGTACACTAAGATCCGTTGTTAGATGCAATTTTGAGAGGCTTAGAACGCCTACATACAATATTTACCGAATTACAAAAGAAAAAGTTATACAAAGTCAAATCCAGTCAATGAAATACTCCCTTCGTTTCACAATATGTCGTTTTAGGAAAAATCAAAATTTTCTTTTTATAAATCGTTTTGCACTTTTCCATGTATTAATTGTTATTTTTATTTTCCAAAGCACGAATAATTAAGAAAAAAAAGTTATTGAAGCCATTTTATTAGTGGAAGAAGTTTGTTTTTCAAAATTTTAAAAGAACAATTGTAACAATACAACATTTCCCAATACTTATTAAATTCTTGTGAATTAATCTAAAACTCTTATATTAGGGAACGGAGTGAGTACTTCAACACAAGTGTTTCCTAACTACACTTGCTTCTGTATTTCCTAATGCTAGCATACCACATATCTCGAGATATCCTATCATACACGCGGTTTCCTTTTCGAGTTTAATACATTCAAGTAAGCATACAACAAACATAAATTACAATTGCATAAATTAAAAAGCACAAGTGCACGCACCACTACCATGGAGGTATCAATGTAACCCTCAAAATGTTGCCAGAATCTCGAAGCACCTCTCGACTCGAAACACACCTGAAGCACAACATCATAAAACACAATAATTGAAAACACAGCTAACTAACTTTAATAACCAAAAGAGAGAAAACGAGAGTACGATCACAACCTCAAGAGACTGAAAGAAGTGATCTTCAACGAGAGAGCGAAGACCGTAACTACAAAGTAAATGCACCTCCCTACCAATCGAAACGTCGCCGTTTCCAGCTAATACAGTTTCGGTGATTGAGCAGAAATTGTTCCAGCTTTCTATGATTTCATTGATGGAATTAGCTGAAAGAGAATCAAGAGCACTTAAATTGCATTCCAGAAGTGAAATTGAATTCATTTTTAACCGCGGTTGTGAGGAATTTCAATTGAAATGAATTGGTTAAATCATAGTAGTATGAAACCCTAGATTGTTAGGTATGTGGAATGAAGTGTAGGAAGTGAATTGGAAGGTAATTTGGTAATTGGTTGTTTAAATTTCTAGGGTTTGAAATGGATTGAAGCGGCGGCGGTGGCGGTGGCGGTGGCGGCGGTGGCGGCGGCGGCGGAGAAAGAGGGGATAGTGCAAAGTAGCCGGAGAAAGGGGAAGAGCGGGGAGGTTTATTTTCAAGATTTGGCGCCACTTCTATGGATTCTGAACTCTCTAGTAGACGATTAGCGGATTAGTATTCGCCATTGTATTTGGGTGAATTGGGTCAAGTACCTCTATGTGGTTTAACCCAAGTACAAGTGTTTATGGGGATAGCCCATACCCGGATAGGACAAGACATGACCAACGGGTTAATCGGATCAGGTTTGAATCGTGGCAGTTCAGGTGGGTCGTTTCAGGTTTGACATAATTCAGGTAGATTCGGGTCAGTGTCGAGTTATTATTCTCGAGTCGACTCGGTATTGTCGAGAATGGCTATGACTTATGATCCAAGTCGTTTTATTCTAATAACTTTTAATTTGATTATGAGTTATTATGACAACAATATTAGTTTTAAAATTATAAAAAATAGTCAATTTATTAATTACACATTTACACTCTTCAACATGCCGCTTTCCAAAATTTACTCTCTTTTATAAAAAAAAAAAAACTAGTCCCACAATTTTAACTTCTGTTTAAAATTAAATCCAGAACCATATTTAGGTGAAAAAGTGTTGAATCTGACAAAATTGCCCATACCCCAAAGTCCTCAATATGTTATACGAGTATATTCCCTTATTTTCATTTAATCCTTAATCCTTAATTTACTCCATTCATCCCTTTTATTTTAATATATATCTATAACAGATTAATTGTGTTTACCCTATTTTTTTGGTTCTAAAATAGGTGTTATATAATTTTGTAATCTTTATATGCCTTATTTTTCATTTATACTTGTCGTGGCTTGTGGGAATGTTGCATCTCTTGGGATACTCATCAACAACACTGTTACAATTGCTTTCCATCGACATTTTGATTTTTATAATTGTAAAAAAACAATTGACACTCTAATTTGAATTCAAAATTAGAAATGGTAACTGGAATAGGATCGAATAAACCCTACAAAAGTACAAAATAATTTTGTAAGAACACTGAATAAACTAGTTTTATACCCGTGCAAACAATGCACGGGTTGTATTATCGTATTAGCAGATGTTATTGCGCTATTATTTGATAAATGAGCTATATAGATTAGAATTTAAAACATGTACTCATTATACAAAATATTTTATTTTTAATACATGACTTTTTATATATGCATTGGTGGTGGAAGTAATTGACGTGGACTCACATACAATGAAAAAAATAGCAATTTATAGAGATTACACATATAATGGGTGACAATTAAATGAAAAAAAGTAGTCATAACGTTATATTTGGTTTTCATGATTTGATAGAGTATAAAAAATTATTAACATAAATAAAAGTATTGAAATTTTGAATTTATAATATTAAGGATTTATGATTAAAAAAAATATTTTAAAGTGCAAATAATATGTAAAGGTACGTATTTCCAACTAATTATTTTGATCTAATATTTACCAAAAATACTGGTACACAACTCAACTACACTATCCATAAATATAATAATACTATTAATATTGACTAATTACAGCCCCAGTGCCCGTCTTGAACCCAAACTAAACCGAATGGTATACACTAAAAAATTAATATTAAATCCTTTACATTTTAACTCATTTGCATTGACCCATTTACCAACAACTACTCGTAAACACGTAAAAAATTGTACGTAGACAAATATTCAACAATCGTATAACACAAAAACTTTGGGAGACCATTTATCACTAAGTTATTGAGAGATGATTAAAGACCACTTATATAGTACCTCTATTACGTCTATAAATAGAAATTGGATGTTAAAATTCCTCTTTAAACAACGTAAAAATAGAAAATACTTCTTGTTTCCTCTAATACAGACAAGGTCTGAAAAGTGGTCATAATGTCTCCAAAATATCCGTATTTCAAATCAGATGTCAATTTCGTTATCCTGAGTCATTATTATATGTCTTAGAGATATTACAGTGCGAATTTAGAGACATTTTATTTCAAGGCCCAGTTGTCCCGAGAAACGTGGATAATAACCTTTAAAATCAGCGGTTTTCAGCGATATTCGGAATCCAAAAATATTTTTTCCCTAAAGATATTAATAGACCTGTTACGTCTATAAATTACAATTGGATGTTATTATCCCTCTTTAAACAACGTAAAAACGGAGATTACTTCTTGTTTTCTCCTATATGGACAAGGTCTGAAAAGTGGTCTTAAGGTCTCAAAACTATCTTTATATAAATTCATATGCCAATTTCGTTATCCTGAGTCATTATTATATGTCTTAGGGATATTACAGTGCGAATTTAAAGACATTTTATTTCAAGGCCCAGTTGTCCCGAAAAACGTGGATAATAACCTTGAAAATCAGCGGTTTTCAGCGATATTCAGAAACCAAAAATATTTTTTTCCTAAAGATATTTATAGACCAGTTACGTCTATAAATAACAATTGGATGTTAGTATCCCTCTTTAAACAACGTAAAAACAGGAAATACTTCTGGTTTCCTCTGATATAGAAAAGGTCTAAAATGTCGTCTTAAGATCTCCAAACTATCTTTATCGCAAATCAGATGCCTATTTCGTTATTCTGAGTCATTATTATGTGTCTTAGAGATATTACAGTGCGAATTTAGAGACATTTTATTTCAAAGCCCAGTTGTCCCGAAAAACGTGGATAATAACCTTGAAAAGCAGCGGTTTTCAGCGATATTCGGAAATCAAAATTTTTTTTCCCAAAAGGTATTTATAGACCCGTTACGTCTATAAATATAAATTGGATGTTAGTATTCCTCTTCAAACAACGTAAAAACATAGAATACTTCTTGTTTTCTCTGATACAGACAATGTCTGAAAAGTGGTCTTAATGTCTCCAAAATATCCGTATTTCAAATCAGATGTAAATTTCGTTATCCTGAGTCATTATTATATGTCTTAGAGATATTACAGTGCGAATTTAGAGACATTTTATTTCAAGGACCAGTTGTCCCGAAAAACGTGGATAATAACCTTTAAAGTCAGCGGTTTTCAGCAATATTCGAAATCCAAAAATATTTTTTCCCTAAAGATATTTATAGACCCGTTACGTCTAAAAATAACAATTAGATGTTATTATCCCTCTTTAAACAACGTAAAAACGGAGATTAATTCTTGTTTCCTCCTATATGGACAAGGTCTGAAAAGTGGTCTTAAGGTATCCAAACTATCTTTATTTCAAATCAGATGCCAATTTCGTTATCCTGAGTCATTATTATATGTCTTAGGGATATTACAGTGCGAATTTAAAGACATTTTATTTCAAGACCCAGTTGTCCCGAAAAACGTGGATAAATAACCTTGAAAATCAGCGGTTTTCAGTGATATTCGCAAACCATAAATATTTTTTTTACTAAATATATTTTATAGACCCGTTACGTCTATAAATAGCAATTGGATGTTAGTATCCCTCTTTAAACAACGTAAAAACAGGGAATACTTTTTCTTTTCTCTAATATAGACAAGGTCTGAAAAGTGGTCTTAATGTCTCCAAACTATCTTTATTTCAAATCAGATGCCTATTTTGTTATCCTGAGTCATTATTATGTGTCTTAGAGATATTACAGTGCGAATTTAGAGATATTTTATTTCAAGGCCCAGTTGTCCCGAAAAACGTGGATAATAACCTTGAAAAGCAGCGGTTTTCAGCGATATTCGGAAATCAAAAATATTTTTTCCCAAAAGGTATTTATAGACCCGTTACGTCTATAAATATAAATTGGATGTTAGTATTCCTCTTCAAACAACGTAAAAACATAGAATACTTCTTGTTTTCTCTAATACAGACAAGGTCTGAAAAGTGGTCTTAATGTCTCCAAAATATCCGTATTTCAAATCAGATGCCAATTTTGTTATCGTGAGTCATTATTATATGTCTTAGAGATATTACAGTGCGAATTTAGAGACATTTTATTTCAAGGCCCAGTTGTCCCGAAAAACGTAGATAATAACCTTTAAAATCAACGGTTTTCAGCGATATTCGGAATCCAAATATATTTTTTCCCTAAAGATATTTATAAACCCGTTACGTCTAAAAATAACAATTAGATGTTATTATCCTTCTTTAAACAACGTAAAAACGGAGATTAATTCTCGTTTCCTCCAATACAAACAAGGTCTGAAAAGGAATCTTAAGGTCTCCAAACTATATTTATTTCAAATCAGATGTCAATTTCGTTATCCAGAGTCATTATTATATGTCTTAGGGAAATTACAGTGCGAATTTAGACACATTTTATTTCAAGGCCCAGTTGTACCGAAAAACGTGGATAATAACCTTGAAAATCAGCGGTTTTCAGCGATATTCAGAAACCAAAAATATTTTTTTCCTAAAGGTATTTATAGACCAGTTACGTCTATAAATAACAATTCGATGTTAGTATCTCTCTTTAAACAACGTAAAAACAGGAAATACTTCTTGTTTCCTCTGATATAGACAAGGTCTAAAAAGTGGTATTAAGATCTCCAAACTATCTTTATCTCAAATCATATGTCTATTTCGTTATTCTGAGTCATTATTAAGTGTCTTAGAGATATTACAGTGCGAATTTAGAGACATTTTATTTGAAGGACCAGTTGTCCCGAAAAACGTGGATAATAACCTTGAAAAGCAGCGGTTTCAGCGATATTCGGAAATCAAAAATATTTTTTCCCAAAAGGTATTTATAGACCCGTTACGTCTATAAATATAAATTGGATGTTAGTATTTTCCTCTTCAAACAACGTAAAAACATAGAATACTTCTTGTTTTCTCTGATACAAACAAGGTCTGAAAAGTGGTCTTAATGTCTCCAAAATATCCGTATTTCAAATCAAATGCTAATTTCGTTATCGTGAGTCATTATTATATGTCTTAGAGATAGTACAGTGCGAATTTAGAGACATTTTATTTCAAGGCCCAGTTGTCCCGAAAAACGTGGATAATAACCTTTAAAATCAACGGTTTTCAGCTATATTCGGAATCCAAAAAATATTTTTTCCCTAAAGATATTTATAGACCCGTTACGTCTATAAATAACAATTAGATATTATTATCCCTCTTTAAACAACGTAAAACCGGAGATTAATTGTTGTTTCCTCCGATACAGACAAGGTCTGAAAAGTGATTTTAAGTTTTCCAAACTATCTTTATTTCAAATTAGATGTCAATTTCGTTATCCTGAGTCATTATTATATGTCTTAGGGATATTACAGTGCGAATTTAGACACATTTTATTTCAAGGCCAAGTTGTTCCGAAAAACGTGGATAATAACCTTGAAAATCAGCGGTTTTCAGCGATATTCAGAAACCAAAAATATTTTTTGCCTAAAGGTATCTATAGACCAGTTAAGTTTATAAATAACAATTGGATGTTAGTATCTCTCTTTAAGAAACGTAAAAACAGGGAATACTTGTTGTTTTCTCTGATATAATCAAGGTCTAAAAAGTGGTCTTAAGGTATACAAACTATCTTTATTTCAAATCAGATTCCTATTTCGTTATTCTGAGTAATTATAATGTGTCTAAGACATATTACAGTGCGAATTTAGAGACATTTTATTTCAAGTCCCAGTTGTCCCGAAAAACGTGGATAATAACCTCGAAAAGCAGCGGTTTTCAGCGATACTCGGAAATCAAAAATATTATTTCTCAAAAGCTATTTATAGACCCGTTACGTCTATAAATATGATTTGGATGTTAATATTCCTCTTCAAACAACGTAAAAACATATAATACTTCTTGTTTTCTCTGATACAGACAAGGTCTGAAAAGTGGTCTTAATGTCTCCAAATTATCAGTATTTCAAATCAGATGCCAATTTCGTTATCGTGAGTCATTCTTATATGTCTTAGAGATATTACAGTGCGAATTTAGAGACATTTTATTTCAAGGCCCAGTTGTCCCGAAAAACGTGGATAATAACCTTTAAAATCAACGGTTTTCATCGATATTCAGAATCCAAAATTATTTTTTCCCTAAAGATATTTATAGACCCCTTACGTCGAAAAATAACAATTAGATGTTATTATCCCTCTTTAAACAACGTAAAAACGGAGATTAATTCTTGTTTCCTGCAATACAAACAAGGTCTGAAAAGAAATCTTAAGGTTTACAAACTATATTTATTTCAAATCACATGTCAATTTCGTTATCCTGAGTCATTATTATATGTCTTAGCGATATTACAGTGCGAATTTAGACACATTTTATTTCAAGGCCCAGTTGTCCCGAAAAACGTGGATAATAACCTTGAAAATCAGCGGTTTTCAGCGATATTCAGAAACCAAAAATATTTTTTTCCTAAAGATATTTATAGACCAGTTACGTCTATAAATAACAATTGGATGTTAGTATCCCTCTTTAAACAACATAAAAACAGGAAATAATTCTTGTTTCTCTGATATAAACAAGGTCTAAAAAGTGGTCTTAAGATCTCCAAACTATCTTTATCTCAAATCAGATGCCTATTTCGTTATTTTGAGTCATTATTATGTGTCTTAGAGATATTACAGTGCGAATTTAGAAACATTTTTTTTCTAGGCCCAGTTGTCCCGAAAAACGTGGATAATAACCTTGAAAACCAGCGGTTTTCAGTGATATTCGGAAATCAAATATTTTTTTCCCAAAAGGTATTTATAGACCCGTTACGTCTATAAATATAAATTGGATGTTAGTATTCCTCTTCAAACAACGTAAAAACATAGAATACTTCTTGTTTTCTCTGATACAGACAAGGTCTGAAAAGTGGTCTTAATGTCTCTAAAATATCCGTATTTCAAATCAGATGCCAATTTCGTTATCCTGAGTAATTATTATATATCTTAGAGATATTACAGTGCGAATTTAGAGACATTTTATTTCAAGGCCCAATTGTCCCGAAAAACGTGGACTAACCTTTAAAATCAACGGTTTTCAGCGATATTCGGAATCCAAAAATATATTTTCCCTAAAGATATTTATAGACCCGTTACGTCTAAAAATAACAATTAGATGTTATTATCTCTCTTTAAACAACGTAAAAACGAAGATTAATTGTTGTTTCCTCCGATAAAGACAATGTTTGAAAAGTGATCTTAAGGTTTACAAACTATCTTTATTTCAAATCAAATGTCAATTTCGTTATCCTGAGTCATTATTTAATGTCTTAGGGATATTACAGTTCGAATTTAGAGACATTTTATTTCAAGTCCCAGTTGTCCCGAAAAACGTGAATAATAACCTTGAAAACCAGCGGTTTTCAGCGATATTCGGAAACCAAAAATATTTTTTCCCTAAAGATATTTATCGACCCGTTACGTCTAAAAATAACAATTAGATGTTATTATCCCTCTTTAAACAACGTAAAACCGGAGATTAATTCTTGTTTCCTCCGATACAGACAAGGTCTGAAAAGTGATCTTAATGTCTCCAAACTGTCTTTATTTCAAATCAGATGCCAATTTCGTTAACTTGAGTCATTATTATATGTCTTAGGGATATTACAGTGCGAATTTAGACACATTTTATTTCAAGATCAAGTTGTCCCGAAAAACGTGGATAATAACCTTGAAAATCAGTTGTTTTCAGCGATATTCAGAAATCAAAAATATTTTTTGCCTAAAGGTATTTCTAGACCAGTTACGTCTATAAATAACAATTGAATGTTAGTATCCCTCTTTAAGAAACGTAAAAACAGGGAATACTTGTTGTTTCCTCTGATATATAATCAAGGTCTAAAAAGTGGTCTTAAGGTCTACAAACTATCTTTATTTCAAATCAGATTTTTATTTCGTTATTCTGAGTCATTATTACGTGTCTAAGAGATATTACAGTGCGAATTTAGAGACATTTTATTTCAAGGCCCAGTTGTCCCGAAAAACGTGGATAATAACCTTGAAAATCAGCGGTTTTCAACGATATTCGAAAATCAAAAATATTTTTTCCCAAAAGCTATTTATAGACCCGTTACGTCTATAAATATAAATTGGATGTTAATATTCCTCTTTAAATAACGTAAAAACATAGAATACTTCTTGTTTTCTCTGATACAGACAAGGTCTGAAAAGTGATCTTAATGTCTCCAAAATATCCGTATTTCAAATCAGATGCCAATTTCGTTATCGTGAGTCATTATTATATGTCTTAGAGATATTACAATGCGAATTTAGAGACATTTTATTTCAAGGACCAGTTGTCCCGAAAAACGTGGATAATAACCTTTAAAATCAATGGTTTTCAGCGATATTCGGAATCCAAAAATATTTTTTCCCTTTAGATATTTATAGACCCGTTACGTATAAAAATAATAATTAGATGTTATTATCCCTCTTTAAACAACGTAAAAACGGAGATTAATTCTTGTTTCCTCTGATACAGACAAGGTCTGAAAAGTGATCTTAAGGTCTCCAAACTATCTTTATTTAAAATCAGATGTCAATTTCGTTATCCTGAGTCATTATTATATGTCTTACGGATATTACAGTGCGAATTTAAACACATTTTATTTCAAGGCCGAGTTATCCCGAAAAACGTGAATAATAACCTTGAAAATCAGCGGTTTTCAGCGATATTCAGAAACCAAAAATAATTTTTTGGTAAAGATATTTATAGACCAGTTACGTCTATAAATAACAATTGGATGTTACTATCCCTCTTTAAACAACGTAAAAACAGGAAATACTTCTTGTTTCCTCTGATATAGACAAGGTCTAAAAAGTGGTCTTAAGATCTCCAAACTATCTTTATCTCAAATCAGATGCCTATTTCGTTATTCTGAGTCATTATTATGTGTCTTAGAGATATTACAGTGCGAATTTAGAGACATTTTATTTCAAGGCCCAGTTGTCCCGAAAAACGTGGATAATAACCTTGAAAAGCAGCGGTTTTCAGCGATATTCGGAAATAAAAAATATTTTTTCCCAAAAGGTATTTATAGACCCGTTACGTCTATAAATATAAATTCGATGTTAGTATTTCTCTTCAAACAACGTAAAAATATAGAATACTTCTTGTTTTCTCCGATACAGGCAAGGTCTGAAAAGTGGTCTTAATGTCTCCAAAATATCCGTATTTCAAATCAGATGTCAATTTCGTTATCCTGAGTCATTATTATATGTCTTAGAGATATTACAGTGCGAATTTAGAGACATTTTATTTCAAGGCCCAGTTGTCCCGAAAAACGTGGATAATAACCTTGAAAATCAGCGGTTTTCAGCGATATTCAGAAAGTAAATTTTTTTTTTCCTAAAGATATTTATAGACTAGATACGTCTATAAATAAAAATTGGATGTTAGTATCCCTCTTTAAACAACGTAAAAACAGGAAATACTTCTTGTTTCCTCTGATATAGACAAGGTCTAAAAAGTGGTCTTAAGATCTCCAAACTATCTTTATCTCAAATCAGATGCCTATTCGTTATTCTGAGTCATTATTATATGTCTTAGAGATATTACAGTGCGAATTTAGAGATATTTTATTTCAAGGCCCAGTTGTCCCGAAAAACGTGGATAATAACCTTTAAAATCAACGGTTTTCAGCGATATTCGGAATCCAAAAATATTTGTTCCCTAAAGATATTTATAGACCCGTTACGTCTAAAAAATAACAATTAGATGTTATTATCTCTCTTTAAACAACGTAAAAACGGAGATTAATTCTTCTTTCCTCCGATACAGACAAGGTCTGAAAAGTGATCTTAAGGTCTCCAAACTATCTTTATTTCAAATCAGATGCCAATTTCGTTATCCTGAGTCATTATTATATGTCTTAGGGATATTACAGTGCGAATTTAGACACATTTTATTTCAAGGCCCAGTTGTCCCGAAAAACGTGGATAATAAATAACCTTGAAAATCAGCGGTTTTCAGCGATATTCAGAAAGTAAATTTTTTTTTTTCCCTAAAGATATTTATAGACCAGTTACGTCTATAAATAACAATTCGATGTTAGTATCACTCTTTAAACAACGTAAAAACAGGAAACACTTCTTGTTTTCTCTGATATAGACAAGGTCTAAAAAGTGGTCTTAAGATCTCCAAACTATATTTATCTCAAATCAGATGCCTATTTCGTTATTCTGAGTCATTATTATGTGTCTTAGAGATATTACAGTGCGAATTTAGAGACATTTTATTTCAAGGCTCAGTTGTCCCGAAAAACGTGGATAATAATCTTGAAAAGCAGCGGTTTTCAGCGATATTCGGAAATCAAAAATATTTTTTCCCAAAAGCTTTTTATAAACCCGTTACGTCTGTAAATATAAATAGGATGTTAATATTCCTCTTCAAACAACGTAAAAACATAGAATACTTCTTGTTTTCTCTGATACAGACAAGGTCTGAAAAGTGGTCTTAATGTCTCCAAAATATTCGTATTTCAAATCAAATGCTAATTTCGTTATCGTTTGTCATTATTATATGTCTTAGAGATATTACAGTGCGAATTCAGAGACATTTTATTTCAAGGCCCAGTTGTCCCGATAAACGTGGATAAATAACTTTTAAAATCAACGGTTTTCAGCGATATTCGGAATCCAAAAATATATTTTCCCTAAAGATATTTATAGACCCGTTACGTCTAAAAATAACAATTAGATGTTATTATCCCTCTTTAAACAACGTAAAAACGGAGATTAATTCTTCTTTCCTCCGATACTGACAAGGTCTGAAAAGTGATCTTAAGGTCTCCAAACTATCTTTATTTCAAATCAGATAACAATTTCGTTATCCTGAGTCATTATTATATGTCTTAGGGATATTACAGTGCGAATTTAGACACATTTTATTTCAAGGCCCAGTTGTCCCGAAAAACGTGGATAATAACCTTGAAAATCAGCGGTTTTCAGCGATATTCAGAAAGTAAATTTTTTTTTTCCTAAAGATATTTATAGACTAGTTACGTCTATAAATAAAAATTGGATGTTAGTATCCCTCTTTAAACAACGTAAAAACAGGAAATACTTCTTGTTTCCTCTGATATAGACAAGGTCTAAAAAGTGGTCTTAAGATCTCCAAACTATCTTTATCTCAAATCAGATGCCTTTTCATTATTCTGAGTCATTATTATATGTCTCAGAGATATTACAGTGCGAATTTAGATACATTTTATTTCAAGGCCCAGTTGTCCCGATAAACGTGGAAAAATAACTTTTAAAATCAACGGTTTTCAACGATATTCGGAATCCAAAAATATATTTTCCCTAAAGATATTTATAAACCCGTTACGTCTAAAAATAACAATTAGATGTTATTATCCCTTTTTAAACAACGTAAAAACGGAGATTAATTCTTGTTTCCTCCGATACAGACAAGGTCTGAAAGTGTTCTTAAGGTCTCCAAACTATCTTTATTTCAAATCAGATGTCAATTTCGTTATCCTGAGTCATTATTATATGTCTGGGGATATTACAGTGCGAATTTAGACACATTTTATTTCAAGGCCCAGTTGTCCCGAAAAACGTGGATAATAACCTTGAAAATCAGCGGTTTTCAGCGATATTCAGAAACCAAAAATAATTTTTTCCTAAAGATATTTATAGACCAGTTACGTCTATAAATAACAATTGGATGTTAGTATCCCTCTTTAAACAACGTAAAAACAGGAAACATTTCTTGTTTCCTCTGATATAGACAAGGTCTAAAAAGTGGTATTATGATCTCCAAACTATCTTTATCTCAAATCAGATGCCTATTTCGTTATTTTGAGTCTTTATTATGTGTCTTAGAGATATTACAGTGCGAATTTAGAGACATTTTATTTCAAGGCTCAGTTGTCCCGAAAAACGTGGATATAAACCTTGAAAAGCAGCGGTTTTCAGCGATATTCGGAAATCAAAAATATTTTTTCCCAAAAGGTATTTATAGACCCGTTACGTCTATAAATATAAATTGGATGTTAGTATTCCTCTTCAAACAACGTAAAAACATAGAATACTTCTTGTTTCCTCTAATATAGACAATATCTGAAATGTAGTCTTAAGGTCTCCAAACTATCTTTATTTCAAATCAGATGCCTATTTCGTTATTCTGAGTTATTATTATGTGTCTAAGAGATATTACAGTGCGAATTTAAGGACATGTTATTTCAAGACCCACTTGTCCTGAAAAACGTGGATAAATAACATTCAAAAGCAGCGGTTTTCAGCGATATTCGAAAATAAAAAATATTTTTTCCCTAAAGATATTTATAGACCCGTTACGTTTATAAATAGAAATTGGATGTTAGTATTCCTCTTTAAACAACGTAAAATTAGAGAATACTTCTTGTTTCCTCTGATACAGACAAGGTCTGAAAAGTTGTCTTGACGTCTCCAAAATATCGGTATTTCAAATAAGATGGCAATTTCGTTATCCTGGGTCATTATTATATATATCTTAGAGATATTACAGTGCGAATTTAGAGACATTTTATTTCAAGGCCTAGTTGTCCCGAAAAACGTGGATAATAACCTTGAAAAACAGCGGTTTTCAGCGATATTCTGAATCCAAAAATATTTTTGCCCTAAAGATATTTATAGACCCGTTACGTCTATAAAAAACAATTGGATGTTAGTATACCTCTTTAAACAACGTTAAAACGGAGATTATTTCTTATTTACTCTGATATACACAAGGTCTGAAAAATGGTTTTAAGGTCTCTAAACTATCTTTATTTCAAATCAGATGTAAATTTCGTTATCCGGAGTCATTATTATATGTCTTAGGCATATTACTGTGCAAATTTAGAGACATTTTATTTCAAGTACCATTTGTCCCGAAAAACGTGGATAATAACCTTGAAAATCAGCGGTTTTCAGCGATATTCGGAAACAAAAAATATTTTTTTCCTAAAGGTATTTATAGACCCGTTACGTCTATAAATAATAATTGGATGTTAGTATACCTCTTTAAACACCGTAAAATTAGAGAATACTTCTTATTTCCTCTAATATAGACAAGGTTATGAAAAGTGGTTTTAAGGTTCCAAAACTATCTTTATTTCAAATCAGATGTCAATTTTGTTATCCTGAGTCACTATTATATGTCTTAGAGATATTACAGTGGAAATATTTTATTTCAAGGTCCAGTTGTCCCGAAAAACGTGGATAATAACCTTGAAAAGCAGCGGTTTTCAGCGATATTCGGAATCCAAAAATATTTTTGCCCTAAAGATATTTATAGACCCGTTACGTCTATAAAAAACATTTGGATGTTAGTATCCCTTTTTAAACAACGTTAAAACGAAGATTATTTCTTATTTACTCTGATATACACAAGGTCTGAAAAGTGGTCTTAAGGTATCTAAACTATCTTTAATTCAAATTAGATGTAAATTTCGTTATCCTGAGTCATTATTATATGTCTTATAGATATTACAGTGCGAATTTAGAGACATTATATTTTAAGGCCCAGTTGTCCCAAAAAACGTCGATAATAACCTTGAAAATCAACGGTTTTCAGCGATCTTTTGAATCCAAAAATATTTTTTTCCTAAAGATATTTATAGACCCGTTACGTCTAAAAATAACAATTGGATGTTAGTATCCCTCTTTAAACAACGTAAAAACGGAGATTATTTCTTGTTTCCTCCGATATAAACAAGGTCTGAAAAGTAGTCTTAAGATCTCCAAACTATCTTTATTTCAAATCAAATGCCAATTTCGTTATCCTGAGTCATTATTATATGTCTTAGGAGATATTACAGTGCGAATTTAGAGACATTTTATTTCAAGTCTTAGTTGTCCCGAAAAACGTGGATAATAATAACCTTGAAAATCAGCGGTTTTCAAGGATATTCGGAAACGAAAAATATTTTTTTCCTAAAGGTATTTATAGACCCGTTACGTCTATAAATAGCAGTTGGAAGTTAGTATCCCTCTTTAAACAACGTAAACACAGAGAATACTTCTTGTTTTCTCTAATATAGACAAGGTTCTGAAAAGTGGTTTTAAGGTTTCAAAACTATCTTTATTTCAAATCAGATGCCAATTTCGTTATGCTGAATCACTATTATATGTCTTGGAGATATTAAAGTGCGAATTTAGAAATATTTTTTTTCAAGGCCCATTTTTCTGAAAAACGTGGATAATAACCTTGAAAAGCAGCGGTTTTCAGCGATATTCGGAATCCAAAAATATTTTTTCCCTAAAGATATTTATAGACCCGTTACTTCTATAAAAAACAATTGGAAGTTAGTATCCCTCTTTGAACAACGTTAAAACGGAGAATATTTCTTGTTTCCTCTGATAATCTGATATAGACAATGTCCGAAAAGTGGTCTTAAGGTCTCCAAACTATTTTTATTTCAAATCAGATGACAATTTCGTTATCCTGTCACTATTATATGTCGTAGAGATATTACAGTGCGAATTTAGAGATATTTTATTTCAATGCCCAGTTGTCCCGAAAAACGTGGATAATAACCTTGAAAAGCAGCGGTTTTCAGCGATATTCGGAATCCAAAATTATTTTTTCCCTAAAGATATTTATAGACTCGTTACGTCTATAAAAAACAATTGGAAGTTAGTATCCCTCTTTAAACAACGTAAAAACAGATAATATTTCTTGTTTCCTCTTATATAGACAAGGTTCTGAAAAGTTGTTTTAAGGTTTCCAAACTATCTTTATTTCAAATCAGATGCCAATTTTGTTATCCCGAGTCCTTATTATATGTCTTATAGATATTACAGTGCGAATTTAGAAATATTTTATTTCAAGACCCAGTTGTTCCGAAAAACGTGGATAATAACCTTGAAAAGCAGCGGTTTTCAGCGATATTCGGAATCCAAAAATATTTTTTCCCTAAAGATATTTATAGACCCGTTACGTCTATAAAAAACAATTGGAAGTTAGTATCCCTATTTAAACAACGTTAATACTTCTTGTTAGGCCTTTTTGTATCCCTTTTTTTATTGATCGTGCCTCAAAGCTAACTTTTGTCTGGTACTAATTCGCATACCAATCGTACATATTTTATCATATATTGTAACCATTTTTATCAATACCTCATTTTATATAAAACGTACCTATTATATTAGTTTTTGTACCATTTTTTCAATCGTAGAACTCTTTGTAAGCTATATATGGATATCTATGTAGGAGTAACTAATCAATTTTTTTTTTAACACAATATAATTTGGGATGGAGGGAGTAATGTTGAACTTGGTCCATAAAAGCGATCTTTATTAAATTCCGTTCCTTCACCGTTAATTGATACTCATACTACTATTTTTTGTTTGGTATAACGAAAAACGCATTTAATCGCATTACAATAGAGGAGAAGGGGGAATCGAACGTGAAATCTATTGTCCACAATACTACTATAGGAATCATTAAACCATACTCCCTATTAACGTGCGTTATCATAAATCAAAAACATCAAGCCCCGCTTACCTTTAAGATCAAAACTTAATTAAATCATTATTTGAAGTTTATTTTTTTGTGGTAAGAGTACTTTTTTCTTCAATCTTTCGTACATTAACTAATTAAATCATGACTAATATTTGTATGCATGTTTTTGTAACTTGGAACATTTTTGTAGTTTTTCAAATATGATACAGTGTATATATGTTTTCGAAAAAAACATTTATCTAATTTTTTTTAATTATACCGTTACGAATCATTTGATTTCAATTTTATTTGATTTTTTTATTACACGTAATATCTTTTCTTCATATTTTCCCAATATGTTATTTTTACTTCATTTATTCTTTCTTTCTAGTTTTTGAATATACTTTACTCATTTATTTTTGCGTGTAAAAAGAGATCTACTTAGAATGCTAAAGAGCATTTTATTTATTAATATAGTTTTACAAACGGCGTTTTTCAATAATTTTGAGTCTAATAATATATTTTGATAGAACAAATTATACATGAATAATTTTTTTTTAGCAATCAAAATGCAATGAATGATTGTACTTTAGGTATATAGTAGATTGCAAATTAGAAAAGATAACCAAAAAATTACCTTGATTCAAAGGTCCCTCATTCTCAACTGGGCATTATACTAATAATGATAAATCAAACAGTACAACTCTCCGAGCGATTAACGACAAACGTCCATTTAATTCGCTTTCTCAGTCACTCTAGGCGAAATATGAGCCAGCGCATACGCAACACAATTATTTAGCCTACTAGTATGCAACCATCTAACTAAAACAAATCTATTACAAATATCACAAATATCATTTATGACTCGACAAGAATTATCGCATGCGATTTGAGAATTTGAAAATTGACGGGAAAAACTGCATAGGAGGGTTTTGGGTGCTAGCTTTGCACTGAGTTAAAAAGGTGGGAGTAATTTTTTTAAAAAAATCATAAAAGGAAATAAGTTTATCATAAAAGAAATGTGTTAAACGGAATAATTATTATTTGACTCTTATGAAAACGAGTTAATTAATCATTGTAGTCTTGTAGATGAGATATTTAAACCTATCATATTTGAGTATGAGTACTACGTATTTTGTATGGTACAAGTTTTTTTGGTGTTCTTAAGTTTTTAGTACTAAAAAAGTCAACAACAGTTTCATTGAAGATGTGAATATCGTCTTAAATGACGACATGTTGAGTTGCCTCTCACAAAGACGCAAGAGGAAGGGCAAGTGGAAATCCCGGTTTATTTTGTTATAAAAGGTAATCTAATCCGTTTTCATTTAAAACGAATATAAAATAGGGAAAAATCACATATGTACTTGTAGCTTTGTTAACTTTTGACATTAAAACCTTCCTCTTGACTTTTGTTAAACTTAGCTGATTTAGACCTTAACTTTATCATTAGAACGTGGATACCAACTAACTTTATCATTAAGGGGTCGTATTAGTCTCAATTGCCACCCATCAATTTCGTGAGTCACTTATATACGCACCCTTGCTCATTGACGGCGTTGATAAAATGATAAGTGTAAAATGTACTCCATCCTCTCCATTCCAATGTATATGTAAATGCGGGCATAAGTTTTAAGAAATTTGTCTCACAAATTGTAAAAAAGAAGTCATAAATATCCATTAGATTTAAATATGAATATAGTCCAAATGATCGTTATTTGATGGCATTTTATGTATTTAAATGGATGTTGAAGGATAAAATGGTCTAAATATTACAAAAAATGAAATGGGTACATTCGAGTGGATTGTCCAAAAGAGTAAAGTGTGTACATTGGATTGGATAGAAAAAAAGTATATACTGTATTAGTTTAGATCTCGTGCATGCATCACACACTTGATATATATATAGATAGTGGTGGAGTTAGGGAGGTTAACATGGGCCTTCGTCTCCGACGGATATATTTTTTGAAACTTTTAGTTGAACTTTCAGAATTTTCATTAAAGTACATATATTATTACTCGTTCTCGTTCGCCTCTCCAAAATTTTGTCAACCCTAAGTTTAAAATGATTACGACACAGTACTATACACGAGTTGATGCTTTTTAAAAACAATGTGGTTAAGATCCTCACAAGAGACCATTTCTTTCTTAAACACATATATTTTCATGCATAAATTTAGAATCGTTTTATATTGCTAGAGTACAACTAGAATACAATCAAACCGTCAAAACAAAATGGGCATTTTTTTTTCTTATTTTTTGTAAGCATTTGAGAGGAGTTGCAAAAAATGATGCTAAAATTGCATAGGCCACGTGGCTCGTTTTACAGTCTGCAAAACCCCTCCGAAAAAGAAGAAATAAATCTCGATTTCCGAAAAATCGGGTAAAAATGAATAAAATAATGTGGATACGCAACCTACTCAACGGTATTGGCGCACTATATAAACACAAAACACCTCATACCATCCTACTATCACCGATTCTCCGCGTAATAACACAGCATAAAGACCCCTCCTCCACACGGTAATTACGATTGTCTTTTAAGTCTTGTTTAAACCGTCTTAACTTGATCGATTATCGATTGTGGAAGCAGACAAGTAATCATAAGTTAAGACGGTTTGTAAAATTTGGTGAAACTCCATAGGCTTTGTTTAAAACCGTCTCAACTTAACATTTTTAATACAATCATTTCATTTCCATCATTATTTTAATCGGTTGAGTGAGACGTCCCGTCTTAACATTAAAATTTGTGAGTTTTTCTTAAATTCCTCAGGTAATTAACTTCTGTAACACACTACCATTGCACTATAAAATTATAAATACTAATCTTTGCTGCCGAAATTTAGCAGAGATTTATTACTAGTATAACACTCAACAGGAAAGAGAAAAATTGAACATGCAACAATGGCGATGACACATTTACTCCATTAATAACGTTTGATTATTGACGATTGAGGATTTCTTAATTTCTCTAAGGTTTGCTTAATTTCTATCGATATCAACTCTCTCCTTTTCGGTTAATTTTTATCATCGAAAAAACGATAATTGATAACTATTGACCGGAACGGAATACGTGTTACTCCGTATTTTTGCTGGAACATTTTTGATGTTATCACGTTTTAATTGCGTATATAGCGTTTTCTACGTATTGTTTGTTAATTGAAAAATGAATAACATGTTTGAAAAGTTAGTGTATGATCATGTGGAGTTAGATGATGATGTAATTTTAGTTTTTGATTACATGCAAATATGTGATGGTGATGATCATCTGAGAAGTTCCATATTTCTATGTGCGTTATTTTTAGTTCACTTGATTATATTTGTTTGTAAATTAGAGTTTACACATTCATGAATCATGCATGCGTTTGTTAGTCTTGTGTAATACGATTTTACATGAAGTATTTGTTAAACGGATCCAAACATAGCGATATTATTTAGCTACTAAAAGAACCGTTTTACATTAACCTCGTGTAGGACCGCCTTAACCAAATAGTTAGTTACTTACTTCTTGACTAGTTTTTTTTGACATCTTGGTCATTCGGAAACAGTTTGTATGTGCTCCTAATACAAGGGTAAAACTGCGTACATTTGATCCCTTATCACGCAATTTGCGGGAGCCACTGAGGCAATGGGGAGGCAATGGGTTAATGTTGTTGTATTATTATTATTTCCTGCACTATGTGAAATCAATTCGTTTTGTTTTTAAAGATAAAGTTGCGTACATTCAACCGCTAATGTGACTATAGGTTTTCAGTTTCGACCCATAAAACGAATGCCTAGGAGGCTAATTCCAGTAAGAAGTTTGATTTTGATTGCTGTCACCTAAAGTTTTGGGGTATTGAGTGTGTGAAAGGGTTTGGCAACAGAGATTACTTAATTTGGAATTCATGAAGACTAAATTTAATTAGATATCTTGAAGAATGTAATGTGTAATGTCAAATGTTTTGATTCTAAATTTGGCAAATTTTGATTACTTGTGAAGACCAAATTGTACTCTTGTTTCTCTATCTATTATCATGTGAACATGCTTTTAGAAGTAATTGATTGATTATTGCTTTGTTTTTTCTTGCTTCTTAATCATTGGTTAAGTGTAATTGCTTGCTTAAGTTGCTTATCTCCTTAAAATTCTGGGATTACAGCTCATTTAGCACTTTAATCCTGCTTTTTCAAAGCCTAATTTGAAACTTATTACTCTGCTTAGTCATCTTAGACTTCTTGTTTCATTGTAGTTTGATAAAAAAGAATTAGCATTCGAGGTCTTGCATTGAAATTGAGTCGAGGAAGCGTTGTCAGTGGATTAAGATTGGTCTCGAAAATGAAGTTTGGAAAAGATTTCAAGAGGCAAATGGTGCCAGAATGGGTAGAAGCATATATGGACTATAATGGACTAAAACGGATATTGAGAGAAATTCGGCTTTCTCGAGTACCCAAAACGCCACAAACGCCATTGAGATCTATACAACAGAAATTATCCATGTACAGTCCGTTTAGAGGTTTAGACGTAGAGTCCAAGGGTCAGCAAAGTAAAGGGGATATTGAGGATCAGGTGATTAAGGTTAGTCCCTTTGTCGGAGACAGTAACAGAACATTCTACAGGACAAAGCTTCTCTTGGAGTCTGAAGAAATAGGTGGAGAGGTTGAGGTGAAGTTTTTTAGAAAGCTCGATCAGGAGCTCAACAAGGTGAGCTCCTTCTACAGGGATAAGGTGGAGGAAGTTATGAAAGAAGCGGCCGAGTTGAATAAACAAATGAATGCTTTTATTGCTTTGAAAATTAAGGTGTCTCAGTCTGAATTTGCCATGGAGCCCTTGAGAGCCGTACCTCAAGGTATCTAAACTATCGTAATGTATTCATTTATTGTTGGGTTAATAGGTTGGTCTGACATATAAAATCGTCTACACGTATTTCTGACTCTGTTAATGTTCCTTTAATATGGTAATTCAAGTTAAAATGTATTCTGATGCAGGAGCTGCTCCAGCAACCAACGGTGAAAATGGCAGGGAAATCACAAATCCTGCAAATGATAAGCCCGATGTTCTGAAGGTCCTTAATCATGTCACGATTAATAATAGGGTTGAAGGCCCATTATCAGCTTTTAGGGGCATTATGAAAGATTCCAAGGACAAAGAGTTGAGTTTTAGCAAGGAAGAGCTTAAGGAGGTTCAAGAACGACTCAAAGTTGCCTTCACGGAATTCTATCAGAAGCTCCAGCTTGTAAAAAACTATAGGTGGTTAACTGGATAATCTTTCAACTTTTCAAGTATTGATCAGTAATTTCTGGATAGTTCAATTTAAAAAGCGCTTTGATTTTGTTTTGTTTTTTAGTTACATGAACCTGTTCGCATTTGCTAAGATCATGAAGAAGTATGAGAAGGTGAGATCATCCTCCCATGCCTCAATTACGGACTTCAAATAGCATGTCATTCTTGTCTTACGAGTATTTCAGTACAAAACTAAAATTTGATGAGGATTTCTTGGTTGGCTTATGTGCTGATTTGATATAGACAACATCAAGGTATGCTGCAAGATCATACATGAAAATCGTGGACAAATCGTACTTAGGCAACTCTGATGAGGTATGTTTTGATCTATCTTTACTTAAGGACTTTAGGTGTTCCTGGTGTTACACGGTTATAATGTTGTCTAAGTGCGCTGACAAGTCTAGCCATGCGCCAATATGGTGAAGATTCCTTGTTTTGAATGATCGCCGGTTTCTTTAGTAAAGAAAACACAATGGATCATTACTTTTTTCATTTTTTGTGGCATTCTTATCTTCAATGTATCAACATTCACAAGATGGAACCTCCTTATTTTGCTACATTTTTTATGTCATGGACTAAAATACTAAAATACTCAAATACTCAAATACTCAACTGATGGCGTCTGTGTGTTTTGTTTACTGCCAGTACAGGTAACAAAGCTAATGGAGAATGTAGAACACTTATTTGTCAAGCACTTCTATAATGCAAACCGAAGGGAAGGCATGAAACCTCTAAGACCAAGAAAACGAAGAGAGATGCATCGAGTAACATTCTTTTCCGGTCTGTAGGACAATTTGTCAAGTTATTCGGAGTATTTACTACAAATTCATATGTGACAACAGGTGAAACACTGTTTTGACTGATATTTATGGTGTGACCTTTTTCATTCCAGGATTCTTCTCTGGTTGCTCAATAGCACTTGTTATTGCCATTATTCTAATGGTCCGAGCACGGAAAATTATGTCGAAAGGACAAGGCTCCCCTTACATGGATAACATGTTTGGACTTTACAGGCAAGCTAGTTTGGGAAATAATTTTTAGTTCATCCATTATTAACAACAGTATGTTTATTACTTTTCACTTCGACATTGGACAACCCCTCACTGAACTTTTATTTCATTGCAGCTTATTCCTGTACATAGTTCTTCATTTGCTCATGTATGCGGCAGACATTTACTTATGGAAACGATATCGAGTCAACTATCCATTCATATTCAATTTCAAGCAGGGAACAGAGTTAGGCTTCCGGGAAGTGTTTCTTCTAAGCAGCGGTCTTGCAGTTCTAGCTCTGGCTAGTTTCTTAGCAAATATTAACTTGATTATTGATACAACTGAAACGCTAGACTCTACAAGTTTTGCCAAGTTGATTCCTCTACTTGTGGCTTTGGTAAGACAATGACTTCAAATATTTTATTTCGTAGAATGTTTTCATTAAGGATAAGGTTTCAGTGTTTCACCATATGCAATCCCTTACCATGCCATAGGCGGAAGCCTTTGAGCCAATGGGATTATGTTGCTGTTTCATGTATATAATTCCGTCAAGTAGTAAATCAACATGCTTTAATTTGTTTGAGATCAAAATATGTGATCATCGTCATGCAGGCGTTTCTTTGTATTGCCTTCTGTCCTTTCAACATCATCTATCGTTCCAGTCGATTCTTTCTCATAAAGTGTGTATTTCGCAGCATATGCGCTCCCTTTTATGAGGTAATAGACAAAAATTCTGAATTTCTGATGCTGATATATTACTTTTACATTAGTTTAATATTCTTTGTCCTACTGAGTTATATTTCCTCCTCGTTTCCAGGTCACACTTCAAGATTTTTTCTTGGCAGACCAGCTAACTAGCCAGGTGTGTGCTTTCACAGGGTTATAAGGTGAAAGGAGGAATACATGTTTATGTTATCGTTGCTGAAGTTTCTCTATCTTTGTACCTTAGGTTCAGGCAATTCGGACTATTGAGTTCTACATATGCTACTACAGTCGTCCGGGTTTCCCTCAAGGACTGAGCAAATGTCATGATTATGGCGTATACAATGCTTTCTATTATGTCCTAGCCATCATACCATACTGGATGCGTTTTCTTCAGGTGTACATTCAATTCTTCTACCATTTTATGAGACGATCTTATAGTTTGAGACCATCCCGAAAAAGGAGAGTAGTCCAAATTCTATTCACGTATCATCTAATTTTATTTTGACAATTTGATACTTTACATTGGCGAGAGACGTAGTTAATGAGCTGGTCTCACCGATAAGACCATGTTATATAATTTGTGAATTTCCCAAGTCATTACCTTATCGTTTCATTTTACTAAGCAGCCAAGGATCTTATGATTTTTCTCATTCTCATGTAGTGTCTTCGCCGGTTGGTTCAAGAAGGAGACCGTATGCACGGATACAATGCTCTCAAATACCTCATGGCAGTAATTGCTGTTGTTATAAGAACAGTTTATGAACTCAAGAAGGGAACACCCTGGATGGTGATGGCCTTGGTCAGCTCAGCTATGGCAGTAGCATATAATACATACTGGGATCTTGTAGTCGACTGGGGTCTGCTACGACGAAATTCCAAGAACTTTTACTTGAGAGACAGACTTTTGGTTTCACACAAGAGTGTATACTACATCGCTATGGTTATTGGCTGTACCTTGACAATTATTTTCTGTGCTCATCTGTTTAATTATAAGGAGTATCAAATACTAAAAAAAAAATATATATTCACAGGTTATCAACGTTCTTCTGAGAGCTACTTGGCTACAGTATGTTCTAGAGTTCAATGTCCATGGCCTGCGCAAAAACGCCTTTTCCACCGTAATTTCCTGTCTGGAAATAATACGCCGTGGCATGTGGAGCTTCTTCAGGTACATCTTCCCCATTGTTATCACTAATCGGTGTAAAATGAAAGGTAACAATTATTAAAAAAAATGGTAACGGGTGTGACATGTGTTATGGTAGAGATAATTGACGAGGCAGTATCGCAGTAGAATTAGTCCACACAAATTTGGACATTTCCTCATCTTTTCTGTCACTTGGTAGACCTTGAAATTTCTGTTTCGTCACCACAATTTTCAATACAAAAATTGGGTAAAATGCAAGGCTAAAATTTTCTATACAAAAATCGGGTAAAACGCCCAAAAAATAAATAAAATGGTCTTATGGTGTCTGGGGACACGTAAAGTTGTCCGTATGCGCCCCTGTCTGAGACACGGATTTTTTGGATGCCAGGTTGGAGAATGAGCACCTGAACAATGTGGGTAAATTTAGAGCTTTTAGATCAGTACCATTGCCATTCAACTACCATGATCAGACTGATGATGACGAAGAAGAAGAAAAGGTCGACTGAACATATCTTATACTCGTTTTAAGCTCTACTGCTCTAGCATGTGATTATTCATCATAGCGCGCAGTGCTACCATGGTTCACTGGTTGCTGTCGGAGGTAATCAAAATGGTAACAAATGTGACGCAGCAAGTACTACGTTGAAAGAAGGATGTAGGTAGCTTTTGTTTTTCATCAGAAAATATCACACCTGAATTCGTAGCTGAGACAGAATAGTAAAAAACTTACCTGATGTATATGCTTACCTTTCTGAAACATCAAGTACCCAAATTCTTTCATGCTAAACTATAGCATCGACTCATCGAGCACCGTTTGTAAACAGCCAAGTCGGCTTGGACTTTGAAGTGAATATGCTAATGAAGGATGATTGTTGGCAGTTGGCACTGCCTGAATTTGCATTTTCGGCTATGGACGAAAATGTTTTAGCTTGGTCTATATAAGACAACATTATTATAACATCAATTTAAATTCTTAAGTATTTGATATTCGTCATTTAAATCCATTTGGTTCGAAGTCGGTATGTCGTCGTGAAATGAAGTGTTATAAATATTAAATGCACTTCATAAGCAACAAAGTCGTTGTAGTATAGTGGTAAGTATTCCCGCCTGTCACGCGGGTGACCCGGGTTCGATCCCCGGCAACGGCGTGTTTTTGCTTTTTGTTTCGACCATCCCAAAATCCGGTTCAAATAAAATGTAAAAGACAAAAGCACCTCGGTAGTAATTTTACTTGGAATGCCGTTTGACCCGTTTTAAATCTTAAGACGAGTATATCGTCTTCACCTTTAGAGACCCATTGGCCATTGACCAATATGTCGTCTCTTCAATGCATTTGATTTTGTCTCTCCTCAGTCATGGATCTCCGTATCTTTGACCGTTTCATTGAAGAGTCGAGCATTTTAAAAACTGATACTGAAATCGATTATGACCATGTCAAGAATATCATAATGTCACGCTACTCACCTGGGCCTGTGATAAGAACTTAATTGAAAATTTGAAAAGAACATGTCTTTCATGAAAGGATTTACAATATAACTTCAAAGGGCATGCTATGATTGAGCAAGCACAAGTAGCATATCAGTATTTAAGATTCGAAAGACTTCAGAAAAGTCACCGAAAAATGAAGGATTGTCACGGTTAAGCTTCTCTTAAGTGAAGCAAATGAGTAACTGTTTTGAGAGGCAACTAGGTAGAGGTGCTTGTGGTGTAGTTTATCATGGCCGCGTTAAGGAGCTCTCAAGAAGTTGCTATCAAATTGGTAGAAGAATTCGATGGTCGAATGCAATTCAGCAATGAGGGTTGTAAGTTTGTAACTGTATCCTGAATGTAGTTTATGATATTGTTGTATACTTGTATGGTGAATGAACTATTCCTGATTTTTGGCAGATTAATGTGCTTGAAAGGATTCACCACAAGAACATAGTTTCTCTTCTCGGATACTGTCAAGATGGAGCTAGAATGGTACTAGTATCCGAGTATCTGAACCAAGGGAACTTGAAACATTTTCTCTCAGGTGAATCATGTGTTATACAGACATAGAGTCGAACTGTTTTTCCCCGGAAATATGATACGCTACATAGCAAGAGCATTTTAATGCACCATTCCCTGAACCTAGCTGTAAGAAGTCATTGTGCATTGAGTTGGTCTCTCTTCAGACGACTTTTTTTGGTCTGAAATAAACACGGGGGTATAATTTACAGTTTTACATGTGTATAGGTACTATTCAACCAGCCTGTTAAACGTCAGTCGATATTTACAGCTTTGGGGTTATTCTGATCGAGCTCATCACAGGCCAAACACCAAACTCGGGCTTTAATATTGTAGAATGGTTTATGAATACATTTAAGACAGGGAATATATAAGAAATGATGGATTCGAAGATGAGGAGAAGAGATGTAAATTATATTTCTTCTGTGTCGAAGGTTGTATTAAGTAGCTAGTTCATGTGTTAACTCGGACAATGCTGCAAGGCCGACGATGTATAATATTGTCGCCCAACTGAAGCGAAATTTGGATATGGAGATATGATCATTGGACTCTAAGACGGCCTAGCTACCAAACCAGCAATCAAGGACAATTCGGCCTAGTTCAAAAGTATAATACTATTTCATCGTTCATGACTTCATGATTTATCTTCTTACTTTTCTTTATGTGCATCTTGGTGTAATATTGTTAATTTTTGTCTCTGTTTAATAAGCTTTCATCCGAACATTTGTAATTTACTGAAATTGCCTTCAATTCATGAAATTAGTTTGCAAGAACTACACATGCATCTTAAATAACCATTTAATCACCAATTCACCAACTAATGTACCACCGACCCACATTTCAACTAAATATTTTTAAATGTCGTTGTCTTATACTACTAGAATTACGAAGTATTATATTACTAAACTGAGTGTCAATGTGTTATACTACTAGAATTAAAACGTTTTTGTCAAAAAAATAAAAAAATAAAAAAAACCAAGTCGTTCTTGGTTGTAGTTGAAACACAATAGGTTCTAAAATTTGACTTGTGTAGAACTGAACAACCAAGTCGTTGTAGTATAGTGGTAAGTATTCCCGCCTGTCACGCGGGTGACCCGGGTTCGATCCCCGGCAACGGCGTTTTTATGCCTTTTTTTTTTGTTTTGGGTGAAATGTTCATAAATGCAAGTTTATCAATTCACAATTCACAATTCACAAACTACGGATACACTTCTCCTTCGTCGCCTTAACTGTACTAAGTAGCTGGGATACCCGTCCTTTGATTTGTAATCACATCGATTGAATCCAAACACAATGTAATATCTCTATCCGGTTTTTATTGTCCTCATTTGACTTTAATAGTTAACTTATGTCAGTCTCAACCGATATTTTTCACAAAATAAAATTACATTATATGTGTTGTTATGGCAAACAATATGTTATATTTTTTTTTAAAATTTGTCTCTCTACATATACACGGAGTAATTAATAGTCGTAGGTCGATCTTAGTTAAAACTTAAAAATGGCAACAGAACTATCTAGAATATGTATAGAAGTGGATTCGAAAAAAAGGCCAAAGATGTGGGAAATCGTCATTAAACTGAAACAGTGTATTAATATGCAGCTGAAGAATGCTGGGATTTCAAGCACAAGGTCTTCCTCCATGGAGATGATGACTGCTATGACTCCAAAGAATGCACGATAGCATCGATGCATAAATGCATTCATCACTCCACCGTCATCCCGTCTTCTATTCAAGTTTGTTCTTAGAGTTCTGTTTAAGTGTTAACTTACTGCTTTCCATAATGTGAAGAAATGAATACAGAACCAGATTTATGTTTTTCATTCCTCAACTATGTTACTCATACTTAGCCACAATGGTTAGATGCAAATGTATGTTTGTTGATACATTGAGACATACGTTATTTTGTGACGATGAAAAATAAAATTCATGTTTCGGCCTGAAATGAAATCTCTAAATATTATGCCATGTTAATCGATGCAATTGAGATAGCCGATGTACAGCTCAATTTACTGTCAAAAAAACCAACAACGAACATGTATACTGTACAATTAAGATGCAAAACTGTTTGCAGTACTATAGAAAGCAAATCATACAAGTAACGGAGTATATTTCAAGTTATTGTAAAAATGAAACAAAAAAAAAGTTCAAACATTAAAATCAAATTTACAGGCAAAACAATAGAAAAGCTCATGATCTCAAAAGAATCAGGGTCGTTTAACATAAATCTGCATTTGAAACTGCCGACACAGGTAGGGGAGAAGAAAATGAAAGGACACAAAAACACAGTCGAAAAGGTAAAACAAAGTTAAATACGAAGTACAATACAATAAAAGAAAAGTCAAATCAATAGAAATGTGGTAAATTGGAAATCAGACCGAAAATAATTAACATCAGTAACCCGTTCACCAGCAAATAATGACTTACACGAATGGAACTTACCATTGATTCTACTAAGCCGATAATGGAGTCAACTTATGGCAAAGATTTGACAGTCAAGTTACAGTATATTGAAGGATCTTGTTCATTTCAGAGGTGGAGCTATTTGGGTATAACAGCGAAGAAAAAAGTAGTTCATACTTTCATTTCGTTTTTAAGAAGAACTGAGATTTGCGTAAAGCTAGAACCAACAGAAAATCTTTGAAGTGTCGTCGTTGAAGTTAATCAAAATAGAATGTGCATATGCAAACATAAAGACTCTCAATTTCCTACAACTTCCCAAAGCATATAAGAAGACGAAGGCTACCTCGGACTAGAACCACAATCACGAATTCACGATAGCCTAACTCGAATGCTTAGAATGTGCATATGCAAACATAAGGACTTCTACTTTTCTACAACTTCCCAAAACATAAGGGTTGGTCTCATATTTGACACCGCCTAATGCAAGACTCACCATGGGCTATTAACCGTAATGGACATGCATCACCTACAAATACAAATACAAGATAGTTCTCAATTTACGCTCACAACCGGGGAGTTAGCGGATAAATATATATTCCTGATTGCAATAAAGGAAGAACATGCTCAAATTTCCTCTCGAAACATGGTACACGAAAAGAAAATGATTCAGACGGCAGACCCCATTATTGACAGGCCTCTAGGCTCTACTCAACAACTTGTTTATAAATGTAACTTCTCCGTAAAAGTCATGACATATGACATATCCCCTGACTATCAAAGTGGTTAGCAACTAAACTAAGGTCGAAAATATAGAATTAAAAGATGAGGTACATTAGTTGACAGCAGGCTTTGATGCATCATCAACGGAACTTTTGGTATCAAGTCGAACAACTGACGGGAATCCAGAAGCTTCAGCTTCCAGGAACTTACTCAACTGTTTATCTTCCAAATGTTGCTGTCAAAAACGCAACACACATACATACATACATTAAAACCTAATCTTATTATCTTAACCAATATCGAAAATCAAGAAATAAGCGAAAACATACAGAAAGACAAGTCCTGTATTTGTCCCACTCAGCTACACACTCTTGGTTTTGCCATTGACCCTTGACGAATTTCTCCGCATACCAAGTGTTAAAGCAGTTATGGTAGGCAGTTCTAAGATGAGCACAATGAGAAGTAGTTGTTGTTGAAGAAGGAGACGATGACGGAGATGATTCTGAGCTTTTCTTTTCTCTAAATATCCCCATTTTTACAATCTCACTTTTATTTTCTGATCAAACTTTTATTAATACTTCAGCACTTGCAATAACAAACCAGACACCAGAAGGGTAAAGTACTACTGTCCAAGTGTGCTGCGGGAGTAGTGAAAGTAACAATAATATCAGCGTAACCGTAATTTGGCAGCAAGATTTAACAAATGACAGACATTTACATTCTAATAACCTTACATATTCAAATTCTAGCTAAGACTAATTATTAGGTAAAAATTGATAGGATGTTTTGAGTATAATATGAGTATCATCTAACTAATACGGAGTACTAATTATCAGCCATATTAATTACTATTAATAACCCAAATTTTAAAAAAAATCAGATCTTTGTGTATATTCAAGAAAAAACTAGAAAAAAAAATGGGTGATAATTAATGAGCATACAAAGAGTAAAAAATAACGAAAACAATGGAATTAAACAAAAAACATAAAAAATATATAAAAAAAAAATGCGACATACCAGATTAGTCGGCGGGTGGCTGACAGAGGACGACAAGTCGACGGTGATGATGTCTTTGTGATTGCGGAATGTGATTGGTCTTTACTCAACGACTTATGATCGGTGAACCGCTGTTTTATTTTAGTGAACAAGAATCGACCGTTTTTTGTATAATCAAATAGACCTGGCAAACGGGTCAATCGAGTCGAGTAGGATCGGGTTCAGGTCACTCATTGATTTCGGATTAATTTGGGCGGGGCGGGGCGGGTCAATTCGAGTTTGTTGGTCGAGTCTGTTTTGGGTCAACCGGATCGTGTTATTTCGGGCCGGGTTGCTTTTGCTAGGTCTATAATCAAATCGGTTGATTTTTTTGGATCGATTCACCCACTAGACTTGAAAAAACTGACCTAATACGAACCCGACCCAACACTAGATTTAAGACTTGAACTTGAGTTTACTTGACCTAAAATTCGATTTGAGCCGATTTGCTATAACCCGGATGTTTATGGTTGGAAACGTATTATTATCTATGGATAACTTTATAATAGTTGACCCGGAAATGACCTTAACTCGAAATTACCCGACCCCGACCCAAAACCAGAGACCCGAAATTGACATGACAGAAGCTTACCCGATCCGGTTGACCCGTTTGCCATGTTGTGATAAAATTGACCCAACCTGAATGGGTTTACTTGGTAAGGTTGACCGAGTAAAAAATGAGAATGATCCGAAAAATGTGACCCAAACTTGACCAATAAGCTTGAAGTGACCCGACTTAAATTACTTTGAAATGACCTAATTTGAAGTTAAACCAACTAGGGCTGAGCAAAAAAATCCGATTATCCGAACCTATCCGTTATCCGATCCGTATCCAATCCGAAAAATTGGATATCCGATCCGAAAAGAACATTCGGATCGGATATCCGATCCGAAACTTTCGGATACGGATCGGATATCGGTTACTAGTTTAAAATTTTCGGATATCCGTATCCGATCCGAAGCATAGCTTTTTACTCTTTTTCTTCGGAAAAAGTTAAGAAGTATACCCACTAGATTTGGACCGGAAACCACAAATACACTAATTTACCTATATTGGGCCTAATGAAACATAGCCCACCTATAAATACATACATCGATGCTTTAACCTAGATATTTGTTTCAATTGAACAACCATGTCTCACTACCTTTCTCTCTTGTCTTCATTTTTCTTGAACTTTAGTGGCTTCAAATCTCATCAAACTCATCTTCATCTCTTTTAATTTTACCTTAATTGTAGTATTGTGATCCATCATATATGAAAAAGGATGTGCATTAGCAACGAGTTCTTCACTAACCATTCGGATTAGTTTGACCCATTGTTTCCAAGTATTCAATAATTCGAGTGTCTTGTTTCATTTTACATGACGGCGCTTGCAATGGCTCGGTCATGGTTGTCAGTTTCTGGATCTGGAGTTTGAATATACTTAGAGACTTTCTTGAAGATATTGCAAAGGCTAGAGGTTGTAGCTGTTTGGTGATAGGTGCTTTTTGGAGTCATAAATCAATTGTTATAAAACAACTCGGCTATAAACTTAAAAACCTAAAATTCAAAAGTTTGGATATCGGATATCCGGGATATCCGATCCGAAAATTTCGGATACCAAATTTCGGATATCCGAAGTCATTTGGATCGGATATCGGATATTGATTTTTCCAATTTTCGGATACAGATATCCGATCCGAACTCTATTTTGGATCGGATATCCGATCCGTGCTCTCCCCTAAAACCAACCTACCCAGTCAACCCGTTTTTGAGGTCTACTTGAAGTGATCGGAAATGGCCCGACTTAAAGAGTTAAAGGAACCAAAATGACCCATTAAAATCAAAAAATGATGCAAAGTGACCCGCCCTAAAACCCGACTCGTATGACCCATTTACCGGGTCTACTACCATCCAATACATTTACCGAACACCAATAGACACACCCTCTCCTTCCTTCCTTCCTTCCTTCCTTAACCACCACAACACCACCCACACCGCGTCGATACATATCGATTATTTGCTGATTTATGTGGGCAATGGGGCGGTGACATCGGCGGTGGCGAGTGTTGTGGTTGGTGGAGTCACCGGCGCTAGGGCGGTCCGACCGGTCCGGTCCTGGACCGGTGAACAGCCCTCCAGTCTTCTTTATACTTTGTTACTAAGAGGTCTTAGTTCAAGGAAGTAAGACGACGGTATTGTGGACAATACGTTCAGATTCGGATCCCATTGTAATGCCCTTGTGTCTAGTTTGAGCTTAACACGATAAAAGAAAAAACTTTAGTTTAGCTCGAGATTGAGTTTTTCTTGTTAATCATCAATTTGAAAGTTGAATGCAGTTACTTAACATGTATAGATACTCCTTCCGTTCCGTTTATTTGTTTACCTTTGTTTTTGTCACAAAGACAAGGAAAGTGGACTATAGAATACCGTCATGGTAAAACAAATGACTGGGACGAAATCAATTGAATACAACACATTGGTTGCCTTTTAGTTTCGACTGAAAATTATGGTTGACGCCTCGAGAACTATGTTCATGTGTTGGGGATGAGTTAGTTTAATTCAACCTAGTTTAGTTAGTTCATAGAAATCAATTGAATACAGCACACTCTGAATCATTTTGGAATAATAAAGGGTGTGTTGTAGACTAGATTTTGAAATTAGAGATCATCTTCCTTTTGTAAGAACGAGAAGAAATCGTTATGTTTATTTAGTCTGTTAGATCATCATCCCTGTTGAATTCTACAGACGGGCCTGAGCTATGTCTAAAGAACCAAGTTGGACCGTGCGTGGAATAAAGTGATCAAGTCGCTCGTCTTTTCTCAGTATTGGACATTACATTGTGGCGCTTATGTGGGTCGTAGCTTTTCCTCACGGAAAATTAATAGGCTTCAGAATGTATTGGTTGGGTTTGCTTTCAGTGGTGGTTGGCTGGTCAGTCGCTTCCACTAGAAAAAGGTACAGGAAACTATTTCAGTACAGCATTCAGACTATGTCAATGTGTTTGTACTCTTATACCAGTTCTCTAAGGGCAGTCAGCAAGGCTGAATTCCGATAATCATGCCTTCCGTTAATGAGTGTTGAATAGTAACATTTACAGAATGTAAAACAATTGCAAGTAGCGTATTAGAATGCTAGAAGAAGTCGTTGATTGCTGATAACACCTACATAATATTGCAATGACCACTTCTCGTTGCCTAGTTCCGAAAATTTCTAGGCTACTTGGTCTGCATACAAACTGGTCAAAAAAATATTTCTGATCCACTATGGTTACCAAAAGCTCATTAACTGATTTTTATTTCTGCAGCTATGAATCAAATTATGAACCGCTATATCCATATAGTGTCGGATTGGTCAATCACAAAAATGGTGCTTCTAATACTCATCCTTTCCTTGTTAAAATCATCTATGTTTGTAGCAACTTCCTTGGGTGATCCTCACTACATGAGCTATGACTGCCATAAGAACATCTCCTATGGTTCAGGCGGCGTGTTTGAAGCAAATCTGAATTACACCCTTTTCACTCAGCTCCCTGCTGATGCAAATGTTTTTGGATTCTCCAAATACACTAAGGGCACAGTCGATGACCAAGTCTATGCTCTTTATTATTGTAAGGGGGATGTGGATGCCACAACTTGTCGGGCTTGCGTAGTTGCTGCTACCAGGAAAATATCAGATGCCTGCAAATTTCGGAAAGAAGGGATTGTGTGGTTAGAGGAATGCACGTTGAGATATGCCAACCGGAATATTTTCTCCACTAATGAGGAATCTCCTCGTGGTGTATACTACAACTACACTGGTGAAATAACCGAAAATCATCTTGATCCATATAAACAAATATTTGATAGCACAATGGATGCTGTCATAAATCAGGCTGCTTACGGTGAGGGAACTCTGGAAGGTTTTGCCATAAAATACGTCAATATCTCCTCGTCTGAGTTTTTGCAGCTCCTTGCTCAATGCACTCCAGATATTGTTGGTCGCCCTTGTTACAAGTGCCTAAAGGCTGCGATTAGGGCTAGGGATACATGGGCTAATACCGTGGTATATCTTCCAAGCTGTCTCATTAGATATGATTTGTATAAGATAGTGCCACCTCTACCTCCTATACAACGCTCTTCAACCCCTCTTAAAGGTAAAGGACTCGTAATTTTTAAGTTTTTTAGCAGTAGAAGACGTCTGAGTACTACTACGTACTAGATTTCTTAATCTGTTTCAGTTTTCAGTGGAGCAAAAGATTCGTTATTCTTTGGTTTTGCATTATAATGGAATAAAACAAATTATGTCCTTTTAAAATGGCCGTGCTTTTTTTTTTTCTTGTGAAGTATTTGTCTTTCGGAAACCGCCTCTTGTGTTTGTAATCCAAGGCTAAGTCTCTGTTCATCCATACCCGAGCCCTTCTTATGACATAATTACAGGAGCCATTGAGACACTTAGGTATTGTTGTTTTTGTTGTAGTACCAGCGTTTCTGATCTGCTACTATTTTCGCTTTCCTGTCATTTGTGGCAGGTTTCCATATTGCAATCATTGTGGTGATACCTGTGGTCATTGGACTTGTTGTAATTGGAGTCTATCTATGTAGACGCTGCTCTAAAGGTAAATCCTGAAATAACCATCAGTCTAGTGTAGTCGACACTCGACAGTTACACTAATCAATGTACATCTGATTGGAACATTTTCTCCATTCTCTTTTCTTTTGTAGGTCAAAATGTACCCAATTGTCCTGGTGAGGAAGGATTGCCAAAGTTCTCATACTCTAAATTGCAGAAAATGACTAAAGATTTTACAACCGAACTCGGTAGTGGTGCTTGTGGAGTAGTTTATTACGGTCGTTTAGAACGGAGCTCTAAAGAAGTCGCTGTCAAATTGCTAAAAGAATCAGCTGGGCTCACACAATTTAACAATGAGGTTCGTGACTTCAACAGATACTGAATTCTATACCCTGTATATAGTTTATGATGTAGGTACAAGAGTGAAGCTTTACTTGCAATTGATGCAGATTAAAGTGTTTGGACAGATTCGTCACGAGAACATTGTTTCTCTTCTTGGTTACTGTGAAGATAAAAGCAAATTGGCATTAGTTTGTGAGTTTATGAACAAGGGGGACTTAAAAGATCGCCTATCGAGTGACCATCCAGGCCCTTCCTTAAGCTGGAGGGAGCGACTACAGATAGCCATTGACACGGCAAAAGGTCTGAGTTACATCTACAATTCATTCTTGCTTTTCCATCCATTACCCCTTGCGATATAACTATCAATCCAAACATGCCCTTAATCAGACAGTGTTAATCTCGTGTATGTTTTGTTATTTTTCTGTTGTAGGATTGTGTTACCTGCACGATAATTGCAGCCCGCCCATAGTTCACAGAGATGTAAAACCTGCAAATATACTCCTACATCAAACAAATGAAAAACTCCAGGCAAAGGTAGCAGATTTTGGTTACTCGAGGATCTTTCTGGAAAATTTAACCACTGTAGAAACAAGGGTCATATATACCCCTGGGTATGCTGCTCCAGAGTAAGTCCCTTGCAACAACTTCAATGTCTATGATGATTTAATTTATTCTACACGGATCTGGGTAAGACGGTCTTATGGTATAACATGATTTAATCACAGGCTTACCAAAATGCAGGTATATAACAACTGGCCTATTGAACAAGAAAGTCGATGTTTATAGCTTTGGGGTTGTTTTGATTCAGCTAATCACAGGCAAAGTTCCAAGCTCCGACGAAAATTTTTTAGTAGAATTTCAGAATACTCTTAACATACCGGATATTAAAATTGAAACTATATTGGATTCAAGGTTGAGTGGAGATGTAAATTATGGTTCTGTGTCGAAGGCTGCTGAAGTAGCTAAATCATGCGTTCATTCAGACGCAGCAGGAAGGCCTGAAATGTCGCACATTGTCACACAACTGGAGCAAAGTTTGAATTTACTGAAGAAAATCCCTGGGAGTTGTAGCACAGGCTCTGCTCCGTACATTACAGGGAACCCTGTAGTTTTGGATACTACAGCAATGGATCAAGAATCTCTAGAAAATCGAGGGATGAGTTGTAGCACCTGCCTCAAACGTTAAGAGTAAAGAGTATTATTTCAGGGGATAATTGCATAGACTCTGCCTTAAAAGAGTCGATTTCCGGGGAGCAAGAAGCGCTAGAAAATCAAGGAGTTGTTACGTAGCCTCTTTCTCAAACATTACACTAAAGTATCAATTCGAGACATTTACTATCTTGAGGATGTGTCAATATATACGAGAGTGAATTTAAAATATATTCATTTTTTTTTCTTAAAATTGATTACGGAGTATTACTCTCTGAATTTTCTTTTTAGTGAGAAAGTAGGCTGCGGCGATAATTCAGTCACCATCGGATAGGATTGAACTTCTAATTATTCTCTCAATCAGTGCTGGAACCATGGATTCTGCTCGAATTGCAGAAATCATTAAGTATATTATACAAATATTAACTGTTTTGATCAAAGGATCAAAATACAATGTATTACAGATTTACAGCAGAATGTAAGAGCCAAAGAGAGTAAGGGGAATAGACGTGTACCATTGTTGCAGCTTAGGACCGTGTCCATGTAATGTATCCCCTTTATGTTCGAGAAAAGTGATCTCATATAATCTTATCATGAGACCTCGGAAATTTAGCTAAAGAATAATCCGTTTTTGTTTTAGTACCTTCACTTAGTGATAGACTGAAACAGGAACATTTTTCAACATCCAAACTGAAGCAGCTTAGGACCATGCCCATGTATCTTAACTGAAACAGCTTAACTCCGTCAGCATCAAAATCGTCCTTCTGGCGCCCTTTACACCCAAAAAAATAAAAAGAAAATAATTGTCATTCAAGTTGATATTAGCCTATGAACTATGACTAGGACTGAATCTAAATGATCATGGGGTTTTCAAAGAAATGTCAAAGGTAAGATATAATCAAACAAATACAAGTAGCATTACATCAGAATGTAGGAAACAGCAATCCCATATTTTGAACAAAATACTTGGGAGCTTTCAAATCGGTACCATTGCCATTCAACTATGTATCACGACCAGACAGACTGATGAATGATGATGACGATAATGAAGAAGATAAAAAAGACGACTAAACATTTCATACACACATGATTTTGAAAAGTGACTTGTGCATCCGTCTTAACCTTAAGACGGGTCAAATATCATCTCATTTGCATGTATAAGACAAATTACAATGCTTAGATATCAGCAAAAACATTTTTCATGTGTCATGTTATCTGACCCGTTACAACTTACAAGAGAGGCTTATTATCTTTAATGTTAGTAGTTTGCATTCGAAACCTTAAAATTTGGTCTGTGAATTGCGACTAATCTTACGCACCCTTACGACGCTAGGTTATATTACTTATATCACCCTGTATTATGATGCTTGAAAAGATTCATAGAGTATTTACTCTGTAATTCCTAGAACCTTAATCTCATGTACTCAAGATTGGATTACAAGGGTCGATTTGTTATTATAGATTAAGTTTTTTGTGTTCAAAATAAACAACTAAGTCGTTGTAGTATAGTGGTAAGTATTCCCGCCTGTCACGCGGGTGACCCGGGTTCGATCCCCGGCAACGGCGTGTAGACTTTTTTTTGCTTCATAAATAAATTAGAGAGTTTCTTGTTTTTTGATGGTTAAGTTATTTTAATCTTGACCTAAATTTTCTCACATTCTAAATTTTAAAATGTAGTAGTTGTTACAAGCTTACAATTTACAAATAACATGGTTATATGAAGCGACAAACCAAATATTGACCTTGGTTGATCATTACCGTTTCTCTGAAACATATTTTTTTTTTTTTTGACAGAAGTAAAAGATAACGTTTTACATTTTAATAGCTCTTGCCGCTAGGTTATGAGCTATTAAATTACACGCTCGCGGGACAAAACTAATATAAAGGCAATGAAATGATACACTAATAGACTCAAATTCTTCAAGGATATGTCTGTTTCTGTAGTCCGGTTTTGAAAGCTTCAGGATTTGAGAGATTGCCCTTGAACAGTCGGAAAGGATGAGCACATGAAGAAAACCACAGGAAACAGCCCATCTCAGCCCCTCCACAGGAAACAGCACATATACTCACAGCAATTATTAGTCATAGTTGACCTTGGTTGATCACTACGGTTAAAAGGGAACAACATAAATGAGACGAAGAAAACCTTTAATGTATAAAAAATATGATGCAAGTAGGAGAATGCAAGAGGATTTACGGAAGTTTGTCAGCTTGCTCGTATGAAAAGTACTTTTACCATTACTTAATTATACTTAGATGCAACAACCTCTTGTTTGATCAATTCCCCAAATTATTCCTTTCACTGATTTGTCTTAGGTCTAAATCAAATGAATACTATGAAAGCAAACAATTAAAGAGACATAGTATTAGTAATATAAAAGTAATATAAAAAATCTCCCATGAGGCAATCTAATTATAATAGAACTTAAATATTCATTGGTCATTTACAGGCTTTACATTTTTTAAATGGTGCTAATTATATTATATAAATTATACAAAAGACAGGCACTAAATAAATAAAAGGAGCATTATCGATTATAAATTGGTCCTTAACAATATTCACTGGTCATTAAAAAGTTATAACTAAAATTGTCGATTTTTCTACCAATAAGCGGGTGGTAACTATATATCAGGAAATGTTCACATTTTACAGAAAATGGTCAAATTGTCGATTTTCTAACAAGAAACTGGTGTTAATTTTATAAAATCGTCACATTTTACCCGTCTTAACTTTAAGACGGATACCACTCGTCTGAAATGAGACTTGCTGAGGTAAAAGCTTAATGATAGGCTGAAAATCTGAAGCATGAACACCTTTTCAACTTGCAAACTGTAACAGCTTAGGAGTTAGGACCATGTCAATGAATACAGGAGAAAGCACAACTAGCATACAAAATTACAAAGAATAAGTTTATCTAAGGCATTGATTAGGACAGAATTGAGACAAACATGTCTTCCATTAAAGGAGTTTTAATGAAACACAAGTCGCATACAAAGAACAGTCGAAAAATATTTCTAATCCACCAAAATTTAAAGAAGTCAGCCAAAAATCAGTCACAAAGATGGTTAATTTCTTCCAATTGATGTTACCCATCTTTTTCTTAAAAATATCATCTACATATGGCGCGACTGCATCAAGTAAATCTCATTACATAAGCAACAGTTGTCAGCAGAACAACTCGAGCAGTTCTACCCTCGCGTTCCAAGCTGAACTCAATAGCACCCTTTGGAATCAACTCATTCCAAAGGCATCTAATCTTCGCTTTTATAATTTCACCAATGTCACGAGTGAAAATCAAGTTTACGCTCTTTTTTACTGTAAGGGCGATGTTGATATAGGCATCTGTCAGGATTGCATCCAGGCTGCTACCAGTAAAATAACAGATGCCTGCAAAAACCAGAAAGAAGGGATTGTTTGGTTTGAGGAATGTACTTTACGATATGCTGATAGAAACATTTTTGGCATTATTCAGGAAATTCCTAATTTTCTATACTACAATTACAGTGGGATTGTGAGCAAAGATCGTCTTGATTCATATCAAGCGAGATTTGATAGCACAATGGCTTCCCTAATACTTAGCGCAGGTTATGAAACCTCTCGAGGCTTTGCAGTTGAAGAAGTTGGTCTATCATTGTCTGCAAAACTACGCGGTTTTGCTCAATGCACTCCTGATATCATTGGCGATCCATGTTACAAATGTCTGAAGACTGCTCTCAGGGTAAGGGACACATGGGCTAATACTATGGTATTCCTTCCAAGTTGTTTCATAAGGTATGATGTGTATGGAACAGTGGAGCCTTTATCTCCACCTCCTCTTCCTCCATCTCGCGGACCTCTACCAGGTAAAATACTTGTCATACTATTGCCTCTTGATTTGAAGAAGCATTTTTAAAAATTTCGTTAATGTTCATACTGACGTTCCTGTTATCTTTGACAGCGCCCTATATTATTCCCGTTGTTGTCGTTTGCTCTGTCGTTGTCTTCATTTTTCTGATTGTAATCGGATGCCTATGCTTACGGAAAAGGAAAAGCAGTTTACCAGGTAAAACTGAACTCTAGTCCCCTCTTAATGACGCTAGTTTTCATCACCTTCAATTTTTTTCTTCGGTCTAAAGGGATCCACAAGGGAAATTTTGATGATGACGATATTTTAACCCATGTCATGACCACTACCTTTCATAACTTTACCTTCATTTCTCTGTCGTGGGTTCCGATTTATTCTAAAATGGGACGTTGATCAAAGGAATTCTAGGACGAACCAAGCCCTTTCCCGTTTCAATATTCTCTTAGATTTTCAACCTTTGTTTGTATTAAAAATACTACCCCGATGTCTCAAAATGTTCTTTTTGTAACAGCGAGACTTGTAGAAAAAGACCTTCCGATGCATGTACTAGTCTATGTACTTCCACATGTTTGTCTGTTTAGAGGATCTGCATAAACTCCATAACATTGCAACAGATTATGTGCATAAAACTGTTCATTAAAACATTATTTTGCGCTGCCTAGTTACGGAGACCGGACCTGTTATTCCAGATAATCCTCCTAGTGTTACAGAGGAGAAGGGCCAGAAGGTTCAAGGATTCCGAAAGTACACCTTTTCTCAATTGTATGAAATGACTGACAAATTCAAGAAAGAAATAGGGAAAGGTGCTTTTGGAGTAGTATATTATGGTAAATTATTAGATAGCTCTAAGGAAATTGCTGTCAAGCTGCTAAACGATCGCGATGCTCCCAGACAATTTCACAATGAGGTTTCGTAACTAAAACTAAATCTGAATTTACTGATACTCCTTCTGTAGTCTGTACCGAGTATATTCAAGCAACCCGTATTATTTTCATGCAGATTGAGGTGTTTGGTAGAATTTTTCACAAAAATTTAGTCTCTTTACTTGGATATTGTGACGATGGACCCAAATTGGCACTAGTTTACGAGTACATGAATAAGGGCGACTTGAGAGATTGTATGTCAGGTAAACCATATCATACATTATTTATTTGCAGCTTACTCATCTCATGAATCGGTGAACTCATCGTTATCTCGTATCATTAAAGACTAATTAATTTAGATGTTACAATGAATAGCCGATGCAGGTTCTTTAAGCTGGGCAAAACGACTTGAGATAGCTATTGGCACAGCTGAGGGTGTGTAAATTTTGCTTCTATTTAAGTACTCCTGTCTCGAACTGACTGTCTTATGCAACTCGTTCACTTTCCGCTTTTTCGTAAGAGCGGGTTTTATATATATGTAAACTCAAGGACTCAAGGATGACAGTACTCTGAGATGAAACCAAAATATTGCAGGATTACATTATCTGCACAATCATTGTGAAGAACTTGTAGTGCACAGAGATGTGAAACCCGATAACATATTGCTTACTGGAGAAGGAGAATTCCTACAGGCAAAGGTGGCGGATTTTGGTATAAGTAAAATATTTCCAGCTGCAGATGTTACCACTATAGAGACGCGGATCATGGGTTCCCATGGTTACACAGCTCCTGAGTAAGTCCTTATGAACTCTACTCACACCGATCATACCTCAGTTAATTCTACAATGATGAATGCCTTAATTTACATATATAGTCTATAGACATATGTCTCACCATAAATACTTGTATAAAACTGTCTTATGATATTGTTAGCGTTCAACCTTATAAGAAGCTGTCGTTTACAACTTCGGAGCATAAATACAAAGTCATTGATTTTATGACTCTACTCACTCCGATCGTACCTCAGTTCAGTTTAGTTCAACTCCTTCAGTCGAAAGAACAAGGTCTTACTAATGTTTCAATTGTATAGGTACTACACAACAGGCCTGTTGAGTGAGAAAGCAGACGTTTACAGCTTCGGAGTAGTTCTACTCGAACTAATCACAGGTGAAGCGCCACGCTTAGGGTCGAATTTGGTTGCCTACTTCAAGAAGATGTTTAATGCAGGGGATATAGATAATATAGTGGATACAAGACTGAAAAAAAATCTGAATCCTAATTCTGTATGGGGGGCAACAGAACTAGCTAAAATATGTATAGAAGCGGATCCGAGAAACAGGCCAAACATGTGGGATGTCCTCGATAAACTGAAACAGTGTTTGGATATGCAAATGAACATTGCTGGGACTTCTAGCATAAGGTCTTACTCTATGGAGACGATAACTCCATATAGTACTACAACGTACCCACAGGCACGATAATATGACTGCTAAATGCATTTCATCACTCCGCCTTCATCGCGTTATCTCTTTTCTATATTGTTCAAGTTTGTTTTTGGCTTCATCTCTTTTCTATCATTGTTCCTGCTTTTATTGATACTCTGCTCTTCATTATTATGAGAAATGAATACAGGTCTAGATTTATGCATCTTATTCGGGTATTCGTCAATTATGTTACTCAAATTAGACAAGTGTTTGATGCAAATGTGTGTTGATGATATATGAGATACTCCATATTTGTTAATTTGTGAAGATGAAAAATAATTTTCATGTTTCGACCTATTAATCGATGCAATTTGTGAGAGCCGATTTACAGCTTTATTTACAATTAAAACCAACGAATAATGACTATTGTAGTGATCCTAATGATAGCTGTTAGGATGAGAAACTCTTGCCAGTATTATTGAAAAAGGATTATACAATTTACTATAAAAATAATAATAAAAAATTGGAATTTACAACTTACTGTAAAAAAAAAAGGTTCTAGGATTGGAAGGTAAAATGGAAAACTATAACAGTACAATTTGCAGTAAAATAAAAATTCCGTAAAAGGACTCGTAGATTAGAGTACATGACCATACACAAACCAAACCGCGAGGCTTAGAACAAGGTCGTGCTGGCCAGAATTAACCATCCTAGCTTAAAGCCGGATAACATAATTCATACACGAAGCTTCAAGACTGTTATACTTGAAACAATACCTTAGGCCAAAAGTGTGCAGTGGATGCATAATAAGCCATTATACGAAACTAGTAAGTCCTCATGAGTCGCCTGCTACAAGCTCAATGAAGCACACACGTCCTACTAAGAAAAGAAGTGCCAGGGATGATCTCCGGGAAGATGTTCCTTAGTTTTTTCAAGTCTCTTAAGTATTTCCAAGAAAGAAGGCCTATGAGTCATGTCAGCAGCCCAGCATTGCTCTATTAACCTATAATATTCAGTTCAAAAAAAAAAAAAAAAAAAAAAAAAAAAGATATCAAACTCAACAATGCAAAAGTGCAAAGAATCATATGCAATGACTTGATGCTAGCTGAAATCTCTAATGACTTTTTTTTATTAATTTTTCGTCCTTTATAGTAAGATTAGAGCGGGATCCAACCAGTTAAGCTAACTTTTTTACGATCAGTTTCACTTAGAGAACTATCGAACTTTAGAGTGAGATTCTACGCAATTAGCATATGCATATATTGGATTAAACACGGCCAAGTATCTTGGAATAATAACACTGAACATTCAACTTACTCTTTCAGTTCAGGAATACATCCCTTGGATCTAATATTAGGTCGATGGCCATCTGCTACATATTTTGCGGCCTCATATGGTTCGTAACTTGACATTGGGGGATCTCCCTCAAGCATCTGAAATGTATCAAAACAATGAGATATAAAACTGAAAGACTCACCACTTAAAAGCATGATCATGCATGAACTCACCTCATATAATATCATGGCAAAAGAGAAAACATCAACTTTTTTGTCATATTTCCGATGCCTAAATACTTCAGGAGCCATATAACGGTCTGCTTTCACACACAATAGTGAATCCTATTATAATGAGTACAGGTGAATAACAAGATTCAATTCAGTTCAATAGTAAGACGACCACTTACAGCTTCCCGTTTCACCAGTCATCTTGTAGACATCGTGAGCATGCTGAACTCTAATAAGCTTGCTAAGTCCAAAGTCACCAACCTTTAAGTGGTCTGCACTTGAGTTGACTAAAAGGACATTCCTGAAATAATTACTCGCAAAACATGAACAAAGTTGGTGTAAGAGTGTAAGACACATTTACTTTCAAGTTGAAAGCGAGTGCAAGCATGCAAACCAGTTACATAAAGCATAGTAAATTGTGTGCAACTATACCCCTCATTTTTTATCTCCTTTGATTAAAAATATTAAGAAACTATACAAACACCACCAATGCACTAACCTTGGCTTTAGATCGCGGTGGATGATGACATTCGGTTCATTATGAAGATAAGCCATGCCTCTGAGAAGAAGACACATGATTGAATTAGTTCTGTTGCAGTTAAAAATACTCTTAGCATCAGGTGGAAGAGTTAATACGCATACAGTTTCACCACTGAACTATGTGAGAACATAACATGACCATAACAATAACAATAACAGCAGCAAACACCAAAGTGCCTTGACAGTATCAGCCTATGGCGAGGTAAGGCCTAAGGGAGGTGTATTTACTCAAGCTTACCCATTTTTTAACATAAAATTTAAAAACTAAAGAAATATCAATAAGCATAACTCGCAGAAAAGTGGACTCCAAGATACCTTGCAATGTCCATCGCAAAATTGATTGCTGTTGCTGGACTAAGAGCTCCCTTTTCCTTCAGGTATTGATGTAGATCGCCCTAACATATCAATGAGAACACTCAGCAAGGATAAAAACCAACCTTAAAGGCTTAAACAAGTAAACTCAATGCCAAGTTATTTTATCATAGGGAGACAGCATTGAAATTCGGCTGAATACAATATCACTATACCCCTCGTAAGTACTCAGTAATCAACATCAAAGGCTTCTTCTCAGTAACAGCTCCAAGGAATTGAACAATGTTAGGGTGACGAAGCTTCACCAGCAAGTTGACTTCATGCCTGAAATCCTGACTGAAAAAGAAATAATTGGGAGAAAATCAGCATGTAGTCTGCACATATTCACGGATGCTAGCAATTAATTATCACTCCATGCATCACTAGCTGGTCTGTAAAAGAAAAAAAAAAAAAAAGAATACCACAAAGATAAAGATATCCAACAAAGCCACATGTGGTATCTCTTAAGCCTACTACTTAGAATCACCAAGTATCTACTCTTTTATACGGAGTATTAAGTATAGCACAGAGTTTAGATTTCCAGTCAACCTATTGACTAATACATGTCCCCTAACATGTATAAAGCTGATGCATTCATCAATGGCTTTGCAACAAAAAATGTTACATATTATATCTCGAGAATGGAAAACTGGAACATAAGGTGATTAAAATAAATAGCTCACATCCAAAAGTTAACAAGGAAGATGATATATTAAAGGCTATAGTTCTCTAGTTGATAGGGACGTAGGGTCATAGCACAAAGGAAATACGCTACAAATGAACTTTGATCTTACGTAACCAGTTTATCATCCGTAAGGGATGGAAGTATGCGCTTGACTGCAACTGGAGTTCCCCGCCAATATGCTTTCAAAATTTCACCAAAAGACCCCTGCCAACATTGGAGATGTCATCAAAGCCAGAATTTAACAGAAATGTTCAACAACTGCCCAAACATGATTTATAAATACACAGCAAAGAGCTGCCAAGTGACACAATCAGAACAAGTCTACACTCTGCAGATATAAACAGAAAACTGAGTTGTTACCCATATGAATGCAATCATATAAAAGGGCCCATCCCTTTGTTTCCTTTTTTCTTTTCTAAATATGGAGTAATTTATTGCAAGAACGTCTCTCGTCAGGGAGGGAAATTCCATAAACTCATATTGCTTCCCAGTGCATGATCATTCTCACCACTGTGTGGTACTTGGGAAAAGAAACTGGAAATAAACGTGTTTCAATCAGAAATCGCAAGATGCACCACACCTTCCCGATTATGGATGAGTTTGAAAAATCCAGTTCAGATGGCTCAATTTCCCAGTCGCATTTGTTTGGCAGAGGAGGGGGCACAGCTCTTGGTTCAAAATGGCTTCCATTTTGCCCCTGCAGAAAAGAGTTACTCAGAAAATACACAAAAAAAAGTTACACTAAAAAGATGCACACACTAATATCTCGGAGATAGTAACAAGTGCAGGATTGAATCTAGCAGCATACAAAACCACATCTACAGATTCATAACAAGGCTACAGGCGTATGTGTTCATTTTAAAGAAGTTACTCCATACAAATATTACTATCAGAACTTCACCATAATCTCTTGACTATTAACTTTTGACGTCAAACGGAAAGGGAAAATTTGATGAAAAAGACAACTAAAAGGTCACATTCATAACACTTGACACAATGAAATGAACGATATACCTTGTCAACACCATATTCTTAGCTTCTTACAAGTTTACCCTATTTTTCTGTGCTTACAAGTTTAATGTCACTAGCTGGTAAGTCTCTCCTGTGACACTCACGAACATAAATGATAGTGGTGTACCCTGTTATGAAACTCTGACTAGGACACATGAACATATCAAAGTAGCTGATAAGATAAGGTCTCTGAAGATGATTATGCACAGTAGTCACTAATGCTCAGTTACTAGTTGCAATAATTCAGGTATACCACTAAATTCTAGATCACTGATCACCGAAACAACAATAAAATACCCCAAAAATAAACTAGAAGAAACACTGTCCACTTGATTAATGATCACAGAATATAATATGGGCAACAAATCATTGCACAATTCCAGTGAGAAACATGCATACTAAGTGTTAAGAGACAATGAAATAAAGTTACAAACAGAGAATGCTGCCATCGGGAAGGACTTACATACGACAGGCCGCCATATGTCTTCAAAAGTTCAATCATTCCATGTTTTTTTGCTCCTTCTGCATCAGCGAGGGGCTATTACATAGTGAAAGAACATCATCAGTTGTAACCCTGACAGTTGCTCTATGAAACAGTGGCAAAGAAAGGATAATATGAATACCATTGTTAATCCTAATGTAAATGACAAACAAGGCTATAGCAATCAATCAAGGATTTAAACCTAAGCAACAATAAACTAAAGTGTGAAATATTATGCCTAATGTGTAATTTGCTAAGAAGCTCATGTTGGCCACATTACGCTAATAAACAATAGTAACATCCCAGTCATAAATACCTAGAACAGCTTAAGCACTCGTTTTCACGTGCATTGAGGGAAGAGACACCAGCTCTCGACGATACTAAAAACACCAGATACTGAAACTGGTCAGCTTGCCCTATTTTCTCTTTCTTCCAACTAAAGTAGATGTTTGCATTACCATGTACTCCATATAACGCTTTCCATGCCATATGGCAGAAATCTAATAAATACCGATCATCTAAATGTAGAAGTTGGCCATCTTCACTAAGAGAAAGCGTAATATTTTGCTGAAATGAGTACTATGACATCAGATCAGTGACAATGCCATTGCTGATCAGTAGCAACACGGCATTCATCAAAATAAAGAACAAGACTGGACCTTTTTTCAGATTTTACGCCGTATTTTCCACACTCTTACATAATTTTTCATAAATTTATAGAACATTAAGAAACGAATTTCAGTAAACAATTGAACTCGTTTTCTAAGCTCTAAATTAGTAGATACGGATTTCAATAAACAAAATGGAATTCAGTCAGAAGATTGAATTCACTTCTCATGTATATCCAATCAAGAAAACCATCGATAAAAAGAACGATCACCTAGCTCTATCAGCCGGCACATAAACTTCTGAACTACACATTACAATTTACGTCAATGAAACGAGAAAATAGAAGCAAGATTGTTACTGTATCTCTTTGAATCAACTCCACAACTAGCAACAAATCAACCTTTCTTCGATCGACTCCTCGATACTAATAAACTCTAGCTAACAAAACGATCAAGAAAACACAAGTTTAATCCAACATTACTCTCAGCAGAATTTTCTCGGCTTTCGATTAGTTCACTACTAGCAACTCAATAACACTACAATCAATCAAGCAGTATCAAAGTTGAACAGATATAATCATAACAAAATCACTAAAAACCACAATTAATGAATTAATGAATTAATATCATAATTTCATAATAAATCAAAAATTAACACAAAAAAAAGGAGAGAATTACAGTGTTTCTCCAGCGATCTTGAGCGTTAACATCAGCACCAAATTCAATCAAACATTTAGCGACATTAATCCAACCGTGAAGCGAAGCGACATGAAGTGGAGTACGATTATCGTAATCTCTAGCATTAACTAAACTCGGATCTTCTTCTAGAAGCTTCCGGACTGCAGCGGCGTCGTTTTGATGCGAGTGCCATAAAATCGCCGATGTTTTGCTAACTCTCGCCTTTTCTTTCTGCTTTTCTCCCTTTTTGTTCGCTGTCAAGGTTTCATCAATGGCGGAATTCTCCGACGAGCTGTCTCCAGTGTCGCTCATTATCACGATCAATCAATCAATTAAACGAATCGAAATGAATTGAATTGTGAATTAGGGATTGAGGAAGTGAGGAAGTGAGAGGAGAGAGAAAGAAGGCGCGGAGGAAAGAGGGGGTGGGGAAGTTTGTTATTCTGTTTGTTTGTTACGTTGTTCGATTTTCCGTCAAATGACTCGCAAAGACGGTACAATACTGGGGGACGGGAATTTGAACCTCTGTCTAAATCATTTAGATTCGGGTTTTTAATGTTTTATTTACTTATTAGTCAGTTAAATGAGTCATTAGGCGGTGCAATTGAACTTACGTCTATTATTTACAATATTTCCGTCTAAATCATTTAGCCAAGACCTGTTCGGGTTTTTAATATAGAGGGACGGGAATTCGTACGGTCGTCTATTATTTACAATATTTCTGTCTTAAGACAATTAGACAGCAGAATTACAGTCTGAATTTTGTGATGCAGTTATGAGTTGTGTTACTTGTGTAGTATAGGTGGAAAGTGCTGGTTAACTGAATGTGGAGAGAATGTGAGAAAATGGCAAAGTAGATTGTGTGAAGGATACTTGTTTTGGCTGGTTTATGGCTGTTGAATAAGATGCGTGGATGGACTCATTATTGTGCAACTTGTGATTTGCTTTTGACAAAACTGATCAAAAAATGAGTAAATAATCTAACCAACAATCCATCTCACTGAAGACGGATATAATCCGTTCGTTATTGTACAAATTGTGATTTGCTTTTGTCAAAACTGATCAAAAAATGAGTATTAATCTAACCAACAATCCGTCTCACTGAAAACGGACATAATCCGTATTCAATAAAGACCTCCCACTTGCTATTTGTGAGGTCTTCAATTGAAGACCCATTATGTCCATCTTCAATGAGATTTTGGGTCTAACCAATTAGGCTACATAAAGAGTACTACTCATTCTCCATTTTGGGTCAACAATTATTTGATTTTTTTTTTAATTCCATAATCTAGATTATAAACTGGATGCAGTAAAAAAAATAGTTACTGCTCGTACAATTCAGAACTAGAAACACTTGTACAATATCTAAAACATTTGCAGATTAATCTACACTTGGAAAAATAAGAGATACAAAAGCAAAACCATAGCACAAATACTGGTGTACTGGTTTTTGTGTTTGTGACTAACAGAAAAACACTAAGCATTCTTTCTCCTTTTCATTCTTTCTAGAGCTCCTAGACGAGTCTCAGCCCCTTTTGCCTCCTCTCCTTCTTCTGTTCCAGGCTCATCCCGCTTCTTGACTAAGCCACCAAAAACAGCAGTCGGTACTTCTTTCTGAGCAATCTCAACTTGTTCTTCACCTTCATCTTCATCGTCGCTCTCGTCAGGTAACTCGATTTCCTCCTGGTTTACGTTTTTCTTCCCGACATCACTTTGAGACTCAGGCCCGGCACTCACAAAACCAACTGTCCTAGGCTTGTCTTTAACCAGATCATCAACGGGAGGAGGGGGAGGAGGAGCAAGCTGCTTTTCCAGAGCAGCCATTTCATCTACTCCCGCTTCTCCATCTCCGGCCTTGGTCGTCTTGTCTTGAGTTTGCTTCAGGTGCTCAGGAAGGATGAAATGCGTCTGCACAAACATGGTGAATTAGATCCAACAGGAACTTGAAAAAAAAAAGGCTACAAGAGAGTAATACAGCCAATCTAAATTGTAATTTTCGTTTTGTTGGAGAATCTAAATTTATCCTTCTAGAAATTTGGAATCTGGGACAGATGTTTCAAAAGTCAGATTTTGTACGACATACAGAGATCAAGAGTCAAGATCGAGAAAATCAAAGCAGGAAGAAGGAAAAGAACAACAATTTGCCAATTCATGATCCAGTTACAGGAGGCGATTTTTTATTTAAAGATATTTGTCTGATTGTTCAGAGAATACTAGTCCTCTAATCAACTGTATCCACCTCACTCCTTAGTCCAAACTCCAAAGGGTTTGTTTGGGATATGGGTTATTTTTCCCACGTATTAGAGTTCAAAACAAAGGTCAAGTGGAGGAACTATGGCGGCAAACGATGATAGTGGAGGGTGGAAAGAGAGATCATGGACTAACTGATGGGGAACTATTACTCCCTTATGTGTCAACTTAGTTGTACATGCTTGTGTAAAGTCACAGTGATATCGACCCAAATTCACAAAATAACAGTAACAAACATATAAAAGAGTGGGGCGCCATATGTTAGCATTCTGAGAAGGTGAAGGTAGAGGAGATTAGGACGTTGTCCCTCCGTCTCAACCATTTCTTTACCTTTAACTAAAATATTCCTCACAAAGAATATAAAAGGTAAAAAAATGATCGGGACAAAGGGAGTACAATTCAGTTCTTCAAAATTTACTAACATAAAGTGATTGCCATTCTTGGACACATATGGACAGAAGGACAGATACCTTCTAAGATTTACAGCAGAAGTGAAAGAAGCAAAATATTGTACCTGGCTGAAGGAGGCAGCAACAGTTCTCCTAATACGGAGCATTTCTCTGAAAGTGTCCTCATTCCCATGTTGAACCTCGAATTCATTCCACTTATTCCAGAAATCAGGATCCGTTCTAGGATCTGCGAATTGGGAGGCATACGTGTATATTGCACGAGAACGATCAATCTCCCCAAGACTCTTCTCAAGCTCAGCATACTTCATGCACATGGTCTTCACGTCTTTGTCTGGGAGACCAGATGAAATAGCTTGTTCATATATCTCCCTGGTTTGTGGCACTCCAAATATCTCCGCTGCACGAGCTATGTAGATTTCGTACATGCTTAGCTTCTCATTAGCTGGAACAGCTTTTGTAGCCTTGTCATAGACATTCATTGCCCGCTTAGCTAAGCCGTAGTTCTCCTCCAACTTAGCATATTGCAGGTACAACGACTTCACACACTCTGCAGGAGCCTAATTAACACAAGAATGTTAGTTAGATGCTTACAACTCTGTTAAATAGCATATGTTCACAAGATACAAATTCAACATGTGCAATCGTGTAGAGGCTGTACAGTAGCATAAGTATTTCCATCATAACTAATAGGTTCAGAAAATCGCGCTACAAGTCTACGACAGCAGAAAAATGTCTTTTCCAACCCAACCTTTCTCAGTGCATATGGTAATAATAACTTAGAAGGTCTTATCACTTCAATGATATTGCATAGGTTAATCTTGCTAGAATCCAAAAATCGCTACTCATAACACTGCTCTCAAAGGCCTAAAGTTAAATACACCATCTTTCAAATGTGTGATAATTGAAATTTGAAATATGATGCTTCAACAGGGACAGAAGGATAAGGAGGAGGCAAGAGAAAACAAAATACTTCTGTTAAGGCAATGTGCAAGTTCATTGAAAATGCATAATCAAAAAATATTGATAAGAGGGGAATTGGGACATACCGTTTCAACAGCATTGTCAAATAATTCTCTAGCTCGTTCTAACTTAGAACTCTTATATCTCTTCACAAACTTGGACAGATATGTAACCCAGATATCTTTTACATGTGGGTATTTAAAAATCTTCACACCTCTTTCATACACCCTGAAAGCATCTTCAAAATATTTGTGTTCCTGTAGAAGGAAAGAAAAAAAAAAGGTGAGTTTGTTAAACAATACCATAGAAGGCATCACGAGTTTCATGTTTATAACTTAAAAGAAATACCTCCAGAAGCATTGCATAATTTATAATAATTTGAGGAGTGGCAATCCTCAAATCCAATATCCTCTCATACACGGCACGTGTAGATTCCAAATTGCCAAGGCTTTCCTCCAAATCAACATAAAACGCCCATAACTTTAATGACTTGTGCACTTTCATCTGCACGAGTTCCTGACCATCAGCAGCCACTGCGCAAAAAGAAAAAAAAAAGTACAAGAGTTAGCAGTCTCAGTGATTTGTGAATAAAACAGCAGCCTTAAGGCTCTTAACCCATAACAATGTCATAAGCATTGAGCATGAAATATATATGAATAAAAACACAGGCAGTATGTTCAAATTACAATGCTACAAGTACAAAATATAAACTACGGCAATACATACCTCGCCGCTTAACTTCAACAGATGGCTCAGCGGTCGCACGACGCATAAGGTCAAGGGATCCTTTAAAGTTCTTGTGTTTTAGCTCCATCTCAGCCCACTCACACCACACGCTTGCCAAATGATCAACGGCCTTGTAGTTGACTTGCACAGCCTTATCAAAAATGACCCTCGCATTAGCGAGATCATTATGACTCTCATACAGCTTAGCAAACGCAACCCACAAAGTGTGAGGCTTTCCCACAGCCTTCATAGGATCTACAGTCCTAACAGCCTCGGTGTAAGTCAGAATCTGTCGAGTGGGATTACCCTCAAAGAGCTTTACTCTCCGATGCCACTGCTCCACGTTGTGTGGATTCTGTCGGAGTAAAACACTATTCGCAAGCTCCGGCCTTCTGTCCATCAAATGCTCCAGCCTAGCCAACCTCATATCCACGTCATAGTCATCATGCAGCCAAAATCCCTTAAAAATCTTCTTCTCAAACTTTGACACGGAAAGGTCGACATCCCACCTCACATCTTCCTCATCCTCCTCATCCTCACCCTCACCCATCTCTTCCTCCTCGTTATCATCCAAATCCATATTCTCCATCTTCAACGCTAACATACTTTCCTCAAACTGTGAATACGCATCAAAAATCACACTAAAATCCCTAACGGTAACAACCGTCATCATCCCTTCCTCAAACACATCCCTAGCCTTCTCAGGCAACCTCCTCCTAATATAATAATCTGCCAAAGACGTCCACAACCTCCCAACCTCATCCGTAAACTTCCTAATCCCACCCCTAATAATCGCATCAACATTCAACCCTTCCACCTCCGTAGCATGCTTCGTCAACAGATCACACAACTCCAACCACAACCTATGCTTCGACTTCCCCTTAATCGAAAAAAACCCGTTATCATTCAAAACCCCCGCCAACCTCTCGGCCGCCTCCTGCCACCTCTCCGAAGTCACCAAAAACTCAATAAACTCCTCAATGTGACTCGGATCATACTTCAAATACCTCTTATACACCCTCAACGACGTCTCAATCGGAATCCCCTTTTGACTCACAAACCCTAAATAAATCTCCCAAACCCTATCATGTTGCGTAACAGGTAAAGCACATAACGCCCTATCAAAACACCTCCTAGTCCTACTAATCCACTTCTGATGAACTAGGGTTTGCAAATACATAATCCAAATCCTAGGCATTTTATGCATTGTAACAAGAGCACGTTCAAATGTATTATCTAGGGTTTCAAATTGATAATGATTAATTGGCAAATTACGAACTAATTCTAATCGTTCTCGAAGATATGCATACCATAATTTGTAGCTTCCTGGTAATGCTTTGAGAGCTCTTTCGTAAATGATTGCGCGCTTTTTGAAAGGCGCATCTGTTCTTGCGACTAAGTAACGCCACCATAGACGTAAGCTGAAGGGATTTCGGAGGATTTCTTCTTCGTATAATAGGTCGTCTGTTGAAGGATAGAGCTCCATCGCCATTGTCGCCATTGTCGCCATTGTTGAGAGAGGAAGGAGAAGAAAAGGTGAGATTTTTAGGGGTTTATGTTTTGTTTACGAGTGAAGTGTTTTGTTTGGCGATTTAATTGAATTCTAATTGAATTGAATTGATGATATATGATGATTGAGGGGTAATAAAGAAAGCAAAATTCTTATTTATATCGGGCATATTTGTTTCCTAGTTCCGACTGATGATAAGATTCATATTTCCATATTTCTGCTTGTAAAATATTACTTTTTTACATTCGTAAAGATTTATATTACAAATATTACTTTTTTAAATCCGTAAAAATTTATATTACAAAATATTACTTCCTCCATTCAACTCCACTCTACCACTTTCATTTTTGCACACTATTCATGAGTCGATATCTAATTGCAATTTTCTCTCAATATATAAGTGAAAATATATTTATGTGTGATCTTGTTTGATTCGTCTTTACGAGTACATTATTAATATCTAACTTTTATAATTTTTGCAAACACGTAGCTAACGATATTTACCGCGTAAAACACGTCTCGGCAAACGTGAAAAAATAATTTGGTAGAGTGGAGTTGAATGGAGGAAGTACTTTTTTTAAATCTGTAAATATTCACGGGCCAGTTAACTTGTAATGATAACGAACTTGTATAGTTACAAAGTATATTGGTAAATAATACTATTAGTTTTAAATTCATAAAATTCACGAACTAGTTAACTTGTAATGACAATGAACTTGTATAATATTGTTATGCCTATTGTACCAAAAACAAAAAATATTGTTATGCCTAATTGTGAATGAAGGTACAAATTTTCTTTTTTTTGTTTAATAAATAGTTACGAAGTATATTGGTAAATAATGTCGTTTGGAGGGTCTTATGCGTAAGATCGATATATAAATAGTTTCGAAGTACGGATTATTCTTCCTTGATGATAATTGAATCTGATAATTGCACTTATCAGTTATCATAATTTTAGCGCTTAACTTTCTGTTCTGCTACTTTCTCTCGGTTCCTCTACTTTTCGGGAGATCACCCCCATGTTAGCTTTACTATCTTGTGCGGAGGTCGTGCCTATGACGGTGAGGATGGCCAAAATGTGGTTACCATTCTGTTGGTTTTGCTTCAATTATGCTTCACTATTCTTTCTTGGTGATGTTTTGTACTGAATTTAGGTTCGGCTTCGAACGGCGATCTTTTGGTTATTTGGTAGGAAGGCAACCCTGAGATCCTTGCAGGTAATTGTCTTCTCCTCTTTTTCGTCATTTACCATATGTCTGCCGCTCTCAGTTACGTTCAAGCTGCTAGTCATTAAATAGGACTAAGGCTTAAGGAAATTATGTCAAAATTGCCAAATCTGCAAAAACTTTTCTCCTGCTACTAAGTACTCGTATATAAGTATCAGGAGGAATAGACCAATCGATCTCAAACATGAACCATAAGTATATCCCGAGCGATAAAGAACCGGTATATTTAAATGATTATTTGGTTCTAGTACGATGATTGATATAAGGTGTAGAACTTACCAAAATTATCATTATCCTAGGTACAAAAAAGAGTTCCCCAGCTATATCTATTTCTACAACAGTTTCAGCCCCTACAGCTCGTTGAGAGACGTATGCCATGAAGTGACGAACAACTGACTCCTATACTTACTGCAAATGGACAAAAGAACAAACTCAGCAAGATCCATACTTTATAGACAAACGATGTCTCTTATTTAACATTTCAAGGGAAAATGTTGGAGAGAATTATATAAAAAAATGAAAGAGTAATGACAATTGCGGACTAACATGGTGGTCTTGGCTCCACATAGACTCCTCCAGCAAAAGCATTTGTCGGATAAATAGGTGGATAAGCCTTGTCAACGTGGCCTCTCTTCCTGGATTCTTGCTTAGCTTCTTCGGGGTTTTATAAACGCTGAGCATGTTAAGGGATGGCCTTCCATTTACAAAATTTCAAGCATTAGTCATTTCTTTTTCACAAAATTATTTGAAACAATGGTGTATGTATGCATACGAGCAACAATACATGCAATGAATGACAAATTTGGCATAAAAGACAAAGCAGAGTTACCTACACGCAGACCAGTTGGGTTTGAAAACCGTGAGTTTCAGTTTAAGAATAGCGAATGAAACTGGATTGGAACAATTCCTCTGCCATCTGAGAAGCATAAATAATTTAGCTAGTAAATAAGATCATCTAAAATATGACTGCAACAACAAATATTCAAAGATAAAAGAGTTGTTTCTACAAGTCGGATATTTTAGAGCTCATATCGGGGTAATGTCAGTGCCTATGAAAAGTCGACACTAAAAACTTAGACTTTGCATTCTCCGCGTTCTTATAAACATATTATCATATATTCATATTAGAAACTCCCTCCATCTCAATTATTAGTTTTGCTTTGATTAAATTTCCCCTAACAAAAGAAAATAAAAGTTAAGACAAATGATTGGGACCAAGGGAGTACAAGTCTAGTTATTTCAACACAATATCATATATAACAACGGATTGAAACAAATACTCAGGTCCTAGTTCCACTATAATCTGACATTAGACCGCGATTTTGAGGATGATGCAATAAGGTAAATAAAGTACGTAAACAGTATTTGCCACATTTTCAAATGATTGCAGCATTATAATTTGTTTATGCTTCAAAAATGTATCTCCACAAATAGACAATGAGAACAAACTCAATGAATGTTTGCCGATAAAGTACCGAGATGAAAGAGAAATTAATTAATACACCAGTAATAAACTCCAGATCTCACCTTCATTGTCTGCTCTGAACTCATACTAAAGTACCGAGATGCATGTTTTTCAAGCTCAATCGTACTCAAAGGATAAGCCGATAAGAAGGATACCAATTTGCACGCAATTAAGGCCCCTGTTCACCAACGACACCAACTTGAACATATAAATACTCAACTACAAATGAATAGCATTCTACCCACAGTAGCAGTTGGTTCTTCAACACGCATTTCATAAATGGATGTGGCACATGTATAGTCAAACATAACAGAATTAAAAATCAACCCAAAACAACAATATTTCCACAAAAGAAGCACTTGGACCCTACTTCTTAAACAAAAAAGCTCAGTAACGCTAATTACTAAACATAAAACTCAGATTTACCGTCGTCACCGCCCTCTTCTCCGTCAAATAGCAATTGGGAAACTGTTTCCAAATAACCCATAATGAATATTGCATTGATCGCACTACCCAGCTCCTACTTTAACAAAATAAGAATCGCAAATAAAACAGACAGTACAAGACTACAATATATATTTGTAGATTCTATCACAAATAGGACCTGCCTTCTACATGTGTATCATCTCCATACTAAAACATGAATGTCCTTCTTACCATATAGAAATCTGATAAATATTTTTTGGATCTGACGGTATCCACCAATCTCAGCTCAGCAATGGGAATTTCATGGACAACTCAAAATATTATCAAGTTCACACTTAAGTTGGACATAAAATTAAATGTGTCACTACAAATTACCCTAATGGATGTGATTTAGAAAAGCTGTCCACAACCAAACGCTTGATCTCGTGTGTAGGTGGTTGGTTATCCATACCTTACTGCTTGGGCCTAACAATTCAAGACAAGCAGATGAACTATTTCCACTTTTCCAGCATATTCTCATGAAGATATTTTGTAAAATAATAGTAATATTACTAAAATGCTTTCATGGGTCGTTGGTTGCCGGGTAGCTAAGTTTTTGATGTACAGACTATCGTGTAATTACTTATACCCTTAGAGTCCTTTGTGCGCGCTGAAGATAATGGTTGCAAATACTCACATCCTTCCAAAAAATACATTATTAGTCACTGCAGTGAAGGGAAGGAGAGCGACGAGGGGGTGCTTAGTGTGGTCGTTTACCATGAAAGCAGTCGTAAGTCTTTTAAGAGACGGTCTTACACTACATCAACATGAAACCAATTCACAGCTGATGTAAACGGGTCACTAAAAGCTGAAAATGGTCACTGTTAATATAAAATGGTTCACTAAATAATAAAGATCATAAGAAACAATTAAATGGTCAAAGTTAACTAGCTTAAAGACCCATACTGTTCTTGCTACAAACATATATGGGCTCACTTCACTTTCTAAGTAAAATGGTTTTACAGTAAAGGCAACTGAAAAGTTTCAAGGAATCAACCCAAAAAGAGAAAATGGAAGATTTAGAAGAGGCCCACAAGTCCACGACATCCCTATTTTCTTACTGAAACAAAAAAAAAATTATTTTGCTAATTACCCTCACATGATCAAAATTTATATATTATTTTATAATAACTAGGAACAATCTAGAAGATTTCCACATCTCTACTACTCAGGAAAAAAGATTTTGACTAGAACTAGGTTTTTTAACAGAGATTCATAATTTTTCAAGCTAGGTTTCACTATATATAGCCTCCTACCCCTCCCATTATTCATTCATTCATTCCTTACTTTCTTACTTCTTTCAGTCATTCAAAGAAATTCTACCATGGCTCGCACCAAACAAACCGCCCGAAAATCAACCCTACTGAAGGCCCCTAAGAAGCTGGCCTACAAGGTAACACGTAAGTCGGTCCCCAGCACAGGTGGAGTGAAGAAGCCCCATCGATACAGACCCGGTACCGTTGCACTCCGTGAAATTCGAAAGTATCAAAAGAGTACTGAGCTGTTGATCAGGAAACTCCCCTTCCAGAGGCTTGTTCGTGAAGTTGCTCAAAACTTCAAGTCTGATCTTCGCTTCCAGACCCATGCCGTCTTAGCCCTTCAAGAAGCTGCTGAAGCTTTCCTTGTTGGTTTGTTCGAAGACACTAACCTTTGTGCCATTCATGCTAAGCGCGTCACAATTATGCCAAAGGATATCCAGTTGGCAAGGAGGATCAGGTGTGAACGTGCTTAAGCATGAAGTCTAGGTTCAGTTTGCTATATGATATATTATGTAATCTATATAAATAAGTCGTTGAAGGCATATTAGGTTAACTGTTGAGTCTGAAAGACAGACATCAAACAGGCTTATGCTTCTAAACTATTTTAACCTGTAGGCGTTTATTAATTCGTATTATATATTTGAGCAATGATGAAATTGGTATTTGGAGTACATATAGCATAAAAGGTTAGACTCATCAAACATCATCACAGCTGATTTTAAAACTCACCATAGCTTTCAGTTTGTTTATGTACGCTTTCAAACAAGTATTATCATAAGTTTTAAGGATACCCTCGTAGGAACAGATCATAATAGAGAACGAATGGTTGATTCAGTATTCATAAAGGTATCGTATCATCCAAAATCAGGACAGGTAACAACCCAAAAGGCATAAAGCTAGCACTCTACAAGTCTACATACAAAAAAGATAGTTGCAGGGAAGAAAACAGAAAAGAGAACACATGAGTTTATTCCATGATCTCAAACCCTACTCCCAAATAGTAGAACGTTAATACAGAAAACATGAACTCAACATCACTTCAATAATAATCACCGGAGTTTAAAACTATTTTCTCATAGCTAAATCCTTTCATATTTAATTTTGAAGTTAAGAAAAATTACAACTTTCTTTGGAGAGGTGGAGGGATTTACAGTGATCTTCATTTACAAAAGCACACACTTTGAAACAAAATATAGACAGAGCACATTCTAAATTTCAGTCATAAAGATGAGGTGAAGGTAAGTATGATGGTAAAAACCAATAATTATGATCACTTACAAGAGCGGCTATGTCGCGATAAGCAGTTTTTTGGATTTGGGGTCCAAACTTTGCAAGGCCACTCCAACTCCTCGATGTGAAGACCTAGCCATTGAAATGGGTTGGTCATTAAGAGAACAAGCAATGGACTTAGAAGTATTGTCCTGGTTTAATTGGATATGAAGTCACAATTTCATCATTTACGAGGAACAAACATGATTGTTAATGCTTTCTTTATACCTTTAGTCTTTTCTATGAGCCCATTTAACATGCAAAACTCAATGACCAGGGGTGACAATTTACGGGTCAGAATGCAGAAATTCAATGTCCTACAAAGGTAGTGAACATCCAGCATATAAAAGGTTCCATTAGATCCGCATCACTAAGAGTCAACTGATTAATGCTTTCAATTTAAAGAATTACTAACAAGGTTGGATTTTTTACTTAAGACGGACCTAAATAAGTCTTGTCATCGAGTTATTTTTTGAGAAGGTATTGCCATCAATTTATGTTGAATGTGATCACAGATGCTCGTGATTTCAGAAGTTAGTATGACATCAAACAAAGTTCTACAAGATAAAACTCAAGAAATCGTAATGTCCAAAGTGACCACAATAGGTCAAAGGGAAAGAATTTGAGCACCTATATATGGGATTCCATCCAGTATGGCAATGCTTGCCGGAACAGCTCCTTTTTGTCTTAATATTCCTTCAATCCCCTTAGCAGTTTCCAGATTCTGAGGACAAGGCATTCCTAAATGTCATAAAACAACGGAGTGAATAATTATGAGAAACTGACTAAAACAGTGCATCATTTCCCAGCAGCTATATCACACAAGCCCATCATTGAAACCCGTACTACATTATGAATAAACTATGTCATTTGGACAAAGGCGTCTATCATCTCAAATCGTTCAGTAACAATCTTGTCTTTGTTGTCAGCGTGACACTTGACAAACCTCAAGTCCTCCTTAATCAGATACAAGTTCGACATTTTCCAATAAACACATGGAGGCCTTGATATTCCGGCAAAACTCATAATTATATTTCATTTTGATCTTTTCTACTCCTATCTCTTCTTTTGTTTGCTCACTTCTCAAAGTACTTGAGAGCAGCCCTACTGTAGTCTAGAAAACAATTCCCAGGCATTCCTTTGACCAATACTCCATTGTACCACAATCTTTATGTCAAGTGTAACACATTTTTACAGAAGCCTCATATTCTTGGATCCGCAATGACATCCAATTCATCACTCTAAGTTAATTAAAAGCTAGTACCGATTCCATGTAACAACAAGGATTGATCCTAAATTCCTACCTTCCCCCAATTCCCAATTAACTTCCACACAGCACACGAGCAGGCCAGCAGCCAAATTGGGCACCCCTCATTACTAAATGCTAAAAAATCATTATACTGTCTAATTCATGCTGGAACTTCATATACATTTTCCTTGCAGCCCTCATATATCTATTCCCTTCAAGTTACACTGATTGCACAACTGCAAGACTCACACGCAGTCCGAATTTCAGTTTTAGATCTCACCCCTACTTCATTTATATTAAATCTAATTAATACCCGAGATCAGCTTTGCTAATTCCATTTCTTCCGGGCTTAAGCTTCCATTGGTCAAGAAAATTTCAACTTAGTACAAATAACAACTCGCAATGCACAATCCCATTCAACTAGACTCACACTAGAGCAAATGCAAGGCCCAATTTGACTAACAATAGGGCAAATCAAACACCCAAATAGTCCAAGAAGCAAGCAAATTCAAAGCCGAATATAATATTATCTTAAAAATCAATTTGGGCTAACTAGTAAGCAAATTCAAGGCCATATATAAGCTTATATTAAACTCGATATACCATGGCAAATAATTGTAGATTCAAGAGCAACAGCAGCAGCGCCACGCGACAATGCATCAGATACACAGCCTTACCATTGCTAGTAACACTTGGTATAACTACTAGATACACAAATCGATTTGGCTTATTCTGATCAACCCACCCTACATTGAACCCAAAGTTCCAAACTTTCATCAACAATCCCTTCAAAAGGTTAATCAACCGATTATAATGACCGTGAATAAGCACATGAAACCATCACAACTACGCATACAAGATACGACAACATTACCCTAGTGCCTCAAGGGCTACCATTGCTAGCAACACAAATAAGCTGTTTCCGAATCATACAAGATACAACCATGAAAATTAATGGAGCAAATAAGATGGCCATCAACAAACCCATTATAACTGACAGTATATAAACTCATGAAACCATCAGCTAACTAAGAATAAAGCTATGAGAATTAATGAAGCAAATATGATGGGCACAAAAATTAAGCAAAATAGAGCAAAACCCAACAAAATTAGTGAAATTTAAGTAGGGTAATTAAGTGTAATACCTTGGAGTGATTAGATGAAAATTGAGAACTGCGATTGAACCCTGTTAAACGCTTTGGTGTTTATTGATGGGTAAATGATCTAGTCGGTTGATTAAGCTACGCTTATACCGAGTACGGATATACCTGTCTTTAGGGAGACTAATTGCATACCGAGTATGTTTTTTTCGGGTCGCAAACGGGTTGTCCACCGTTGATGAAAGTGAATGATCTTTTTGGTGTGGTGGGTCTAGAAAGGTAAACGCTTGTTTGATGGAGTTTTAACATTCGGTGGTAGGTTTTCGGTGAAACGGTCTTACAATTAAAGACGGTCATACAATTAGAGACGGTCCACTTCTACTAAATGTACTCTTTTACCAACAAATAAAGGAATGATTTTCTAGAGAATGACCATCTCACGGTTTGAGTCCTTCCGTCTCTATCTAGAATTGTGAATGTTGACAGATTAAAGTTTGTATCAACATTTAATCATTGGTTATCGAGTTTGGTATTTATGAGATTTGGCTATAAGTTAACTGTTTGGTAAGATCAATTGTACTCAAAATTGTCTACGTGCAAAGTTTAGACCATGTTTGATAAACAACAGATTAATTTCAGTATAAACACTAATCGGCTAATCCTACTAATAAATTAACTACGCTAACCATCATTGCTCATATGAAAATAATATGATATTTATCATGTTATAAATTAAACAATAATTGATTCAAATTAACATGATAACTAGCTAGAATTGAGGTCAATATCCTATTTATAAAAACGCTAATCGGCTAATCCTAGTATCCTACTAATAAAGTAACACATATTTGTTTACCTTTAATTAAAATACCGTTTACGAGGAATATCTAAAAAGGTAAAAAAGTGTTTGAGACATATAAAGTTTAAATACTATGCGTCATATTTTTTACGTGATTTTAATCATGCAAATTTCGTAACGTGCGATTTCAGGGAGGATAAGAGCATCCACAGTAGAGAGGATGTTTTCATCCTCTTATTTTCCTTCTTTCCTTCTATATATTTGACACCTCATTTTTTTTTTATCTATTTTATTTTCCACTATTTACATCCTCTTCCTTTTTTTTCTCATTTATTTTTCCACATTAGAGAGGAAGCATTTCTCTTCCTCTTAAATTAAACATTACACTATAACAATCAATTTAAAGAAAAAAATATAAGAAATTATATATTATGGATTGGTTGAATGGCACAAGAGCCTATGCACACCTTCCTCTAAAAGTAGAGGAAGTACTCTTTGTCCTCCTTCTAAGAGGACACTCATATTAGTTCCACAATAGAGAGGACATCCTCTTATAGGAGAGAGAGTGTTAAGAGGAGGGTCAATCATTTCTATTGTGGATGCTCTTAGCACTCTCTCCTCTAAGAGGAGGTCCTCTCTATTGTAGGCATGTATATAACATCCTCTTACTAAGAGAAGGTTATCTACTTCCTCTAAAACTAGAGGAAATGAGACATAGGCCCTTGTGCCCACTAGCTACTAATTTTTTACCATGTGGATTATTCACATTTATTTTTTTCTTTTGTAACAAGTTGAAATGCAAATAAATGGATAGATGATGGATAAGAGGATCCTCTCTATTGTGGGCAAAATTATATGAGAAGAGGATGAACATAGTGGAAATGAAGGTGGGCCATAGAGAAGGGGTTGTGTCAAAAAATGAGAGGGTGAAGGAAAAAATAAGAGGATCAATTCACCCTCTCTATTGTGGGTGCTCATTTATCATACAAAGAGACAAAACACAAGTAAGTAATCGCTCTAAAGCAAGCCTTTCAAAACATCGTCATAGTCAATTCTTGCAAGCCAACTTGGCAGACGGGTCAACTAAGAGACTAAAAATTTCAATTACAGTTATAACTTATTGTCAACAAATCCGAAATAAAATATACTCCCTCCTATTCTCAATATTCCTCCCTTTTGATATTTCCACAAGGATTATGGGTAGGAATAAAAAATAATATAGTACACTAGTGGACCTAAGTAATTGGAGAGAAGGTGTTAAAATTAGTACATTAGTGGGTTATTATATTAATATAGTACACTAGTGGGTTTATTATATTAATAAAAGATAGGCCAAAAATAGAAATAGGGAAGAAAACCTGAATGGATCGAAAAAGAAATAGGGAAGAATATTGAGAATAGGAGGGAGTATATTTTATAGACTAAAAATTTCAATTTCAAATTTGTTGAAATTGACAATATTATAGACTAAAAATTGCCAAGTTGACAATATTTTAGACTTGACAAACGAGTTAACCGAGCTAGGTCAGGTCAATTTCGGGTTTGTTGTCTTCGGATTGGGCGGGGAGACACCAAGGTATTTGATAAATATTGTAATTGAAATTTTAATCTATACCTCTATATTTTAAATTTAATTATTAAAACCAATGTAAATTTATAAAATGTTGAAAAGAATAAACAAAATTTCCAAAAATTAAGCCTTTAGAAAATAGGAAAAGGAAAGATAGGGAGTGTTGTCGTAGGGAGCAAGGCAAGAGGGTATATTTTAAAAAGGAAACAAAAAAAACAAAAACAAATACTTCTGAAATTAATAGTAATAATGGCGACTGGAAAAGAAGAACTGGAGAAGCTTCTAGAATCGAGCCCAGGAAGTTACAAAATTTGGTATGAATATCTGAAATTACGTCTGAAATTAAGTGGTAATGTTCCTATAAATCATCCTGATTTAGAAAGTGTTTACAATTCATTTGAAAAAGCACTATTAACAATGCATAAAATGCCTCGTATTTGGTTACTATATTTAGAAACCCTAATTAATCACAAGTTTATTACTCGTACTCGTAAAACCTTTGATCGCGCTCTGTGTGCTTTACCTGTTACTCAACATCACCGTATTTGGGATTTATATTTACCTTTTGTTAGTCAAAAGGGTATTCCAATTGAGACAGCAATTAGGGTTTTCAGAAGGTATCTTATGTTTGATCCGACACACACGGAATCCTTTATCGATTTCCTTGTTTCGTCTGAGAGGTGGCAGGAGGCTGCTCTCCTTTTGATTTCCGTATTGAATAATGCTGGTGGTGGTGGTGGTGATGATACGGGTTTTAATTTATCTGTTAAGTCTAAGTCGAGACTCGAATTGTGGACCGACCTCTGTGTTTTACTGTCCAATCACGCGTCTCAAGTTCAGGGTTTGGATGTAACTGCTATCATCAGGGGGGGCATTGATGGGTTTACTGATAATGTGGGTTTGCTTTGGACTTCGCTTGCAGATTATTATATCCGTAGGGGTTTACCTGATAAAGCCCGGGATATTTTTGAGGAAGCTATCGTCGCTGTTGTTACTGTCAGAGATTTTAGCGTCATTTTTGATGCATATATCCGCTTTGAGGAGAGTCTTGTCGTATTTAAGTTGGAGAATTATATGGATGTCGGTGAAAAGGAGGGGGAACAGGTAGAGGATGATGGAAAGGATATGAGGTGGAACCTTGAACTCTCTGTGTCTGATTTTGAGAACAAGCTTCTCAAGGGTTATTGGCTCTCCGATCACGATGACCTTGATCTCAGGCTCTCTAGAATGGAGGATCTCCTTGACAGAAGGCCTTTGCTAACCAACAGTGTTTTGCTAAGGCAGAATCCGCATAATGTCCTGAACTGGCATCACCGAGCTACTCTCTTGCAGGGTCATCCTCACAGTCAGATTCTGACCTTCGCCGAGGCTATCAGGACTGTTGATCCAACCAAGGCCCTCGGAAAACCTCATACTCTCTGGCTTGCATTGGCCAAACTTTACGAGGCTCATAACGACCTCCCTAATGCTAGAGTCGTGTTCAAGGAAGCTGTGCAAGTCAACTACAAGTCTGTTGACCACCTAGCTACCCTTTGGTGTGAGTGGGCTGAGATGGAGCTCCGCCACAAGAACTCCGGTAGAGCCCTTGACCTGCTCAGGTCTGCAACTTCTCAGCCTTCCCTTGAAGTTAAACGTCGACTGCCCGCTCATGGTCCTGAGCCTGTGCAGATGAAGCTCCACAAATCTCTGAAACTCTGGGCCTTTTATGTTGACTTGGACGAAAGCATTGGTGATTTTAACTCTACCCGTTCTGTTTATGCTACAATTTTGGATATGGGGATTGCTACTCCTCAAATCATCCTCAACTATGCCACGTTTCTGGAGGAGCATGAATACTATGAAGACGCTTTCAAGGTCTATGAGCGAGGTGTGAAGATATTTAAATACCCACACGTTAAGGACATCTGGGTGACGTATCTCTCCAAGTTTGTGCACAGATATAAGGATTCTAAGTTAGAACAAGCGAGGGAGCTCTTTGACAATGCAGTACAAGCGGCTCCTGCAGCGTGTGTGAAGCAGCTGTTCCTGCAATATGCTAAGTTGGAGGAAACCTACGGTTCAGCTAAACGGGCAATGAATGTCTATGCCAAGGCAACGAAGGCTGTTCCAGCTAATGAGAAGTTAAACATGTATGAAATTTACATAGCTCGTGCAGCGGAGATGTTTGGAGTGCCACAGACCAGGGAGATATACGAACACGCTGTTTCATCTGGTTTCCCAGATAAAGACGTGAAGACCATATGCCTGAAGTATGCTGAGCTTGAGAAGAGTCTTGGGGAGATTGATCGTTCTCGCGCAATATACACGTACGCCTCCCAGTTTGCTGATCCGAGAACGGATGCTGATTTTTGGAATAAGTGGAATGAGTTTGAGGTTCAGCATGGAAGTGAGGATACCTTCAGAGAAATGCTTCTTGTTAAGAGAACCGTTGCCGCATCCTTCTGCCAGACAATCTTTCCTGATCATGAAAAGGTAAACCAAGAAGGTGATCTCTCAGTCAAAAACGTAAACCAAGAAGACTGCGAAGATGAAGAAGGTGTTCTAAGTGCCGTCTGCTTTGATAAGAAACGGAAGGCCGAATCTTGTCTTGGCGATCATGAGAAAATCAGAAGAAGTATTTAATATTTTGTCTTTTCTGTTTAGTTATCTTTATCGTTCGTCTACCTAGTAGTACTCTGTAACAAACTTGTTTGTAATCCCGGTTTACAACTTTTGAAAATCAAGCATTTAAGTGAAAGTTGTGCTTTGAAGTAAGTATCATGTAAGTTGAAACTTGAAAGCATTAACGGATGAGTATAAAGTATGAAGTACTTTAGTACTTTAGTATTCGAAGCAAAAACTGAAAATCTGTTACTGTTAACAAGATTCATTTTGCAGAATATAGTAGGGTAAGGTGAGCTATTACATTACAGCAGGTGTATTTCCTTTATTTATGTGAAAAGGAACCTGTACTATTTATTCACGGAATCGGTGATAATTTTAATTGTATATCTTTATCTTTTTGATAATAATCTTTGTTTTCTCTTACAAAACAGCCAGTGATACAAACATTATAATATATACTCTGAAACTGCTAGCATCCATGAACATATGCTGACGATCTGACGATTTTTCTCCCAGGTATTTCTTTTTAGTCAGGATTTCAGGCATGAAGTCAACTTGCTGATGAAGCTTCGTCACCCTAGCTTTGTTTAATTCCCGAGAGCCGTTACTAGAAGAATGTTGTTAAGTGGGTACTTACGAGGGGTACAGTGATAAAAATATGAGGGTTAGAGTTGCACACACCAATTTGCTAATCTTGCATGTGTGCTAGACTGCTATCGTTTTCAACATGAAAGTAAATGTGTTTCAGGAATGTCCTTTCAGTCACAACTCGAGTGCAAACCACTTGAAAGTTTGGTGACTTTCGATTTGCTCTTTAGCAAGCTTATAAGGGTTCGCATGCTCATGATATTTACAAAATGACTGATGAAACAGATAGCCGTAAGTGGTCATCATACTATTGAACTGAACGGGTTCTTATTTTCAACTGCAGTCATTATTATTGAACTCGCTATTGTTAAAGCAAACTGTTATATGGTCCTGAATATGTAAGCATCGAAATCTGACAAAAGAGATGATGTTTTGATACATTTCAGATGCTTGAGGGAGATCACCCAATGTCGAGTCACCAAATTTTTTTGAGGTAGCCCGTAGCCTTTAGCTCTGAGGGTGACCCTGCTACCAAACTTACCTTTTCGCCTCTGCCCTATTTCAAACCGCCGCAACTTGAATTGAAGAACATACTGTAGTTTGGTGCATAGACTCGGGAGGTAAGTTTAGCCTTTAGCTCTGAGGGTGACCCTGCTACCAAATTTTGTTTCTCTATCGTTTGATTGTTCAGCTCTTTTCTTTTCTTTTTGCACGACGCAACAGGATGATGTATTATCAGCATCAATCGACAATCGTTTTGCTTCTTCTCTCACTTTGGGTGTTGCCGTGGTGCTCGTCTTCTACATCCATAACTTATATTTGTCGCCTTCGCATCCTCTTGTTTCATAAACATTTTCATCATTCAGCTCTTCGACTTGGCTACTTTGAGCAGCATCTCTCATATTGTCTACGGAGTACTTCCTTAAAGGCTTGTTTGCCTCCGTCTCATATTAAGACATTGCACAATGATCCGAACACTTTGTCGCATCTCTTCGATACGGATACGAGCACCAGGAGGGAGGAATTGAATGTCATATTAAGACAGTGCCCTCTGTTTCTTTTTCATTGGCGACTGCGTCTGATTGTTTCGGCGAATGCCTCTCCTTGCAAGACACGCTCTTTGAAATGCAAATGACATTCAATTTCCACAAATCCAAAAGCTCAATCACTTGCTTGCCTTTGATTAAAATGCCCCTTGCAAACAATAAAAAAGACAAAGAAATGAATGAGACGAATGTATAACCGAATTTGACTTGAATGTTGATGTGAAAAGTGGGCCAGATTGACAAATTGGTAAAACAAGTTTATGTTTGGACAAATTGGTAAAATAAAATGAGTAGTTGGACAAATACACCAAAAAAAATTTACAATTTAAGTGGTTAAGTGAAATATTAAAAGTAATTAATTAAGCTTATCTCATTCCAAATAAAGTATAAACTTAAAAAATTGACAATTAAGAATATGTTGGTTTGTTTGTAATTAATTTCGCCACATACATTTTTTTTCTTTGCAGTAACTTAGTCTAGTGTAAGTAAGACTCATAGAGGACCCACATGTTAAACGCGTGAGTATGTTTATCGGATTTGATTTGGAACAATATAAACCAGTCAAAATATGGTCGGTAAATACCTGCTAGACCAAAATAAATATCGAGTTTAGAATAAGTAATGAAGTCAAGTCGTGATTAAATATGGTAAAAAAATATCGTTAATAATGTGTTTTCTAAATTTATTATACAGTATGTTTTATGGTGCAAGGTAAGTGTTTGGCCTAAAATTTGTAGACGCTTCGCGTTTGAGTCATTTTAGGTCGAAAATATATTGAGGTTATGCTAAGCTGCATTTATTGATTATGTTGGTTCTTAATAGTTTACGAAAAATAACGCATTTTGGGGAGGAAGAGGCAGAATGATAAGATGACTAGATGATGATTAAGAAACGGTTTAGTAAGCACTCACTAATTATTAAATGATTTTTTTTGGTGTAATTGTCCAATGGCTCATTTTCTTTCTTCACAAACTCTCATTGATAACGTGCATATTTCACAAATTTTCAATGAAGACGAGTCGGTTACCTCTAAAAAAAAAATGCAAGTGGTAGGGGAAATTGGAAACCAAGTGAGCCCCCCTGCCCTCACCCATGTCTTTTTGTTAAAGTCAACTCGATCCATCCTTCATTTCGTCTTCAATGAGACTTGCTAATTTCTTAACCGATTAGTCCAAAGAGGAACTTTTTTCTTCTTTTTTTACCAATTTATTCATAACCATATACTTCCTCCGTTCAACTCCACCCAACCAAAAAGCTTTTTACATTTGCCGAGACGTGTTTTACACGGTAAATATCGTTAGCTACGTGTTTGCAAAAATTATAAAAGTTAGATATTAATAATGTACTCGTAAAGACGAATCAAACAAGATCACACATGAATATAATTTTTGCTTATATATTGAGAGAAAATTGCAATTATATGATCGCTTGTGAATAGTGTACAAAAAAAAAAGTGGTAGAGTGGAGTTGAATGGAGGAAGTAGTTTTTTTGTACCAAATTGGCAATTTGGCCGTGAAAAGTGTGACGATAGTCTAGGTAGCACCAAAACGGACACGGACACGGACACGACACGGACACGTGATACGACATCTCGTGAAATTTAGGACACGGGACACGGCATTTAAATTTAATAAAATATACAGTATATTTTATAGTTATAAATAACATACATTTTTATTTTTGTATTAGTATTTGATATTAAATGTAAATAATTGAGTGTAAAACTTGACTTTAACTATAATTTATTCTCATTTCCCACCCAAACTTATCTTCTAATCAATTTTCCCACCCAAACTCATCTTCTTATCAACCTCTTCTGGTCTTTCAATCTCACATTCCTTATTCATAGGTATCCGTGTGTCCGACACGGTGTCCGACACGGGACGTCTGGTTAGGAGAAGTGTCTATGCTACCTAGACGATAGTTTGTAACTCTTTTTTAAGACAAACTTTTCGTATTTTCTATTCAACAAGTGAGTTGATTGGTTAGTATTTGAACAGATAGTACCGCCTTAAACGAGAATTTGTATTCCGTATAATGGATGGTCTAACCAGCGATTAACGGAGGAGAGAGAAAGGAAGACACTGATTTGATCGGAGTCGGGCTGTTGACTCCTCTTCTACACCACTACTACTCCATGTTTTTCCCCAATTCAATCATTTCTCTTCTCATAAACCCTAATTTTCCTTCAAATCTTCTATTTTCTCCTACTGATCTAGCTTCACTTCGTCGCGCTTGGTACGATATTCCTCTCTGTTTATATAGATTCTGCGTTTTTCTGTTGATTTGTTACTGTTAATTGTGTTTGAATTTCTTCAATTATTGTTCGTCGTCGTGTTTCTTTAATGTAATGTAATGTAATGAAATGTAATGATCATTGTGAATGATTGTTTGGGATTGAACAGTAGATTCATGGTAATTGATGATATACTGATCTGTGGATATTACAAAAACCCTAAATTGTTGAACATTTTGAAACTTTGACCTAATTAGTTTGTTCTTGCTGATCTAGGTTTACTTCACCTAATCCGATACGATAATCAACTCTGTTTATCTAGATTCTGCGTTTTTGAATTGATTGTTGCTGCTAATTATTGTTTATTGTTCTTCAATTATCCTTCATCGTTGTGTTTCTGTAATGTAATGAAGTGACTATTGTGATTTCCATTTCTGATTGTCGGAATTTAACAGTAGAGTCATGACATCAATGGTTTACTGAGCTGTGGATGGTACAAAAACCCTAAGTAGTTGAAGATTTTGAAACTTTGACCTGATTAATTTGTAAATTTGAATCAATTTCGAACCTAAATAGTCACTTTTATTAGTTTTTATTAAACTAATAGCAGATCCATCGCTACTTGATTAAACGGATAACAGAGATTATAACATAGAAGTGTTATTTTGAGCAATGCCGAATTCATCTAGAAACGATTAGCTCTAGGAAGAATGTCTGTTTTTCAGTGTTTTCGTCGTATTTAAGGAAACACGTAGTTCGTCTTTTGGTAGATCCATGTAAGTTTTATTCAAGTGCTGCCGTCTGTTGCAGATAGTAGTTGGTTTGCGGGAGAAGTCAAGTTGTCAGCATGGGTCGTCTTAAGATGCAACCTGGTATAAAATCAATCGAAGAAGAACCTGAGGAAGCTGAAATTTCCCCATCTAATAAAGCAGCTTTATCATGTATGGTTAACTCGGAAATTGGTGCGGTGTTGGCAATTATGAGAAGGAATGTAAGATGGGGTGGTCGGTATACGTCTGGGGATGACCAATTAGAGCATTCTCTTATTCAGTGCTTGAAGGTGTTGCGCAAACAAGTTTTTACGTGGCAGCAACAATGGCATAATATCAACCCTGTTCTATATCTGCAACCGTTTTTGGATGTAATTCGATCTGATGAAACTGGTGCCCCAATTACTAGTGTTGCTTTATCATCTGTGTATAAGATTTTAACTCTTGACGTGCTTGATTTGAACACCACAAATGTTGAAGATGCAATGCATTTGGTGGTTGATGCTGTCACAACTTGCCGGTTTGAGGTGACTGATCCTTCATCGGAAGAGGTAGTATTGACGAAGATTCTTCAAGTTCTTCTGGCTTGCATGAAAAGTAAAGCATCTGTGGTCTTGAGTAATCAACATGTTTGCACCATAGTTAATACTTGTTTCAGAATTGTTCATCAAGCTTCGGCAAAAGGTGAATTGTTGCAACGAATGGCAGCACATACAATGCGTGAACTTGTCAGGTGTATCTTCTCACATCTTCCTGAAGTTCAGAGCTCGGAACATAGTTTAGTTAATGGTGGCTATTCTATGAAGTCGGAGGTATGCTTATCCATCTTGGCTGTTTATTTCCTGCTCATATATGTGTTATACATCATTCTATCACAAATGTTGTAACTCTTAGTCTCTTATGCTAATTACTTAGGCTAGGCTTGTATGAAAATCTGTAGTAGTTATAACAATGCTGCTCAATTGCTCATACTGTAATCATAACATTGTGTTATCTGATCAGTTTGTTCTTTTAGATGTTTTCTTACCTAGACCTTTTTCTATATACCGAATCTACCTATGTCATAGACCTGTAGGTGACAAAATATCAGGTACTTGATACAACAATTTGAAGTAACAATAATTTCTGCAAACTGTTCTTATTTGGTGCAGATCGGCGGCCTAGATAATGAGTACAATTTTCAGGCTAATCAGACCAATGATGGCACTAATAACACTGAATATGATGGTCAGTTGCCTACTGCTAACTTTGGCTCCACTGTTCCTGTGGTTGGGGGTGCTGGTGCGCTGGATGAGAATGGTTCTGGAAATGGAAAGGATACACGAGCGTATGATTTGCAAGTGATGACAGAGCCTTATGGTGTCCCTTCCATGGTCGAGATTTTTAATTTTCTGTGTTCTTTGCTGAATGTTGTTGATCACATCGGAATGGGTGCACGATCAAACGGGTTAGCCATTGATGAAGATGCCCCTCTCTTTGCGTTGGGTCTCATCAATACGGCTATTGAGCTGGGTGGGAATTCATTTGTGAAGCACCAAAGCTTACTAAACCTTATACAGGACGAGCTCTTCCGCAGTTTGATGCTTTTTGGTCTCTCACCAAGTCCCCTGATTCTCTCTATGGTTTGTAGCATTGTACTTAATTTGTATCATCATTTGCGGATCGAACTTAAGCTACAGTTGGAGGCTTTCTTTTCTTGTGTGATCTTAAGACTTGCACAGAGCAGATATGGGGCTTCATACCAGCAGCAAGAGGTTGCAATGGAGGCCCTTGTGGACTTTTGCAGGCAGAAAACATTTATGGTTGAGATGTATGCTAACTTAGATTGCGACATAACTTGCAGCAATGTGTTTGAAGATCTTGCTAATCTATTGTCAAAGAGTGCTTTTCCTGTAAATTCTCCGTTGTCTTTGATGCACATTCTCGCGCTTGATGGACTGATTGCAGTAATTCAGGGGATGGCTGAGAGGATTGGTAATGGATCTCTTGGGCTAGAGCAGGCTCCCGTGAGTCTCGAGGAATATACACCTTTTTGGATGGTCAAATGTGACAGCTATAGCGACCCTAACCACTGGGTTCCTTTTGTTCGCCGTAGGAAATATATCAAAAGAAGGTTGATGATTGGTGCCGATCATTTTAATCGTGACCCGAAAAAGGGATTAGAGTTTCTTCAAGGGACACACTTATTACCGGAAAAACTGGACCCACAAAGTGTTGCTTGCTTTTTCAGATATACTGCTGGTTTAGATAAGAATCTTGTGGGAGACTTTCTTGGCAACCATGATGAGTTTTGCGTTCAAGTTCTTCATGAGTTTGCTCAGACTTTTGATTTCCAAGATATGAATCTGGATACTGCTTTGAGACTGTTTCTTGAGACTTTTAGACTGCCAGGAGAATCACAAAAGATTCAGAGAGTGATGGAGGCATTTTCAGAGAGATACTATGAACAATCATCACATGTCTTGGCTAACAAAGATGCTGCTTTTATACTAGCATATTCACTTATAATGCTGAACACCGATCTTCACAATGTACAAGTTAAGAAGAAGATGACAGAAGATGACTTCATCCGGAATAACCGACGTATAAATGACGGTGAAGATCTCCCTAGAGAATATCTATTGGAGCTATACCATTCTATTTGCAAAAATGAAATTCGCACCACACCAGAACAGGTTGCTGGTTTTGCTGAGATGAACCCAAGCCGGTGGATTGACCTAATGCACAAATGCAAGAAGAGTGCACCTTACATTATGGCAGATTCTCGGGCTTATCTTGACCATGACATGTTTGCCATCATGTCCGGTCCAACTATTGCTGCTATTTCTGTGGTATTTGATCATGCTGAGCATGAAGAAGTCTATCGAACTTGCATAGATGGCTTCTTAGCTGTCGCAAAAATTTCAGCCTGCCATCATCTCGAAGATGTGCTTGATGATCTGGTTGTTTCTCTTTGCAAGTTCACAACCCTTTTAAACCCATCTTCTGTCGAGGAGCCTGTTTTGGCATTTGGTGATGATACCAAAGCAAGGATGGCCACCGTGACTGTTTTCACGATTGCAAATCGATATGGTGACTATATTCGAACAGGCTGGAGAAACATCCTGGATTGTATATTAAGGCTCCATAAGCTTGGTCTTCTTCCTGCCCGTGTAGCAAGTGATGCCGCAGATGATTCTGACCTCTCTGCTGACCCTGGGCATGGAAAGCCACTTACGAACTCATTATCAGCAGCTCACTTGCCTTCTATGGGAACTCCTCGGAGGTCCTCAGGACTGATGGGCAGGTTTAGCCAGCTTCTTTCTCTAGACACCGAGGAACCAAGATCACAGCCCACAGAGCAGCAGCTTGCAGCTCATCAACGTACGCTTCAGACAATTCAGAAATGTCACATCGACAGTATCTTCACTGAGAGCAAGTTTCTTCAAGCTGAGTCTTTACTTCAACTTGCCCGAGCACTCATATGGGCTGCGGGACGGCCCCAGAAAGGAGCTGGATCACCCGAGGATGAAGACACCGCAGTATTCTGCCTTGAATTGCTTATTGCAATCACATTGAACAATCGCGATAGAATAGTTCTCCTATGGCAGGGTGTCTATGAACATATTGCAAACATTGTGCAGTCAACTGTCATGCCCTGTGCATTGGTGGAGAAGGCCGTGTTTGGACTTCTTAGGATTTGCCAGCGGCTGCTCCCTTATAAAGAGAATCTAGCTGATGAGCTCCTTAGATCACTGCAGCTAGTGCTCAAGCTCGATGCTCGAGTGGCTGATGCGTACTGTGAGCAGATTACTCAGGAAGTCACTCGCTTGGTGAAAGCAAATGCTACTCACATTCGTTCACAAATGGGTTGGCGAACCATCACTTCACTTCTATCAGTCACAGCGCGGCACCCAGATGCTTCTGAAGCCGGGTTCGATGCACTTGTTTTTATTATGTCCGAGGGGGTCCACATGTTGCCTGCTAATTTTATTCTCTGCATAGATTCTGCTCGACAGTTCGCCGAGTCTCGTGTTGGTCAGGCTGACCGATCAATCCGGGCCTTAGATCTTATGTCGGGATCCGTTACTTGCTTGGTGAAGTGGGTCCATGAAACGAGGGAAGCCGTGAAAGACGAGGACGCCGTTAAAATGTCTCAGGATATTGGTGAAATGTGGCTAAGACTTGTACAGGCCCTAAGAAAAGTATGTTTGGACCAAAGAGAAGAAGTCAGAAACCATGCTCTTTCGTCACTGCAAAGGTGCTTGACTGAAATAGACGAGGTCCGACTTGCACATACTCTCTGGTTGAGTTGTTTCGATATGGTCATATTCACAATGCTCGATGACTTGCTTGAAATTGCCCAGGGCCACTCCCAAAAGGACTACCGAAACATGGAAGGAACCCTCGTAGTTTCCACGAGACTCCTCTGCAAGGTATTCTTACAATTACTCCCGGAACTCTCCCAATTGTCCACATTCTGCAAACTCTGGCTGGGTGTTCTAAGCCGGATGGAAAAGTACATGAAGGTGAAAATCCGAGGGAAGAAAAGCGAGAAACTTCAGGATCTAGTCGTAGAACTCTTGAAGAATACACTAGAAGAGATGAAGAACAAGGGAGTCTTAGCTCAGAGAAGTGCTTTAGGTGGAGATAGTTTATGGGAATTGACATGGTTACATGTCAACAATATCTCTCCGTCTTTGCAGTCTGACGTGTTCCCACCTGCAGGAGCTACTGACGAGGCAGCTCCAGCTCCGAACCCTACTGAATCTGTGCCGTCAGAGGGTTGATAGCTGGATGCACGTTAACAGTCTAGATCATTGTTACACTGAGAACCGAGATGTATGAACTTTTTGTTGTTTATATGAAAGAATTTGTGTGAGCTAACGTATCGGTTGAAGATGACAGTGGCACCGGTGGCTGCTGGGTGCCGATCAGCCTAGAACAAATTAACAGTACAGCAATCCTGATAGCAGATAGACAGTCTGTAATGTATTTTTTTGTCGTCTCTAAGTTCGGCACAATTACTGGAGACATTTGATTGGAGTCTTGTATGAAATGCTTAGAAGGAACTTACTCAATATTATCCTGTTTTTTTTAACAGAAAAAGAATGTTGAGGTGGCAAATACTTCGTTTTCATTCTTTTTCTATCTTTAACACATCTTTACAACTTTGAATACGACTACACGAGACCTGTATAATGACAAGGAGAAATTCTACTTAGTGTCAGTCTCATAACAATTTTACGGTTAGACACTAAAAAAATAAGTTGTACATGGAAATAATGTAATTATAATATAGTAACTTTCAAAAATAAGATATAGAGGGATATTTTTTCACCATGTACGAATCTTTTTTTCCACGTACTTGGTAATGAAGAAGCTAATTACAATTAAATGCATTAACTAATTAAAAAAACTAATAATTACTAGTATATTTTTATTTTTATTTCATTAAATTTGTATCTTTTCATCAAAAGTAATATTTTTAACCAATTATGTTATTTCCACTAAACTCTAAACTTACTAAGGATCATCTGTCCCACTTTTGTGTCTCTATCTATATCCCACTTCATACAGATTCTAAACTATAATCTCTTATTTAAAATATGTCCGCCATGGGGAATTACCAAAAGCAATTCGAATTCGTTGACTCCATTCGTTGATTCGATTAGTGATCACGAGGCGGAGGAAATTCAGAAATACTTCGCAGCCTCTCTTGATGACTTCGTCCCTTATCAGGAGAGTTTTGTTACCCCATAGCTTTCTTTTTGTTTGCATGTTTGAGTGATGCGTCTTAATTTTTAATGTGTACCCTAAGAACAAGATATTCTCATCAAAAATGCAAGTATGAACTTAAATTTACCATAATTAATGATAATATCTAATAAATATTTCATATCAAGCTTATTAATGTGTACCCTAAGAACAAACGTTAAAAAACCGTTTTAAACCTATCTTCGTAACTTTGAATACGACTACATGGGATTGTATAATGACAAGGATAGATTTTCACATTTTCACTCCAAGCAAGAAGCCATTATCAATTTCATGTAGTGTCGTCTCATATCAATTTTACGGTTAGATACTTTAGATTGTTTCTTCTTATTAGCGTATGAGACGATAAAAAAATAAGTTGTACATGGAAATAATAATTTAATTATAATAAGGTAATTTTAATGTGCGGATATATCCGTCATAAGAATAAGACGGGTCAAATAATACCCCACTTAGCTAATGTAGAGTAGAACAATTATTTTGATAGTTTCTAGAAACTTTTTTTTTGTTTTACCTATACTATTTGACCCGTCTTTCATTGAAGACGAATATATCCATTTTCAATGAGATTTTGTGATGAATACAAGAATAAAATTATTTTTAAGTATACTGTATAACTTAATTACTTTAAAAATCTCACAAGAAGAGTCGGTCTTGGTCATTGTCGTCAGATTTGGTTCAGATTAGTTTTAGTCATGCCAATTCAGGTCAAGTTACTTGGAGTTTTAAGCCTATTCCCAAAATATCGTGTAAAATATTTGTTCGGATTAATTTGAGTCGGGTCATTTTTGGATGATTTTTTTTTTGCTCGTACTTGGTAACAACTAACGAAGTCCTCCAACTGCCATCTAAATTTATTCCCAAATTCCCAATTAACTGATAATCACCCAATTACCATTGTATCAAGCTAACTAAGGATCCCAGAAATTTTCAAAAATCTTTTGCGGGTCAATAAAAAATAATCATTATGGATTTAAGGAGGTAAATTAATGATGTTTGATGGATAATTAAAACTCAAAATTGCTAAAAATGCATGTTGCCTATCAAATGTTTGATAAAATGCCTCAATGAGGTATAATTCCTAAATCATTTCTGTGTCATTGTTCTTAACTTTTTTTTATGATGATCATGCAAATGTTTTTGAAATACATGTATCACTTGATTCACAGATTCTTACTTGTGACCGACCGTCACAAGTTTGTGACGAGTCTCGCTCGATTTAAATAATGTTAAAAAGGGGCGACCATCATAAGATTTGGTTGATTTCTAAAAATTGTACTCCCTCCGTCCTGGTCATTTGTTTACCATTTCCATTTTAGGGTGTCTGATTCATTTGTTTACCTTTCTATATTGAGAATATTTTCTATGAGTAATTTGATGTCCCAATGAGACTATTGTCCACTTGTCAACCACCAAAGACCACCACAAATGGTTTTCTACCATTTCCTTAATAATTGTGTCAAAAGCAAAGGTAAACAAATGACCGGGACGGACGGAGTATCTTTTAATTTTTTTTGGTAATTTAGATTATGTTTACTCCGTATTTGTGAAGGTCTTTCTTTGTGTCATAAACTAGGTAAGATTGCGTACGGGTGTCATTGAGATACTGGGGTAATTGTTGGGTCTCGAAAATCGAGATAGTGGTAGCGTGTCTAGTGGAACACGAGATGAGACAGAAGTAGCACATAAGGTAATTAGTAGAATAGTTAATAGTGATTATTATGGTTTAATTAACCCCAAAATGTTGACTCAATCAAATTTATAGAACATGAAAACAAAAATAAAGTAATCAGATGAAAGCAACAGAAAACGAATAACAACGAACCATCTGTACTTTGCAAATATACTCAAACAGTTGGATTTGCTGAGAGTTTAAATGAAGGAAGTCAAATAGATTTGGACAGAAAAGCTCTAATCTTTTCTCTCAAATCTATAACTTGCAAACCCAGAATTCAGGTTTCTTCTTTTTTTTTTTTGTTTATTTTATGTTTTGCAATACTGAGTTTTAATTGTTTGGACTTTTTGTTGTTGTTGTTGTGATCAGCTTATAATCTGCTTAATTTAGTAAATATACTCATGGGTTTGATTTGAATTAGTCAGTTGATTACTGTATACAATTGCATTTGATTTTGTATACTTTGAATAAAACTATTGGGTTTGATTTGTAATCTGAATTTGACTTATAGTTATGCTGAAAGAATTGAATTGAAACTTTACTGAAGTATTCCTATGTTCGAGTTTTTCAGTTGTAAGCGCGTTCCCCTTCGTCTTAAAAGGTAATTTATAGCGTGTATGATTGTGAATATCATACTCAACCAGAGAAGACTTTGTGGAGGTTGGGAGATGGGTTGAAAGGCACTTTTTAGCAGTCCGCGATTGTGAAAATAATTACTCAACCAGCGTAGTTTATAGCGTGTATGATTGTGTGAAAATCATTACTCAACAAGCGTAAATGTATGTGGAAGTTGCGAAATGGGTTGAAAGGCACTTTTAGCAGTCCTCGATTTGTTTGAGGAATAGGTGAATGATTCATAATAAGAGAAATGATTAATGGATGAATATTATGTGTTGAACTAGATGGTTAATTTAGACACTTGGCTTGTGATGAAGGCTTTAAAATATGCAAGTCTTTTTTGTTTTGCGTTTAAAGATTGTTGTGTTAAGAGGGGTTAGCACCGTGGTCGAGGAATGATCTATGCTGGAGATGGAACTCATGGAAGTGGCATAAAAGTGTTATCTTGAGCTCAGGCACCGTTAAAAGTGACCTAGATTAGATGACATTATCACTAAGGTGGATTTGAGTAGGAACCTAACCACCACTAACACGTCTCAGCATAGCGATAAGAGAGCAATGAAGCATCTTTAATTAAGGCATCTACGCTGCAGAAGTGATTCTCGGCTTGAAAATGGTGGTGCAGGACAGTGGCACAATGTGAAGAATGGTTCTTTCCTATTAAAATACAGTAGCAAATTCACTAGTCCATTGTAGCTTATATGATTGAGAATGAAGCTATATAAAATGCATGGCTTAGAAGCCTTCCTTTTATTTCAAGCCAATTTATCTATCCACATAAGCTTAAGCTGCGATATAGTTTTGATTTGGTGCTAAGATCTTTAGGTGTAAGCAGACCCTCATCGTCTGAAATATTTGCGAAGCTGTGTATTCAGCTTATTGTGTTTTATAAAAGGCAGATGGGGAACTTATTAGAATTGAGTCTTCTTATCGAATGGATTTAAGTGAGCTTATTCAGTTATCTACTATAGACTGAAATTCAGTTTTTAAATGGAACCTATATTATTCCCAATGTTTCAGTAGTGACTGTTCCAAATGAATCTTTGCAGGCTGAGGCTGTTCATGGATGTTCGTTGAGATCCCTCAGATATGATTGTGTCTGCGCTTCTGACATCAGTTGGAATAAACTCTGGCCTTTGTATTTTATTCTTCACATTATACTCTATCATAAGGAAGCAGCCAGGAAACTTTAACGTGTACGTGCCACGCTTATTGGCGGGGAAAAGTATTGAACGGAGTCATTATTTCCTGCAACGGCTTATACCTTCCCCTGCGTGGGTAACAGCAGCATGGAAACTTTCTGAAGAAGAGTTATTATCTACTTCGGGCTTGGATGCTTTGGTTTTTATTAGGACTATAACCTTCTGGTAAATAAGTGAAAATCTTTTAATGGCTTTTATTCAGAAAATGGATTAAGAATAATAATCCCTTCAGAGGCAAAGAAAAATGATACTAAGACGTACTAGAAGGACTTACATTTATTTACTCTTTGTATTGTTATGATAACAAAAGCGAGACTTGGAATCTTAGTTGCAGGTTCTAAGTACTTTAGGCACACTTAGTAAGGCCTTTTGTTTATTCAATGAAAACTAAAATTTATGTGAAGCATAGTTTAGCACACTGCTATACTGTACTCTCTGTCCCTGTAGAATGTGTAGATAATTTATGTTTGCTTTTGTATTGGTCTTTCATGTATGCACTTGCAAGTAGGCCTGCGGGTACAATATTCATTATCCGCCATCCAAAACATGTCTAGAAATTACACGTAAACTATTGGTCGGACAAATCAAAATCGAATACTTAAAACTTTTTTGCGGGGACAAAGGTGGAGCTTCATCTTCTTTAAAATTCTAACTTCTTCGTACATATTTGTTGCAGTTTGAAAGTGTTTCTTTTTGCTGGGGCTATAGGACTTTTCGTGCTTCTTCCGATAAATGCCTCAGGGAATCAAATCGACGTGTTCGATATCGTCGCTATCCCCAGTGTAACCCTGGATTTGTTTACCATTTCTAATGTGAACAATGGTTCAAAATGGTAAGTACTTTGAGGAACTTCTGTTCTTGATTACAGAAAAGTACTCAGACTAGTCAGTTACTTATATAATCTTGCTTTCTCAATCCGGTTGCATTGATTGGACAATTTAATTCATCAATTTGCTGTTTGTGGCAGGTTGTGGGTACATTGTTCTGCTGTATATTTGGTTACTGCCTTTGTTTGCTTCCTTCTTTATCATGTAAGTTTTTTCTCTTATTGAACATCTGTAGCTATAAACTATAGATAAACTTCAAATTCAAACGTAAAAAAGCTTGTCAAAACATTGGTTGACGACAATATTCCACTAGTCTTTTGTTCTTACATGTATCTTAAGTTCTGTGCTTTAAAATTGGCTTGAAAATTAATATATGAACTTGTAGAATCGCATTTATATATGTTTCAGGTTCATTTTGCTTGTCATACAACTGAAATAAGTTCTCTACATCAATAATATGTTATAATACTATCCAACTGAACTAGAATTTCGTAGTCCATTAGAGGAAAGTCACATGTGTCGAGATTATGGTAGCTAATATAAAATTTTCAAGTATGTACTCTTAATGCTTACACTAGACTTGTGTTCTTTGATGCAGCATTAATTTTGTATAGCTCATCTTTGTAAGTTAATGTTAGCCAGCAGTAGTCTGATAAACTTGATTATTTTGATGCTCTTATATTGGACATGTGATATAATGTCAATTTATAGTCTATACATCTCATTCTCAAAACAATGATTCTGATCGAGCATCAAATATAAATATTTATGTATGTATATAATAATTTACAGGAATATCATTATATTTCTTTGAAGAGGATTGCATATTTCTATTCGTCAAAGCCTCAGCCGCATCAATTTACAATATTAGTTCGCGGGATCCCTGTACCTACTGGGAGCAGTATTAAGGAGAGTGTTGACAGTTTCTTTAAGAAATATTATCCCTCTACCTATTTGTCTCATTTGGTGATTCATCGGACGAATAAACTCTGGCATCTTGTTGTAAGTATTTTGTTTAATTTTTTCTTTTGTCTTTTGGAGATGCTATGCTTTCTAAGTTACTGATCTAGCATATCACACGTACTATAGTTAGTTAGTTACACTATACCTTAGGCAGGGCAAAGGGTGGTCCAGGGGTCTGATAAACACATTCTGTGCCTACTTTTCATCATTGTAGAGGTGGTTGTACGAAGGTGTCAATACACTTGAGGTTGTGTAGAATTTGTAATGTTGAGCGTCCTTTCCTAGGTAAGAGAATATTGGTTGAACATATTTACGAATTTGTGAAGATTTGTACCTTTTCTGAATCAATCTTGTTTTTTTTTTTATCGGGATATTGTGAAGAAAGCATACGAAAGAGTAAGGCTTTTACATTTTCAGTTAGCCAATGGAAGTTCCAAGTGTAAGGCTGATCTGGAGAAGGAGCTCGGGGGTCTGGAAGAGAACTTAAGAGTACAGCAATCACATGAATCCTTGCCTGGGCGAGTATGTCATTCTTAATTCATGATTTTTTCTTCAAATGAGCAGACAATCTTCAAGACTTTGTAATGACGTTAACAAATGATTCCAAAACAAATCTATGTTTGTTTTTTTACTCTGGACTTGTATGGAAAGAAAGCTACAAGATATATTACCTGGACTCGGTTTTGCGCGTCGAGCACAAGTTCATCTCCAAATCCAAAAGCTGAACTCGGTTTGAACCAATTATTTACACAGGATCCTGTCCTAAAATGGGAATATGGGTGTGAGGACCGTTTTCGAAACAAAAAAATAGTTAGAATTATTTAGTTTTAAAGTGAAATAGAGAGATTTGACAAATAAGGCTTAAATTCGTTAATCATGATATGAAATGTGTCGCACACATTTTGTCCCGATACATGCCTTCCTTTTTGGCTTTATAGGAGAAGTGCCGTAGTGGTAAGGAACGGGTTCGGGTTCCATACCCTTATCCATGAGAATCGTGAATGTGAAGAGTTTAAGTAACATAGGCTGCTAGGTTATCTGTCGTCGTAAAATAATCTACAGTGGTATATGTGTTTTTTAAGTTATAGCCATTAGTCAAAATCCTTCTGGGGCTATCTTTCTGCAAATGATTATTTCTTATTGTTTTTGGGTCTAAGTCTGATTGCGGCTTGATTCGGAGCTACGGTAGTAGGGTGGTAGTTTTGAGATTGAAGAGCTTATGGCAAGAGGTGAAAAGCTCACGGTTCCGTATCTCTTTACTGCTTAGGATATTAGCTAAGGTCTCAAATACCGTATCTGGGAATGTCAATCTCACTATGCGATACACGTGGCGGTATACAAGTTCTACACCACCGCCTCATTCTTGATGGGAATATGATAAACTAACACAATGAAGTTGGCTGTAGTAAATGTACGGTGTATTGCAATTTTTTTTACCTAAGCTATAACCAAGTCGTCATTATAGTTTTTATCTAATTTAAGGAGTTTTTAGACCAAACATTAATGAAATTTAATGGGCTTTGTTTCCGTACTTCAATCATTTTTTTTTCGCTAGTCAAGATTCCAGATGACATCCTTCCATAATAATGCAACTTATATGTGTATGTCCTCACTGACAACACTTTTTTCTTTCGTCCTGGTGCTATGCATATTGTGAAGGAAGTCCAATCTGCTTTTGTATTCTTCAAATCTCGTTATGGTGCTACAGTTGCTTCACAGTTGCAACAATCTGAGAACCCAACTAATTGGGTTACGGAGCAAGCACCAGATCCTAAGGACGTGTACTGGCCCTTTTTTCATGCATCATTCTTGGATAGATGGATGTCAAAGGTGGTGATCATAGTGACATACCTTCTAGTGACTGCTCTTTTTATATTACCAGTTGTACTTGTGCAAGGTCTCACCAACTTGTCCCAGCTGGAGATTTGGTTCCCCTTCCTTCAAGGCATATTGTCTACGTATGTATTTTAGTTATCTGTATATTATCATTATTTTATAGCTGAATCTTTCTCGTTATTTCTTATCAAATTTAACCATGCAAAGCTGCATCTAGCTATCAGAAATTAATAGCTTGTTAGGATGAGGAGATCTGGGAGGGAAAGTGCCACATTGAAATTTTTTCACACATATAGACGGATGGAAAAGGGAAAGGAAAACCCTAATCTCTTCTATTCTTCGAAGTCTCGAAGGTAAAAAAATCCAGAGGGAGTTAATCAGAGATTGCTATGTATTCAGCGTTTTTTCCCTTTTTGCGAAGAAGCACCCAATCTTAGAATTCAGCCCTGATTCATATTTGTGGCTGTGTCTTTATTTGGTCTTGATGATCCTGATTCCTCTTCTTAATTATTCATTAGATGGGGCTTACTGTTCTGTGTGCTCATTCATATGGCTTTAGATTAATAACCTTGAGCTCTGGATTTTAACTAGCGTTTGATCTTTGCTGTAATTTGTTTAGATTATGGTCATGCCTTAGCCGATTCTTCATTTTTGTGAGTTGGTATTATGGCTGCTCGTGTCTTTTTTTGTTCTTTTATTTTTCATTCATATTATTCTGTTTTACAATCTATCCAAAAGAGCTCTGCTTGTGTTGTTCTTGTTATTCATTATTAGCGTCCAGAAGTTGATGTAGCATCATTTACCTAGTTCTGTTTGTGTTCATGCAGTAAATACATCAGTCAAATTGTCACTGGATATCTTCCTAATCTAATTCTCCAGATGTTCTGAAATTTGTCCCGCCTGTAATGGAGTTCCTTTCTTCAATTCAAGGACATGTTGCTCACAGTGAGATACAAAGAAGCGCATGCGACAAGTTCCTTTATTTTATGATTTGGAACGTCTTTTTCGCAACTGTACTTTCTGGATCAATTTTCACTCAACTCTTTGAACTTCTTGATCTCAAACACATCCCTTCAGAATTAGCAGTTGCTGTCCCGAAACAGGTAAGAACACAAAAAAAAATTACGATCTTATAGAGTAGTTAAATGTTTACCATTGTGAGCCATACAATGTTTATACATCCAGAAATCCAACGAAACACCAATTCTACTAAAATGTTTTTTAAAGAGATTAGGGTAGATGATATCCATCCACAATTAGGAGACGGATATCTATTGTCATAATGAAGCTTTATTTTATTACGGAGTACTTCCTAATGTTTTTGATGGTGTTACTCTAGGCATCTTTCTTCATTGCTTATGTAGTCACTTTGGGATGGACTAGCACCTCATCGGACCTCTTCCGTATTCTCCAATTTATCCAAAGTTTATGTAAAAAATGCTGCTGCTGCTCTGACAATGATGGTGATGATGGTGAAATCGATGTTCCTTACATGCTTTATCACAAGGACATCCCCAAGATTCTGTTCTTTGGGCTTTTGGGTATAACTTACTTCTTCCTGGCCCCGCTGATCCTGCCTTTCTTGTTGATATACTTTTCCCTTGCGTACATAGTTTTCAAAAATCAGGTATTATATGTGCCTTGTCAAAACTCAATATTATGTAGGCTATATAGTCCAGTAGTAGACTAATTTTTTGCGATTGCTTACTTACATGTGTATGGGTTTTTGGCTGTTTGCATCCTTTTTAGTTCAGTTATGGTCTTCGGAAGGGATGAATCATTGGTATGAGGACCCTTCTTATTTGAATGACGATAATAATGAAAGCTAAAAAAAGTAGTAACTTGTAATATTTGGATCATCCATTATACTGGTAGCAAGCACTAACTAAAGGCATGTCTCAAGAGCGGAAGCATTCAATTCTTTTAGTTGCTTGTGAAATGCATTAGCATAATCAAAAACAAAGACGATATTCGGATGTCATTGATGGGAATACCTGCCTAAAGGTTATATCTATTTCCAGTGAACTTAAAAATCTATCATTTACTGTCTTTCAAGTATGACGGAGTAGACTGGCTCGCAAAGTTATGTGATTCTTACGTTGGACTGTTAGTTAAGGTGGTTGAATATCTGTATAATCCCAATTCCCCAATTAGTCTCTTTGCATTATCAACCCTGGCGTATGATTGTGTCATTGTGAGCATACTGTTCTCCTACCCCCAGTATAGACGAGAGCCACTTGGTTAATACCAAGTGTTTGTGTTATGATAATCCCGAAACAGTCTTTCCAGGCCTTTCTCTACGTGCATTCTCTTCACGTTCTCTGTTTCCATAACAAAGTGAGTTAGTGACATGTTATCCTCAACTCTTTTGACTCTTTAGAGGCTATCATACTGATCAAATATTGACTACTCTATTGATGCAGTTTATAAATGTATATGCCCCAAAGTTCGAGACAGCTGGGAAGTTTTGGCCAACGGTGCATAATTGCATGATATTTTCTTTACTTCTGATGCACTCTATTGCTTTGGGCATCTTTACACTGAAGAAGCTTCCGGCGGCATCAACACTAATATTACCTCTTCCGTTATTCACACTTCTGTTTAACGAATACTGCCGAAAACGTTTCCTACCCAACTTTGTTGCCTACTCGGCTGAGGTATGTCCTCCTGATTAAATCTTTAGCCTTAGGCCCCTCTTTTTCTCAGCTAAGGAGCATATAAACTGCATTGTCCTTTTCGAAAGGTTATTGCTGTTAACTCCGCAGTTCAGATGTTGTATAGCCGTAGAGGGGGTGACCTATGGTGTGCACAAGTAGACCGAAGTGCGCTGAAACAACTTGTATTAATATAATGGTTATCTATTGGTTAGGATGCTACACTTACACCCTTACACCGCCACTTCCCCTCTCCCTTTTTCCGCTGCAGTGGGTAGAAGCTCTAGTTCATAATTATCTTCGTTTTCCCACGTATTTATGTACCCTAATTGGTCATGTAATTGTGTTTCCTCAGACTTTGATAAACAAGGACACAGAAGACGCAAATGATCCTGGGATGCCCGATTTCTTTGATAAGCTGGTTACCGCCTATAAAGATCCCGCTTTGTATCCAATGCAGTTCTCCGATTCTGACGATCTTAGACTTCCCAACCACTCTAATAACCTTACAGATCCCCTCCTCGCATCCGTTTCCGAGGCAAAGGAGGTGCTTATAACCTATGTCGCTTGAATGTATATGTCGTTTGCTACGAAGGCGAGTATGTAAGTAACTACTCAAGAATCTCGCAGAAGGCCGAAAGTAGATGTTTGTACATAGAGGTTATGAAGCTGCAGTAGTTTGCTGCAAGATGGCAGAACTTACCGGAGCGATACAGAAAACAAGGAGATTGGTACTCCTTATATTTTTTGGTATAAAAAGTAGAAATAGAAGGGTGGTTTTTTTGGACTAGTATTTATAGAATATACGAAGTAGTCGATTATTTCATGCTTATACAACTATTTTATTTTTTGATGTATAGAAAGCACAATTATACAAACGTAACCAGCTACTGTTTTCGTTTAATCATTAATATAGTTCAATGTTTTTTATTCACCCCTTTATCCTACAAAAAATTCTAAGAATAATGAAATAAATCATATAGCCTTGACGGAAATAATCGAGTAAATGAGCAATAAAAATTGAAGAATAATTATAATAAGAAGCTGTTAAAGGTGTTATTCACCTGATTAGACCTGAGTTTGAATCCCGACAATATTCAAGTTTATTTATTATAGCTTTTTAGTTATTTTCGCTTAGGATCTTCTCCAGAATCGAAGACCTATTCTAGTAAAAACATTCTAAACACTCCTTAAATATATAACATACTACTTCCATTTATCTTAATTTGGAAAGTATTGAGTAACATGGAAAGGTGAAGAACGAAGAATAATGGCAGAATCAATATTTAAAGTTAGGAGGCGAAAAACCTCAACGTGAACTATGTTAGAAAAAAAGTCGAAAAAAAAAACTAAAAATTTCAAAATTCTTGCGGTCCAGCGAAGACAGGTGCTTTGGTTAGTGTTAAGAGAGAATATGAGGGAAAATGATTGCTGTCTTTCTCATTCAAATGCAAGCTATTTATACAAACATAGACTAGCATAAGATTTATCAACATAGACTAGCATAAGACTTATCAACATAAGAGTTATCATGGCCTTTGTCTTGTAATCATGACTCTAATACCCCCCTCAAGCTGGAGCATGGAGATCGAGAGTGCCCAGCTTGCGGAGAATATAGGTGAATTGTTGTACTCCCAATGCTTTCGTGAAAATATCGGCAAGTTGTTCTTGAGTCGAGATATGGACCGGAGAGACGAAACCAGCGGTGATGGCATCCCGAACAAAATGACAGTCAATTTCGATGTGTTTTGTACGCTCATGAAACACCGGGTTTTGAGCGAGGTGCAAAGCCGATTGATTGTCACAATAGATGGTGATGGGTTTGGAGAAGATGACTCATAAACCGGAAAGAAAACCATGAAGCCATTTTAATTCACAAACAAGATGAGCCATAGACCGATACTCAGCTTCAGTGGACGACAGAGACACGGTTTGTTGCTTTTTGGTTTTCCATGAAATAGGTGAGGAGCCGAGGGACACGAACCAACCGGTAACCGACCGACGGGAGGTTGGACAACCTGCCCAGTCGGAATCACACCACCCAGAGAGAGTAAGATCACAATCGGACCGTAAAAGTATGCCTTGACCTGGACAGCCTTTGAGATATCGTACAACACGAAGTGCAGCGGCCATATGTTCGGTCTGAGGTTTACTCAGAAAACGAGACAAAATATGAACGGCGTAGGACAGGTCGGGCCGAGTAACGACAAGATAAACAAGACGACCCACGAGACGACGGTAGGACCCAACATCTTCGATGCAAGCGCTTGTGGCTAACCCGAGCTGATGGTTTTGCTCAATGGGGGTAGCGACAGGTTTGGCCCCAAGAAGACCAGTTTCTGAGATAATATCGAGGGCATATTTTCGTTGACTGAGATAAATACCCGCTTTGCTACGTGCCACCTCCAAACCAAGGAAATATTTAAGTGGCCCCAAGTCTTTCATATGAAAACAATTTCCCAAGTAGGTTTTAAAATTGGCAATAGCAGCAGTGTCATTTCCCGCAATGACGAGGTCATCAACGTAAATAAGAACAAATAGTCGTACCTCGGCTTGCGTGAAGGAAAACAAAGAGTAGTCGGAGTAGGACTGAGTGAACCCATAGTCCTTCAGAGATGTAGCAAGTTTGGCAAACCAACATCGAGGGGCTTGTCGAACACCGTACAAAGACTTCTTAAGACGGCAAACTTTCCCTTCCTTGCCTCGACTAAAACCGGGAGGGAGCCTCATATAAACTTCTTCATTCAAGTCACCGTGAAGAAAGGCGTTGTGAACATCCATTTGGTGTAGTTCCCAGTTTTTAACTGCTGCAACAGCTAGGAAGGCTCGAATGGTACCCATTTTGACCACGGGAGCAAAGGTTTCCCCGTAATCCAACCCCTCCACTTGATGGTTGCCAAAGATGACAAGCCGTGCTTTCAGACGTTCGACAGAGCCGTCAGACCTGTATTTAATCTTATAGATCCATCGGCAACCAAGGACTTTCTTACCAGCGGGAAGGTCAGTGAGATCCCATGTGTCATTACGTTCAAGAGCATTAATCTCAGATTTCATGGCCGCACACCATCCGTCATCACAGATGGCCTCCTTAAATGAGGGGGGCTCAACACCAAGTGTCACAGCTGCAATAAAGCTACGGTGTTTTTCCGAAAAGGAATGACAGTCAATGTAGTTTGCTAAAGGAAAAGAGGTACCTGAGGACGACGGCGATGAGTCGGGTGAGCTTTCGTCGGGAGATGGTGTGAGTGTGGTGTCTAGGAGATACCCGCTAAGCCGAGAGTTAGGGAACTTTAGACGATGCCCCCGACCAAGATCAGAGTCGGGTGGTGAGGGAATCGTCCCAGTATCTGTGACAGGAATATCATGTATGGTAGGCGGATCATTGGGAAGAACAGTGGCTTCAGGTATAGTTGGCCCAGCCAAGGGACCCTCGTGACCAGACGTGTCGGACTCGATATCGGAGCCATTAAATGGTTCATGGGACGAATCAGAAGGAGCATAATTATCAGTGGATGGGCTTTCTGTGGTGAATGGAAAGTGAGTTTCATGAAAAACTACATCACGGGAGACAAAGTAGGCTTTAGTTTCAAGGTCGAAAAGTTTCCAACCCTTCTTGTCAGTGGGATAGCCAACAAATATACACTTACGCCCCCGTTTTTCGAATTTATCACCACGGGTAGTTTGGTTATGAGCAAAAGCAAGACACCCAAAGACCCGTAGATTGGCATAGGACGGACTCACTCCATGAAGGCATTCGTAAGGTGTTTTATTGTGGAGTAAAGGAGACGGGGTGCGATTTATGAGGAAGGTAGCGGTGAGGATACACTCGCCCCAAAATGTTTTTGGGAGATTAGCTTGGAAACGGAGAGCGCGGGCAACATTTAATATGTGACGGTGTTTTCTTTCGACACGACCGTTTTGTTGGGGTGTACCGACACATGATTTTTGAAAATGAATCCCATTGGCAAAGAAAAATCCGGCCATGCAATTGAACTCGGTACCATTGTCACTTCTCACAATTTTAAGAGATTTTGAAAATTGTGTTTGGGCCATGTTAATGAAATGTAGAAACATATCAGTTACCTCAGTTTTATCAAGCAACAAGTAGACCCAAGTGGCTCGAGAAAAATCGTCAACTATTGTCAAGAAGTATTTTGCCCCACAAGAAGAAGGAATACGATAAGGGCCCCACAAGTCACAATGAATTAAATCAAAAATACTCAAGGCACGTTGTTCATTTGAAGAAAAACTGTGACGATGTTGTTTAGCAAAATGGCATACATCACAAACGGAATTTTTATTGAAATGAAAATTACGAGCAAAAGGAATATGCTTGAGCACTTTATCACAAGGGTGTCCCAAACGATGATGCCAAAGATTAGAAGAACCCAAGTCGCTCACTTGAAAAATGCTTGACGGCCTAGCACACACACGCATCCAATAGAGCCCGTCCCGTAGCTCACCGACTCCAATCGTCGTCCTCAAAGTGCGGTCCTGAATAAGACAAGAATTCTTAGCAAACTCAAATAAAAAATTATGTTCGGAAGTAATTTGGGAGACGGATAATAAATTGCAAGTAAGACAGCAATCATTTTCCCTCATATTCTCTCTTAACAGTTAGTAATGGATTTTCATTTCTTTTTAAGAAATGGAGAGGATCTTTATTCCCCGTAATTCTGTTATCGACTTAGGATGACTGAATGCTAGTAAATGGTGGACAAGGTGAGATGGGAACAAAGTTACACCTTGATGTTCGGTGAATTGCTAACATCAAGGCTTATGTGCTTCATATTTTCAAGACGATTATTTGATAATTACAATGTCAAATACAAGAATGTAAGAGCAGTCCAATAATCTTGATTTTAGCATTCTAATACAATGCTTTTGTAATCTTGTGTCGTATTGATACCTTGTTTACACAAATTCTCGTTGAAGACGGACACTATTGGTCACAGGCTAAAGACGGAAAGTGCTCTTTTACAATATTCAAGTATTAAGACAAGTGGATGACAAATGGATCTCATACTTGTCCTTCCACTTGCATATTGTGAGAGGAGCACTATACGTCTTTATCTTGTGACGGATAATGCTCGTCTTTAGTGAGACATGCTGCCATGTTTATTAGATGCTCCATCTATGATCTTCCCAGTGTTCAGCAATAGCAGAAAATTATTGACATGTACAAAAAAATAAAATCCACATAGCTTACTAATTAATTAATTATTTAATTAATTCAGATTTTGTTACTTGTTATCAACATGCACACCTTTGAATAGTTTCTTAATCATGTCATTGTACCGAGTATTTGTTCTAACACGTCCAGATGTTAACGTCATGTTTGCTTTAAGAGTGCAGGTTAGAAAAACCGTAATTGTAGAATATCTTTTTCTAGTGTTAGCGTTTGACTTCCAATTTCACGAACAATACAGACTATGGAGTATTTCATTAAAACTTGCACCTTTTAATGGTTATCGACTTAAAATATGATTGTGAAGCAATCATTTATCGGAATTGATCAATTGATCTTATATTTTTGTCTAATAATTATTTATATATTTTATTTAGATTAACATAAGCATGCAAGAAATAAAGCAATTTAGACCCAACAACACTTGGTCAAGGAGATGTATGACGACCCCTCAAACAAGGATGCTTACAAAAGTTGAGACAAATGAAGTGCTTAAAAGTTGTAACTTTGAATCTGATTGAAGACTTGAGGTTGAGGATGATGCATATTAATATATTATATGGTCAATATATTTACGAAGTTTTTATGTTTTCTTTTATCATTTCTAGAGCATCATCGCAAAAATCGGAAATGTGTTTCGTAAGATGTCGTTGTTACGACATGCGTTTAACAAAGATATACGGAGTTCATGTTTAGAGACATTTAAAGTTCGATTATTCACACTCTTTACCTTTATGATGATAATTAATGGCCTAAACGTCACAAAGTGAAGATTGAAGAGGCATATCGTAAGAAGGGCATTTTTCCGTCTTCAGCTTATGACGAATAGTGCCGTTTTCAATAAGACGAGCGGTTCAAAATTTGACAAGATGCCCCCGAGTAAATGATGAAGGTTAATAGTGAAGAAGTAGATGGGGGACAACCTAATTTTAACGAATTATAGTATTATGAATTGGTGGACATAAATGATGAACATAAGTGTCCAAAGTACAAGTGAAACATGGAGATGATAAAACAACAGAACTCTGCCCCAACAGTAATTTTAGTCTCTTCTGTTCCTTTGATCATCATGCTCCAGTCTTCACTTATTTAATAATAATTTAATTTAAATATACATGGTAGATATATTAAGATCAGTAGGTCTTGCTTGCGACGGATTGGATCTTGCGACGGGTATTTTGTGAGAGAAAATGGGTAGAGGGGACAAGGTGGGCACCCCCCATGTGCTCTCTACTCACCATTGATGGGTATTTTGTGAGAGAATATGGTATCCGTCTTAAGCTTGTGACAGATAGTGTCTCATTTGTGTATTAAGATAAGTGATAATTGAAATTTGTGTCGTTTTTTAACACTTTAGAATTGTCAAATGTAAAATCTCGATCAAGTTTGGGTTGAGTTCACCAACCTAAGATATATTTTAAATAATATATAATGAAAATGTACCGTAAATTATATTGAATGAATGCTAATTTACAATAATAAAAAATTAACAATCTTTGGCTTAACTAAATAGGGGGGAGTATAAAGATATATACCTCCCACCTAAACCAAACTATCAACTTTTTTAAATATTTTGACATATTTACAGAATGTTGATAATTTGATTTGGATGATACATGTATCTATTTTAATAACAATATTTCGAACATAACCCAACCTATAGTATTATTTTGAGCACTACCATTTCGGCATTTCCACGTAGCCCATGGCTAATCCATGACCATGAGCTCTATGAATGGCGTGTGTAATGCTCATACACGTATATATTTCACACGCCTCTCACAGATCTCTACATATTAGATATAAAACTTGTTCGAGCCCACATATATTACACAGATCTTCGTAAAAGCAACACGAGCCCGTAACGATAGATGCTCCCTACATTTTCACTCTACCTTGCTCTCCATACACAAGCTCCCAAATGAGCTACTAAACCATACCCCACTTCTAAACATGACACATTTGTCAACCCATACTTGAAACATTTCCCTTTTACTAATAAACCCATATACATCTTTCCTACTCACACATCTTCTTATGAACAAAACTCCACAACAATATATCAATCACTCAAAAAGTTTTGACCTTATACATCATAGAGAACTTGACTTACATCCTAGATTTTAGTAACATATATTACTTGAAAATGCACTTATGCAAAAAGTGAGTAAAAAGTGTAACAGAGTTTTATTCTCATATACTCACCAAATTGCATTTGCATCCACAACATCACATGTTATATAAGTATTTGCATACTTTGACATTTTCCACTTTCATTTAAGGTTAACTTCATGTGCCTCTTTTTCCCTTCTGACATCCTCTCTCCTCAATACTTCCTTCCAAACTAGACACAAAGAACTTGTACTCACTCCTAGACCTGGCAAACGGATCAACCGGGTCGGGTTCGGGTCGGGTCAGTTCGGGTCGGGTCAGCTCGGGTCTTTCGTTGATTTCGGGTTAACTCGGGCCGGGTCTGTTCATTTCGGGTTTCGGGTTTGTTTCGGGTTAGTTGTCGGGTCCGTTTCGGGTCAACCGGGTCGGGTAATTTCGGGTCGGGTCATTTTCGGGTCAAAGAATAAGAGACAAAAGGCCATTTTAAGTCTTTTCGGTTCAATTAAAGTTATGTTTTACCGGGTCATTTTCGGGTTGAGTTGTTTTGGATCGGGTTATTTTCGGGTCGGGTCAGTTACGGGTCAAGAAAGATCGGGTCATGTTCGGGCCGGGTCGGGTCTAATCGGGTTTCGGGTCACATTCAGGTGTTATAGTTCGGGCGGGTCACGGGTCGGGTCATTCGGGTCGGGTCAATCGGGTCGGGTTGCTTTTGCCAGGTCTACTCACTCCTCTTTATTAGACTCTATACACTCTTCTAGTTTTTCTTCGTGTATATACCATCCGATTTAGTCTGGATTAGAGTCGGCTTAGTCGGGTAGGACTATAAGAACAGTAAAACTATTCCTCGTAAGTCGTGACTCTTTTTCTTGACAGCCGATAGAGATAGCTATACTGCCATACAGGCAACATTAAAAATATAGGACAAAGACTAATAGCTAAACAAGAAAACCTACCAAATACAACATACATTAAAAATACAACTGTAATAAGATCTAAAACAACGCAGGCTTGATGAGTCGTGACTCCTGAGTATAGGACACTCCTATTTTTCTCTTCGTGTGTAATTTGTAAACCATTTGATTTAGTCTGAACTCTAGATTAGAGTCGGATAACATCATAACTTCATAAGAGCGGTAAAGCGATCCCTCGTGAGTCGTGAGCACTGTACACTCTTCTGTTTTACTACTGTCACTCTACTCCTTCAGTCCTTCATATATCAAACTTTTCTATATTTTTTTTTTCTTCATAAAACTCAACTTTATTTATTATAAGTAGAATTTCACTATCTCAAGAACTTCCATCTCATTTGTGTTGCATAATTTAGTCATGGAAAAACCTGAAGATTCCAACAAAAATAGGAACATGGTTCCTCAAAACAGAAGCTTTAATCATCATAATCATAATCATAATTACAATAATTATCAATTTCATAATACTAATACTAATAATAATCATGTTATTCCTTATAATAACTACCATTATAACCCATATCATAATAATACATACAGATTTATTGGATTTTTTAACCAAAATTTTCAACAACAAAATCAGAATAATTATCAAGGTCTTCTTCCAATTCCTCCAATATTACCATCTTATCAACATAATCAGAAATTTAGAGGAAAAACCCAGTTTCATAAACCTTCTTTTAAACCTCATAAAACTTCTTCTAAAGTTCTTCATCCAACTATTAATGAAGTAAAGGTTAAATCTTCTATAATATCTCAAGGTAAAAAATGTTAATAAAAATTGGTTTTTTATTTTATTTTTTTGTTCAGCTTTTTAGTTTAATGTATTGGTGGGAACATGTTTTGAGTTTTAAGCAAAGGTATGTAATAAAAGGTGCATGCTTTTTTAAGATTTTCAAATGATTGTATATAGATATGGTGGAACTTGTACTGTTTCATATGTTTTTGTTCTCACTTTTTAGTTCTTCTAAGATATAATTGGCTGTTCATATAAATTATAATATTACGAGTTAATCTTGCTTAAGACCGTCTTTTGAGGTTATAAAAAATGTCGTCTTAAGTTTAAGACGGTCTTAAATGGGATTTGTAGTAATACTAATGATGTTCCTTTGAAAGTTTTGTATTCCTGTTGCGTTTTCTTGTCCAAGGTTGCAAATTTGGTTTAGTCAAGAAAATATGTTTGAATTTTTTTTTTTTTTTTTTTCTTAAATCCAATGATAACCATTATAATGCATTAAGTGTTGGACTTTAAGTATCATTAGCTAGAATTTAGTATGTTTATAATTTTAGATGAGGGTTTATGATACATTGATACTCATGCGATTCAAAAACAACCTCTTTGTGTGCTAATACAAGGGTAAGGGTTTGTACATCCGAACCCCCTTATCTCGCAATTTGCGGGAGTCATTGAGAAACTGTTGTAATGTTGTTGTTTGTAATACTCATGCAAATTGCTTATTAAAACAGTTAATGAAGAGGTTGAGCAACAGCTGAAATCACTAAGTATTAAGAGCTCTAGTGTTGATGCTATTACTCAGGAATTAGTTGTTGCAAAGAGACCAGACTGTGGAGGAGTAGAAGGTCAGGTTATATCTCTAATTGCCAATCATTTTCGAGTAAAAGTCGAAACATTGCAGCCGATTTTCCACTATAATGTAGATATTTCTCCATGCCCTTCTAAGGAAGTAGCTAGAGTACTTAAGAGGAAGTTAGTTGAGGAGAACTCGACTTTGCTCTCGGGTGCTTATCCGGCTTTTGATGGTCGAAAGAATTTGTATAGTCCTGTTGAATTTAAGGGTCATAGGCTCGAGTTCTTCGTTAGTCTTCCCGTTATCCCGAGAATCAAATCAGATGTAGATCAAAAGGGTAAGGTTTTTAGGATCAATATTAATTTTGTGGCGAAATTAGAGGGAAATGGCTTGGGTAAGTACTTGAGCAAAGATGGAGATGAATGTGTCCCACTTCCACAAGAGTATCTCCATGCTTTGGATGTTGTTTTAAGGGAAAACCCTAATGAGAAATGCTTTCCTTCGGGGAGATCATTGTATTCGACATCAATGGGAGGCGCGAAGGAAATAGGTGGAGGTGCTATTGGTTTAAGAGGGTTCTTCCAAAGTCTTAGGCCAACACAACAAGGCCTAGCTTTAAATGTTGACTTTTCGGTCACTGCCTTTCATGAAAGTATCGGTGTCATACCCTATTTGCAAAAGCGGATTAGGGCTTTGCATGATCTTCCTCAAAGAAAAGATCGGAGTTTGACAACAAAAGAGAGGATTGAAGTTGAAAAGGAATTGAAGAACATTAGGTTATTTGTTAGTCATAGAGATACTGTTCAAAGATACCGCTTTTCTAGCTTGACTGAGGAAATCACTGAGAAACTCTGGTTTGAAGACAGGGACGGAAGGCGATTGAAGCTTGTAGAGTATTTCAAGGATCAGTATGATTATGAGATAGAGTACAGAAATCTTCCTTGTATACAGATAAGTAGGACTAAACCATGTTACCTTCCCATGGAGCTTTGCATGATTTGTGAGGGCCAAAAGTTTCTTGGTAAACTCTCGGATGATCAAATGGCAAGAATAATGAAGATGGGAAGCCAACGACCAAAAGAACGAAGAGAAATCATCAATGGGGTCATGAATGGACCAGTTGGACCAACAAGGTATGTAACGATTATGAGTCAATAGTTGTTACATGCTAGTATAGTAGTATCTCAGGCTCCTTAACTACTTGTCGCAATATAATGTAATTTGTTTTTTTTTTTTGCAGTGGCAATCAAGGGGAAGAGTTCAAGTTACAAATATCTCGAGAAATGACACGATTGAATGGAAGAATTCTTTTACCTCCAAAGTTAAAGCTCGGTGATGGAGGGTTTGTAAGGGAAGTACTTCCATCCCGTACTGATCACCAATGGAGCCTTTTAGGCGGTCATGTAGTTGAAGGAACACGGATCGAGAAATGGGCATTGATTAGTTTTGGTGGAACACATGCTCAGAAATCTCATATTCCTAAATTCATAACCCAACTTTGTTTAAAGTGTGAGCAACTGGGGATCTTTCTTAATAAACACACCTGCATTACCTCACAGTTTGAACCCATTCACGCCCTCGACAATGTTACATTACTGGAAAATAAGCTATGTAAGATCAAAAGAGCATCATCAAACAATCTCCAACTTCTATTATGCGTAATGGAGAAGAAGCATAAGGGGTATGGTGATTTGAAGAGAATTGCTGAGACTCGAGTTGGGGTTCTGAGCCAATGTTGCTTATACACAAACCTTGAAAAGCTAAATTCCGTATTCTTGGCAAATATGGCTCTTAAGATCAATGCCAAAGTTGGTGGTTCCACCGTCTCACTATTCAACCCGCTTCCTTCTCAAATACCCCGTCTTCTTACACCCGATGAAGCAATAATCTTCATGGGAGCTGATGTTACTCACCCTCACCCACTCGACGATTCTAGCCCAAGTGTTGCAGCAGTTGTTGGAAGCCTAAATTGGCCATCGGCGAATAAGTATGTCTCAAGAATTCGGTCTCAAACCCACCGTCAAGAAATCATTGAAAATCTTGGCGAAATGGTTTCTGAAATTCTGACAGAATTTCACCAAGAAGTTAAGAAATTTCCGAGTAGAATAATCTTTTTTCGAGATGGTGTTAGCGAGACTCAATACTACAAAGTTTTGAAGGAGGAATTGCAGTCACTAAGAGCAGGATGTAATATATTTCCTGATTATAAACCATTGATCACATTTTCTGTAGTTCAGAAAAGGCACCATACAAGATTGTTTCCCGACGAGAATGATCCGAGCTGTCTACAATTCTGTAACGACAATATTTCCCCTGGTACAGTTGTCGACACGGTGATAACTCACCCGAGGGAATTTGATTTCTATCTTTGTAGTCATTTAGGTGTGAAGGGAACATCGCGGCCTGCACATTACCATGTGTTATGGGATGAAAGCAAGTTTAGTTCGGATGAGTTCCAAAAGCTGGTTTATAACTTATGCTTCACTTTTGTTAGGTGCACCAAGCCTATCTCGATTGTGCCCCCGGCTTATTATGCCCATCTTGCTGCATATAGAGGTCGATTGTACCTTGACAAGTCGGAAAAGGATGGTTCTACTAGAATTTCGCGAGTGGGCCCCCCAAAGACGACTCCTCTGCCTAAGATTAGTGAAAATGTAAAGAGGCTAATGTTTTATTGCTGAGTTTGCAAGTTTTTATCAGTAGGTAAGAGCCTAGGACTACTAATTCCTGAATTAGTCCCTTGTATTTGTTCATTGTTGTTTTGATAATTATACATAAGCCAATTTTTTTCTATTGCTGATTTGTGTTCGAGCTCTTATTGGCACAGACCGACTTTTGAGCTCGATTAGAAGCTTGTCGAGTTTAAAAGAAATGTAGTTCAAGATCGGTTTGAAAAAACAAAATCGGTCACTGAAGAGATCTATTTTATTGTGACGAATAAAGTAAATAAATAAATAAATTAAATTTTGTTATCACAATAAAGAAAATAAATAAATAAATTCTACTTCGTATTACCCAAGAAAACAGCTCGTCTCACTGAAGACGGGCACTATCCATCACAAGCTAAAAACGGATAGTGCCCCTTTCAACTTGCATATTACGAGAGAGGCACAATCCGTTTTCAGTTTATGACGAATAGTGTCCGTCTACAATAAAAATTTGTGTAATTTGTGCAATAGAAAAGGACTAGGAGTGTAAGACAATTGTTGGCAACTAACCCAATTATCTACTTTGCTTTTGCCATAAGTATGCTTTTAGAAAGGTGGGGGGAGGGGGAGTACACACATACTTGTATTTGACATTAAATTGTCTAAAAAACAGAAAGAGGGTAGGAATTAGGATTAAGACCTAAAGCTAAAAGGCTAAAGCAATATATTTTGAAGAATGTGTAACTGAATAAGCAGCAGTTGATAGCTACATATCAATGGGACTATCTGATTCTGTCTGGTTTCTGTAATTCTATTGATTAGTCAACTTATTTGCATTATATATTCTCACACGTCACGCCTTTTCCTAGGGAATTAATGATATTACACTGATCAGTTCATCAGTTGTAATGCTCCTTCACAAACGGAACGGTAAGTCTTACTTAAGACGAGTCATATATTATCATGTATTGCATGGTATTACATGATGGTAGTACGACCTCAATAAAAAGGGTTAACTAGACTTAAATTACGAACACAAGTTGTTACAAAGTACTACGTATTGCATGGTAGTGTTAAGCTGAAATCATTTATTTCAAAGACTATTTTATCTTTGAAAGAGATTTATTTGGGCTTGGATTTTTCATTGTCGCCGATAAAACTAGACGGCCATTTCCGCATGGCCGTTTTAAGTTAAAAGCGCCAATTCCCGTGGCAATTATCTTCAACAATAAATCACAAAAAAAATTGCAAGAAAGTCATTATAAATGTCAGCTATCGGTAGGTCTCTCTTAAGAGAATAAAACGGGTCAGTAATACACTTGTGTAGATGAGACAAATATTTTGTTTTTTTTCTATGCATTATACACCTTTGTCTTATTCATCTCAAATGAATGTACTTGACCAAGTCAAAAACTTTAGACGGATATCTCCGTCTTAAACGAGAAATTGGGTAAGCTATATAAGCTTTTCACCTACTGTGTAATTACTCCTAAAAAAACTAAAACTCAGCGTCTGAGGAGAATCTTAGTTACACCAAGTGTACATGTAACGCTACAGTGTCTGTCTGATGGAGTGGTTGCAGTACAAAATGGAGATGACAGTCCTCCTTAACTCCTTCCATACGTTATTGGACTTGTATAGAGCCACTTGTTGGTTGACATGTATAGGACTATTTGAACTCCAAGTGATGATGTTTTTGCATAAAACTATGTTTTCGTAGGATGACAATATTCGTTTTAAGATGTAAACGGGTGAAATATGCTTCATTTTGCATATACGAGAGTAGAAGAGAAACCTTTTCACATATGGGTCATACACAAATGTCCAGGAGATGATACTTACGAAAATGGGTATAAAGTCTAAATCGAACACTTGATAGTCTAAGAGCACGACAAAAGAAGAGGAACATATGTGTATGACACATATAAGCTTGTTCTTTTGTGATTAATTTGCTGAAATGAACTAAACTAAATGAAAGTGAGTTAGAATTAAGTGTTACAAGGATAACACGACCTTATTTTTTTTTACAACGATTATAACCCCTACATTTTAAATATACCTTAATTTCATTAAATTTATGTTTCTAACACGTTCTCGCACCTTTGTCGCTCAATAAGTAGCCAAGTCTAAGTAACATAGAGCCTGGAAAATTAAAACTCATGTCATATATCCTCACATGAGCATTGCACCTGAGCACACGCGAGGCACACTTTTTTAAACTAAGATCGTGAAAAAATGTTCATGCTCTGAACAAGAAAGAACTAAGATTGCAAATTGTTTCATGCTCAACAGGAAAAAAATAAGACGTGCTCGGAAAATGGAGAGGCTGACAACATACCAGACTGTGCTAGGAAGCAAGATGAACACAAATATTGACAACCAACTGCTCTCTAGTAAGTAGTAGCTACCTTACCAAATCGATCATTATGAGTTGAGTAAGACGATCCTACCCAATTCTTGCCCTTAGATGATTCCTTCCATTCCAAATAGCTGCTGAAGCAAGAATCCATTGCTTTGCCAGTGAAAAGACAGAGCAAACAAACACAAGCAAAAATGGAATATGATCATTGAAATTGTATGAATCGTTTACCTGCAAGATATAATGTTAGTTCCTAAACTCATAACCAGCATGCGAATATCAACTAGCCTGGCTAGTAAAATCATTAAACAGTGGTACGTTCATCAAGCGGTGGTACTCATGAGCCCTGAGTATCAATTTTGCCTTGTGGCTCTCTTATCCAACTAAAAATCTAAAAAGAGAAGTAAATAAGACCCAAAGAAACTCAAAACCAGCATTTATATAGCTTGAACGAATTGAACAATGGTAGCATTTGTCAAAGTATCTAAATGGTCTGATCAGCGTAATAACCGACGTACTTCAAATGACAACATATTCAGGTATAGATGTATAATGCTATCAGAATGTAACTATCACAGATATCACGGATTGCAACACAGCAACGACGGTTCTTGAATTGTCTACAAGACAGAAAATATTCTACATGCCAAGGTCGAAAAGTGTATGTCATAACATATTGGAGTTACTAAGAAAAAGGCCTCGCTGACAGATGCCCTTCCTTCACTTATTTTATAACATGTGAAGGTAAAAGCTAAAGAGCCAAGCACTCAAGCGTATATCAAAGTAGCAGATAAGATGGTTATACGACGATAAGAAGATTTATGAAAAATTTCAGTTTTCATTGTATTATTTGTCCGTGCTGATAAGCACATGCAGAGTACATTGTATGATCAAAGAGCAAAACAACAATATAGTTGCTGCATAATCCAATTACAAGCAAGAGCTTTTCTTGATGCACTTACATTCTCTATGTTCCTAATTTATAAGAATCGTCTCTGGCAGTATGCTCTACAAAAGTTGCCGGACTCTTCTCCATAAGATCCCTTGTAATAAATTTGACACCCTTCCTTCAACATCTTCACAAATGAGCAGCAGAATGGATAACATCCAGACACCACAGCAGGCGTATAATTCACGGCTATTGGTTGAGTCTTGTATGAGACTGTCTTATATGTGAGCTCAAGCCAGATACTTATAAGCTTAATTATATGCTTAATGGGTTGGTCTCAACTCTCAACCATAAGACTGTCGTATAAAGTTTGTGTAAATTTAAACATTCAAGCTACTTCATCCTCACACCGATCTGTGCTGATCATTGGGGTTGCAGTAATCATTTCCATAATAGACTGAACTTCGCCGTTGGCTTCTTCCATACTAAAAGACCGACAACTAAAGTAAAAAACGGCTGTCATCATAGAGTCAATTAGCACGACAAACGAATGCATAAGTACCAAAAGAGGACCTTCCCATACTCTAGATGACCCATCTCCATAACTAAGTGTTTTCACTCGATGCTCAAACAATCCCTGCACAAATGCCATCCCAATAGTCGACATAAGGTACATTAAAAGACCCACTTGAGTCTGACCTCGGATAAGAGCACTAGACCTCAGCAATGCCTGTGGACCCCAAGCATCCTCCAAAACCGATATCACCACCGCAATGTTACAAACTATGATTGCATTCGCAAAAACTATAGAGAATACAAGCCCAAAAAATATCCCCGGGTACAAAATCCAATCCAATGAAAATCCCATTATCATGATCACATTACAAAGAGTGACGAGAAGCACAAGGAATAAAGTAACAACCCCAACAATCATCATACAAGCCCAAAGATAAGTCACAACAACTCTTCTCCACAACTTCTTAGCTATCACACAAAACTTTGATGCATCAAACTGCTTCTTAGAGTAAGTACAATCCACAGAATATACGACAGCAGTTTTCGACAGAAGCGATAATGTAACATACAAAGGGAAACACACTGCAGTCGAAATCGCCATTTCAGAAAACCTCTGACAAGATTGTTTTACAACAGGATTTAAAGGCAACCCACTAGTTCTAGCAATCAATAATAACCTTATAGTTAATCTTCTAACAATTGTATGATCAACTAATAAATTTGATAATTGAACTGCAGAAACAGGACAAATTAACAATGCTGCAATTGCCATAAAACCTGTAGAATTAAACCTCAAAATTCTTACAGTTTCCCTCAAAATCTCTAATGCACTCATTGACCTAAACTGATAATCAAAATTTGTTCCCAAATTAATTGAATTTTCAATTTGGGTATGTCCAGATCCTTCAATAGATGATTCCTCTTCCATTTTTACCCCTTTTGCAACAATCCCAATTCTCAAAAATTAAAATTAAGCACTAGAAACCCTAAAAGATTGGATCTTTAATCAATGGGACATAAATAATCAAATAACCCAATTACATTAAGGCAATTACAGATCAAATATTCAACATTATAATATAGATTCACAAAAAGGCCATACCTTTGATTGATAAAAATGAGTAATTAAGGGAGAAATCAGATGAAAAGGAAGAAGGGGATTTGTGCAAAGCGTGATGATTGAGGTTTGAACATAAGAACAGGAGTACCTCTTGTAGTTTGGGCGCATAATAATGTGTTAACTGTTAAGTGATGGGTATTTTTTATGTGATGTGTTATGTGTATACTAACTTAAACTAGTTTTATTGTCCGTAAAATTTACGAGTCTATATATGAATTGTGTTTTTCATCTATCTTACTAGTCTATCACAAATTCTCATTTGTGACGGACACTATCCGTCGCAAGCTTAAGACGGATACCATATTCTCTCACAAAATACCCATCAAGGGTAAGTGGAGAAGCACATGGGGGGTGTCCACCTTGTCTACTCTACCCATTTCCTCTCACAAAATACCCGCCGCAAGATCCGATCCGTCGCAAGCAAGACCTACTGCTAGTCTATATATTTTGTTACTTATTTCATATTGTTAGTTGAGCCAAAAAGTTTATGGTCATGAATTCGGAAAGCTATGAGTCTTTTTTTTTTTTCAAAATGATCGCCTTCTCGGGATATTCGATTTGCAAAAAAATCATTAGTTTATGATTCGTAGCCATGAGATATAGTCGGACAAAGTTTATTTGGTTAACGTTTGACCGGCCATAACTCTTGCAACACGTTCATAAAGTGACAATTTTTTTATCCAATCGATGATCTCGAGAAGACGATCAATTTGAAAAAAAATAGTCATAGCGTTCTGAATTTATGATAATGAACTATATAAAGTTTTTTTGATGAAATTAAGGGATTCCCCTTAAAACACCAAAAAAATGTAGTGGTATTGTATAGAATATCCAAAATAAAAATAAATAAATGAACTTTTTTACTTTGAACTTGAGCTTTTTAATTGAACAACTTATACATTTGATAATAGCAACCACCCTGCTAATAGCAAGTCTCACTGAAAACGGGCATTATCCGTCACAAGTTGAAAACAGATAGTGCCCCTTACACAATATGCAAGTGGAAGGGCAAGTGGGGGATTCATTTGCCCTCCACTTGCCCTCCCCATTTGCATATTGCGAGAGGGGCACTATCCGTCTTCAGCTTGTGACTGATAGTGCCCACCTTCAATGAGAATTTGTGCCTGCTAATATCTGTATGGACCTGTTACGATAAGTCCGTAACCATTTTCATCGGTTGGACTTGAAATCAGCTCAGCAGTTTTAGGTAGACGAGCCTAAAAAATTGAAGCTTGAGATTCACTCGTAACGAGTCCTAAGATATGAAGCTCGCGGCTCCAGTTCTGGAAGAGATTGTTCAATGGCTCAATGCAATAAACAAAAGATGCCGGTTGGATTAGGAAGATTGAAGAACTAAAGAGGAACAATCACGGATCAGCGATGAAAAATTCAAGTTATCTTCACAATTTCCGGCAGCCAACCGTACCTAACAAAATTCTACACATGCAAGTAAACAGGTCAATGCAGACGCTGCTCAAACATTAGCTCCTAACTAATACTGAAAGAATTTGATCTTTGAGGATGTCAGCTTCTGCACAAGGCTTTTTTTCATGGATCTTCAGGTTGTTTCATCTCCATGCGACGACCAATTCTATCATCACAAATGACGGGTATTCACCTTCCAAAACATCCAAAAAGTCAACATTTTAAAACTTTCTAAGGTTGCCTCCTTGGCTAAACGTTGATGATGATACCTTGGGACTGGGAGCTCTGTCCTCTGGCGCCCCAAAAAGTAAACGAGTCCAATTCACGGGCCTTTCCTCTGGCCTCGAAGGAACCTGGTCACTATCTTCTCCACCAGAAGCCTCATACCCATCACTGGTTGACCTTGACAGCGGGTCCTCGGCCAACAAACCGCCCCTTGTCGCTGAAGCACTAGTAAGCCGCCTTGATTCCTTGGCCCCGGAAGAGGACACATGGAATGGATGAGCGTCAGGTGACTCCAAGCTGCTATCGGGAGAAGATCCAACCGTATTACCTGCACTAGACATGGCCTGGCTAGTCCGAAAAGCGCTCCTAGCTTCTAGTTGAAGTGGGGCCAAGCTGCTGGTTGCTTTTAATGGAGCATCCACTCGCTGCTCAAGAGCCAGATTTGTAGGCAGTCTGACCTGCTTACTAGCCCGTCTTCTACTGTAGTCGAGCGGTGGGACCATACGCCGGCCACTACTACCGAAACTGTTGTCCCTTTCTACATTAGGTGGGTTCTCCCGTCTTATGACAGGCTGCAGGATCTTCGATCTCTTCCTCGCCTCTGAAGCAGCCTTTGAAACCTCTTCCGCATTTAAACGAGCTAGCGTCCATGGGCTGATCTTTACAGCAGGTTTTTTCTTCTTGATCGGCTCTTCTACACAAGACCTTTTACCATACGAACTTACGGATCCTGTGTCTTGAGGGACTACATCAAACTGGGCAACCATTCAACCAAATATATAAAATGCAGCCGTCAGCATAATTTTTTTTAGCCTTGTGCGTTACAGGATCTCAATACGAAATTATATTCCTAAGCACATGGCTGACAATGACGTGGATTAAGAAAAGTTACCTGATCCTCGATGAAAAACCTTGGAGGTGTGCACCAAGCACCTCGACGGAAAGTGTTAAATGAACTAGCACTACTCATCCCGGTAAAAGAGCTAACTTGAGACATTTGGGGACTCTGTCCACCACCGACCTCTTGTTGCTCCTGCTCTCTCAGAGCCACAATATAGTCATATGTGCTCAGTCCCTAAAAACCACATATTGAAGAGAAAAAAAATTACTTTTAACATTTGCTAAAATATAGAGAATTCATTAATGTTTGTATTGTTTCCGTTTGACTTTAGTGGTTAGTTGATGTCAACTTTGCAATTAATCTCTGTAAATATAAGGAGACAATGCAAAATTTGCCTATTGGATTGACCAAAAAAAACCTTTTTCGTATCGCCATTTTTAAAAAGGTGTAGCTATAGTGTATTTTGAGAAAATATAAGTCAAGTTGACATCGGTTGACTATCAAAGTCAAATGAGAACAATATATATGGGTGGTGAACATATATACGCAAGAGGCATAAAAGGTTCAAGTTACGTGAAACGCTGTTTACATGAAAGTGTAACACTCACCTTCTTGATAAGGAGAATGTGGAAAAATAAAAGTTGAGCCAGAGGCAATGTAGCTATCATAGCTAAAACAGTGCACACAGCCTACAAAACCATAAGATAATTCAAGAATTTGATCAATTTCATGTTGCGACGAAATTATTCTTCATACTTACGAACGAATGATGAGAGGATTCAAAATATGGCAAAATACTAAAATAATAGTCGAAAATACCAAGAGAGATAGGAAGCTAACCACTACAATGACAAAAGGCACCATAGAGAAACTGCTTCCAAGCTTTGAAATAATTTCCATTCGGAATCTCTTCTTCTCGAGAATAGAACAGACCAAAACATAGATTCCAGTTGACCATTGCAGAATTAGCTGAAGTCGAAAGTGTTAATCAGTAACTACTACTCAAATTTAACCCAAAAAAAAAACGTTCGTTTAGATTCATCTTATTTGAAATTTGAATCCTTGGAGAAGCACTCATAAGCTCCCTAGGTACTTAGTATTTACTGAGTATTCTGGACTATTTAGAATGGTCTAACAAAAAAAGGCTAATTATCGAATTTTGTTTGGCTCACACAGGCCAAAACTGTGTCACTTATTAGAATATAACTGAAATGGTGGCAAACATACTTACTGGCTGGCCAATTATGTTGGGTGAACACGAAGTTACAAAATACTAATAGCCAAAGAGGTGAAGCTTTTACTTACCAAAAGAAGCGATAGCACCATGAGGGTGAAAAACTGCCTGTAGTTCCTTTTACCTATACAATTATTGAGCCACTGCATACCAACAGTAGTAGAAGAGAAACGCTTGGTCAGTTGTCAAGAGAACGCATAACTCAAGTAGTAGATAGAACAAGTAGTCTCAAATACCCGGCAGTGGTGATCGAAACTGTCAACACATTTATCACAAACTCTACAATGCTTGCTGTACTTGAACACCTACATCAGAGGCACAATATGCTCATTTAACTTCATAGAAGGTGAAGAATTGCAGTGAATATAGGTACGTGTAATTCTAAATACCTCGACTTCACATAAACTACAATAAAACATCCCATCTTCACTTGTTTGTCTCTCTGAAGATTCCTCGGACGGACTGATACATTTGCAAAGGAAATTACAAGGAAAGAACAAAATTCCCCAGAACCAAGATGAACAATCGGCTGATCTAATTTGATGTTCATGTTTGGCATCAAACTCTTCTATGTTAACATTTTGCTTTGATGAAATGGACTCCCCGTCAAGGTTAGCGTCCTTTGCTTTGGTATGTTCATCAAAATTTGATGTCTTACAGTATTTCTTAGACCTGAAAACTCCCGAGTCTGCCGGATCAGCTGCTGCACACCAGATATACAGGCTAACGGCACCTACTATCTGAGATAAAAAGGCATGATTAATTTTTTCTCTAGTATAAGATCAGGCAACAAGTACAAATGTACAATACATGGGGACGGAATTCAAAGTTCACACCGATGGCCTATCGTCTAAAGAGCTCGACCATTTTTTTTCTGAAACAGCGACCATTATAATACTCAAAAACCAACATGAAATCACCACAAATAAGAGTTGACATAAAGCCAGAAGAAACAATGTTCGCTATATCCTCCGGCCCCAATCCCTATTCAAACTCTAATAGAGTAGTTTATTGGCATGATATGAGCCGTACAGTCTTTCAAGACAATGTCAAGGCCCCGTCGCTATTGGTGAAAAAAAGCGGTATTATAACAAGCCTACCGCAAGACTGTTTACAATAATACAAATCAGGAGAGGAAATTTAGCAATAGAAGAAATGTAGATCAGATTGGAGCGTCGCATTTGCTTTACAATCACCCAATGATCTGCCTAATATGCAATATTAAACCATGCTCAAAAATCATAGCTGGAAGTCCAGGGTGCGCACCTTCACATTTGCGTAATGGTCAACAAAATTATCAACTGACAGTCCAACACTAGCTCAGATTGTTGCGCTTAATTGATCAGCTATAGTTCTCTCATACTTAATGCTCCACAATTGGAAGTACATATATTTTAACTTGTGTTTGCTTTCAAGCAATTTTTATTTCAGATCCCATAAAAAGCCAGGAATTAATGCAACTATGCAAAATTGTTAAAACTCGTGACACAAAAGAGGAGCGTAACACCATGACACGAGGTCCATCCCCCAAATTTCAAAAAAGCCAAGACCAGATAACGGTAAGATCCAGATGACAACATTAAGGCGACTCACTCAAGGTTTGAACCAATTAACTCAGTGAAGAGAACAATGTCGATGAGTGTCTAAGCCCAAAGACGGGATTAGAGACTACCCTTATCAGTATCACAAATCCATCCCACCTCATCTTAAGCTCAATGGGACTACAGCACTCTATGCCCATTTATCACTCATCCGATTGACAATGTACCTCCTAATTCTTGCTTTCCAAGCCTTTCTAAGCTAATAAATCGCTAACTACGACAAAAGCTACCAAAGAATGAATATTGAAATTACGCGAACAAAAATCAGTCGAATTATCAAATGACAATAAAAACAGCATAACTTATCCCAACTAAAGATGGTAATTTTTTATAAATCTAATGCTACAAGACAAATAAAAGGCACATTCCTAATCAACAAAACATGATGCTTTAAGAATGTGTGGTGACAAAAACAAGAAACAAGGAAATTATCAAACACAAACCCAGAAAAGGAAACTGACCCATTTGAGTTGGAACTCATTAAAACCATATGAACCCAAATAAACAACAACCACCACATAAATAAATGCATAAAACACACAGATCTCAACTTTTCTTCAGCTCACATAATCTAATATAATACAACATTAGAGCCTTAGTCGCAAAATGATTTGGGGTCGACTAACATGAATCATCCTTTAAAACCGTAATAAATAATCTAATAAAAAACTTACAAGAGGAGTATAAACTCCCATGATTATATACTGGTAGAGCCTTTTTTTGCCAACAAATGGAGCAAAGAAAACATAGAATGCAAACCCCAATGCTATAAACACTGCTACAGCAACCACCTGCACACACACACAAACACACAAAAAAAACAAGAATTCCATCAACATTAATGAAGAATCTATGGTAAAATTAATTACCCATTTTATTAAATTTAGTAATATTAAATGGGTTATTATAATTAATTACTTGGAGTGGATGATAAGGAAGCTGCCATCCATGCTTTCTCATTTTTGTTTTTTTTTTTGTCACTACAATGCTGAACTTACCAATAAAATTACACTAAACTTTGAAGACAAATGTATGTAAAATTGTAAATTAATAGTACTAGATAAAATTCATAAAAAGGATTTAATTTTGGGTATATTACTATATTTCTGTTTTTTTATATAACATTTATATGTCCTTAATTCCCATAATTTTCAGGGAAGTGTGGAGAATTTTGGACTTGGAAAAAAAAAAGGCTCATTTTTTGGACTGGTAAGAAGTGAGAATGTGAAATGAGTATGAAAGAATGAGTGATGGAGAAGAAATATTCAATTTTTTTTGGAGTTATATGTTGAATGTGTGAATTAAATGGGTTAGTTATATTCTTGCACTGAGTTGTGACGGGGCGATCGTCGCAAGCTAATCCCCCTCATAAAGAGCAAGTGGCAAGATAAGTGGGGGCTCCATTTGCCACTCACTTGCTCTTTGTGAGGGGAAATTGACCCGTTGCAAGCTTGCGACGGATCGTCTCGTCACAAATGAGAATTTGTGATCTTCTTGTGTACTAATTACTCATTTATTTATGGTTCTCTCTGTTTCGGTCATTTGTTGCCGTATCCCTTCAGCTATCCGTTGCAAATGTTCAATGGGTCAAATATCTGAATCTCCCACTTAGATAGGTAAGACGACAAGTTTAGGGAATCACAAATTGATTGTCTTTTCTTATCCATTTATAGGTAATATTTGACATGTCACAGGCTTTTCATTTTTTTTTCAAATAACAAGTGAAGTCGCAACGATTATGACTTGAAATCTAGGACGCATAACCTCAAGTCATAAATAATTCTACAAAATTACTCTAACGTATTGATGCTTAAATCTAAGACTCTCGGAAAATTTTACCTCAATCTAAATCACGATTTACAAGATTTTACCCTTACAGAAGGGTAAATTTTTCTATATTATAAGTCAATAATGTGTCTTGAAGATTTGTAGCAAATGACAATAGAGAAAGAGACAGGACAAAAGAAAGGTAGGGAAGGTATGGAGTAAGCTTTTGTCAAGAGTCAAGACTCTTACCTTTCAAGAGGGTGAGATCTTCTTTAGTGGAAATGTTTTTGTACTTACTATAAGAAGATTAGATTGATTTATTAGGAATTATTGAATTGTATAATGGGCATATGTTGAAATGAATTAAATAACATTTAAATTGAAATTAGATAGACTAAAATGAATATTTAAGGAATGAAATATACGAAGTACTACCTTAAAAATTGAAGAATTGGCTTTCTTATTGCGTAAATAAATATAGATACAAATGTCTCACAATATTAGCGATTTTGTTGTTTACACGAATTTTAGAGTCCAGTATAGCGATAGTTGAATACTTGCATAGTTGCATGTGTTATTTTCGTTGTTATGGTTGATCAATAGTTTTCCAAATCGATAATTATGATAGTCTCATACTCTTATAAGGTTTTGGAAAAAAATTTATGAGTTTCTCCTTTAAAGGTTGGCTTTCTTGTTTCGTAAATTTCAAGCTCAAACCTTTCATCATTAATAAAAAAGAAGGAAACGTATAACTACTCACATAAGTATATCATATAATATTATAATCCTTTGTCACAAACTTTACACTTATATGATTTTACTTCTCAATTGAAGCCAGATATGTTACAATAACTCGAAACTTTAACACTTCGAGAATTTAATACTAAATACTACTCCGTATTAAAATGTCACGAAGTATTTTTTTTCTATCTCGTACACTTATTTACTTTAATTTATTTGATAAATAAAATTAATAAAATTATCGAACAAGATGATAATTAAATAAATAAAACACAAATACTCCCTAGGATACTCGAAGTCTTGAAGAAGCAGATTTTGGATGGTAGCGGTTGAGATGTTTGACATTTGCAAAGCCTGACACAATTTTCCACAAATTCTTTCAATTGATAAATAATTAGTCAATAAAATCTAAAGTTATCTTGTTTCAGACAGATTATTTTGGTCTAAAATAATAAGACGGGATTTTGTAATCATTTTACCGTTAGATGTGACCACTATTGAAAACAAGTTGATATAAGCTGTGGTTACATTTTATCAAAAAATGGCAATATAATCTAGTCTTATTTTTCAAACGGAAATAGTCCGTCTGAAATAAGAATTTACGTAAAACTATAGCTTATATTTGATTAATTAATTAATTAAGGAGTAGTAATAATATTTCTTGTTTAATCTTGTTCGTCCACATGCATTTGGAAGGACATGGATTAGGTTATTCCTTTGTTCATTCTAAAGTACTACGGTAGGTCTTGCTTGCGACGGATCGGATCTTGCGACGGGTATTTTGTGAGAGGAAATGGGTAGAGGAGACAAGGTGGGCACCCCCCATGTGCTTCTCCACTCACCCTTGATGGGTATTTTGTGAGAGAATATGGTATCCGTCTTAAGCTTGCAACGGATAGTGTCTGTCACAAATGAGAATTTGTGAAAGTACTATCCACCTATATATATCCGTGATTTGCATTAGTCAATTCATTGGAATTTGTTGTGTTTCATGCTCTTAAAATATGATACATACGTTACATCTTCAGGCTCGAGGTTGCCTTCTTTATACAACACTTCGTGTATAACACAAATTCTCGTTAAAGATTAGTACTATTCAAGCTGAAAATGGATAGTGTCTCCTCATAATATACAAGTGGGATGACAAGTGGATGACAAATGGATCCTCACACTTGTCCTCCCACTTGCATATCATGAGAGGGTCATTGTCCGTCTTCAGCTTGTGACGGATAGTACCCATTTTTAGTAAGACAAGTTGCGTAAACTATCAAGTATCAATCTTCATAAACTATCAAGTATCAAACTTTGATATTTACACCAAAGTCAAGGTTAATTGGCGTGAATGGTAAGGGTTCTCGTTTCTTAAACAAGTGGTTAGAGGTTCGATTCATGATTCTTACGAATGAAAAAACCAAACTTAAGAGGGGTCCCCATTAAATTATCTTCTGTACTCCGAGGGAGATTGCCCCAGCTGGGGATTCTAATGTTCAACACCCAAAAAAAAAACTGATCTATAAAGCCTTAGATTGATGCGGTTGAAAGTATGGCTCACACAGTCACTCTTCTTTCGGTCCACCTAGTCATATGAGACTCGCATGCATCCTAACATTCAGTTGGTCTCTCTTATGACGGTCACAAGCTTGTGACGGACTAAATGTGACCATTTTATGATAAAAAGTAATCATCCATAAAATGTTACCAGTCATATAGTGGTTACATTTTCCATAAAAATGGTCACATTTGCTCCGTCACAAGCTTGTGACGAAAAGTGGCCGTCACAAATGAGAATTTGTGCCTAACATTATTTAGATATCACAATGATCCGATTACTTAAAAAGCCCCGTTAATTCATGAGTGACCATTTTAATTTCATGAGTTGGTATGAAGTAAAGACGGAGTTCTTGTGATCATTTTACAGTAAAATGTGACTATTTTTTCAAAACGAGCACACCTGATAATGATGGTATATTTGACCATAAAATGATTACAAAATTCAGATCTTTATTTCAGAAGGATGTTGTCCGTTTGAAACAAGAAAGTGCGTAATTGAACTAATTTCATTTACGAGTGATGTCCAAGTGAGTATCCTGTTCTAATATATTTGGAACTAAACCTTCATTTACGGACTCTGCCATTTTTATGACTGAATAAACCAGTACATAGTTTACTTGTTAACCAACATTCTTGCATTAAAATCTGATGACCTTAAAGTTTCGGCAAATTCTTCAAACAGACAGACCAAATCCATCTAAAATAAATACGGAAAAAACGTAACTATATTCTAAAATGCTATTTATCACTTTTCTTTTTGTTAAAAAGTGACAAATTTACTTATAAAATTTTACATTAAATGGTGATACACTATTAAAAAATTGTGACATTTAGCAAATCGTGTAATCCCTCTTATAGTTCAAAAATAAGTATCTATTTAGTTTTGTCTCCAAAATCACGTTGGAAGTTAGGGGCTTTTATGCCTTTGAGTTTTTCCTTACCATCCCACATAGGAGAGGAAAGGAAGTGTGTATGTGTTTATATACACACTCCTTCCCTTACTTATCACTAGTGGGTAAAGGGGGTCTTTTGTATAGACTCTGCGAGGTGCTTAATTCAGCGCGCGCGCCGTGCCCGAGCCCGGCCCGGCCCGGTTCCGGATCCGGGATCCGGGATTTGGGATTTGGGATTTGGGATTTGGCAATCGCCTGCGGCGGGCTATGCCTATCTTTTTGGACCTGAGACGAATGAGTAAATCTGTTTTGCTTTTGAAAACAGAAGGTTGATTTGGTCAGTCAAAGGTGACTGTTAGTGCCTGGTTTTCAGGAGCACTAACAGCTCCACTGACTGCATTTGTGGAGTCGGTTTCTCTGCTGCAGTTGCCCTATTTTTTGCAATAAATAGATCGCCATACTGCTCTCAGAAAAACACAATAACATCTCCTCTCATACTCTCTCTTCCTCTCTTCTGTTTACAATTTCTGGGTACTGCTTTTAATCGTTCCAAGTCTCACAGTTCCGAGTGGGCAGAACTGCGTGGAAACTGTAGTGTTATCCTTGGGGAACTACCTGTACTAGCTGATCGCCACCACGGTCGTACTGGAGAAATAGTTTTCAAGGCAGTGGCCTTCTACCACGGCACTACTACTTAAGTCGGTATTTCTAACCTCTGTTTTATTGTTACGGCATTTCGCGTCCTACAATTTGAAAACTATTTGTTGCTGTAACCATGTCTGTTATCTCGAAAATTGTACCCGACATGTCAAAACTTGAGGCTTTAGACGGAAATAATTATAAACGTTGGTCCCAGAAACTGTTGATGTTTTTTGAGCAATTGGAAATTGATTACGTGTTGTTTTCTGACCCGCCTACCCCTATAACTATTACTTCTATTGAGAATACTCCTCCTGCTGCTGCTGTTATTAAGTCTAATGAGGAAACTGTTAAGAAGTTTGAAAAAGACAACAAAACTGCTAGGTGTCACATTCTGAATAATATGACAAACACCCTGTTCGATTTATTTGCTGTCAATAAGTCGGCTAAGGTTATTTGGGAGGCTTTAGAAACCAAGTATGGGGCTGATGACGCGGGGAAAAAGAAATATGTTGTGGGAAAATGGTTGGGATTTCACATGGTTGACGGGAAATCTATTATGGAACAAGTTCATGTCTATGAAAATTTATGTGCTGATGTTGTGAATGAAGGCATGAAACTGGATGATATTTTTGTAGCTAATGTTTTGCTAGAGAAATTCCCTCCCTCCTGGTCTGATTACCGAAACCAACTCAAACACAAAAAGAAAGACCTGTCCCTTAAGGAACTTATAGGACACATGAGAACCAAGGAGGCTAATCGCCTCAAAGACCTTCCTGCTAGTCAATCTGTGACTGTTTCTGCTGTTGCTGCTGTCAAAGCTAATCTGGTTGAGTCTGGTGGTCCGTCTTATGCTGAGAAATATAAGGGTAAGGGTAAGGCCAAGGTTGGTCAAGGTAAGAACCAGGGTCCTGCAAAGAAGAATGGTCCAGTGAAGCATACCAAACCGGTTCCTAAGATTCAGAAAGCTAAGGGTCTTATTGTCTGCTATGTTTGTGGAAAAGTTGGCCACAAAGCCTACCAATGCTCCGAGAAGAAATCTGCTGAAGCCAATGTTGCTGTAACTGATGACATCGTTGCAGCTGTGGTTGTGGAAGCTAATCTGGTGGGAAATGCTGCTGAATGGGTCCTGGATACCGGAGCTTCGAGACACCTCTGTGCTGAAAGAGGGCTATTTGCTGAGTTCGAGGAAGTAGCTGATGGGGAATGCGTCTACATGGGTAATTCTTCATCTGCAAAGATTACAGGCAAAGGCAAGATCTTTCTCAAACTCACCTCGGGGAAAACACTTGCTCTCTCTAATGTTTTATTTGTTCCCTCATTGCGTCGAAACCTCGTGTCTGGTGCCTTGTTAAACAAAGCTGGTATGAAACTTGTTTTTGAGGCTGACAAGGTTGTAATGTCGCGTAATGGGGAATTTGTGGGCAAGGGTTATCTTTCTGGGGGTCTCTTTGTATTGAACATTGATTCAACCTTTAATAGATGTTTGGCATGGTAGATTAGGTCATGTGAATGTGGATTACATTAAAAAACTTAGAACTATGAGTCTAATTCCGAGTTTGACGAGTCAAGAATTCTCTAAATGTGTTAGCTGTGTTGAGGCTAAGTTTACAAAGAAACCTAGTAAACCAGTGACTACTAGGAATACGAGTCTTCTTGAGTTAATTCACACCGACCTAGCTGACTTCAAAAATGTTGCAAGTAGAGGTGGCAAGAATTATTATATTACTTTTATAGATGACTGTTCTAGGTACACCCGTGTCTTTTTGCTTAAGAGTAAAGATGAAGCTGAACAATCTTTTATAAATTTTAAGAATGAAGTTGAGAACCAACTTGACAGGAAAATTAAAAGGGTAAGATCTGATAGAGGAGGCGAGTATAAGTCTAATTATCTAACCGATTTTTGTGCTGCAAACGGGTTAATACATGAGACTAGTCCACCTTACTTACCCCAGTCTAATGGTGTAGCTGAACGCAAAAATAGAACCTTAAAAGAGATGATGAATGCTATGCTTTTAAGTTCTGGCCTATCTGATGATATGTGGGGGGAAGCGATTCTTTCAACTTGTCACATTCTTAACCGTGTACCTCATAAGAAAACAGACAAGACACCCTACGAGATTTGGAAGGGCTATCCTCCTAACCTAAGCTTCCTTAGGGTATGGGGGTGTTTGGCTAAAGTGGGTTTACCTGATTTTAGGAGACCTACCGTTGGACCTAAAACCTATGATTGTGTGTTTATAGGTTATGCTCAAAATAGCTCTGCTTATAGATTTATGTCTTTGAGTGATCGTTCTATATCTGAGGCTAGAGACGCTGAATTTTTTGAGCATGTTTTTCCGTTTCTGAAAACTGTTGTACCATCTCCTAGTTTATCTGTTGCATCTTCTGATTTGTCTTCACATGCTAGTGCTAGCACTTCTATTGATGTTTCTATTGAACCTAGAAGAAGTAAGAGACCGAGATGCCCAAAGAACTTTGGTGATGATTATGTTACAACCATGTTGTCTGAATATGGATACTCTGTTTGTGCTAGTGATGAGTTTGTTTCAGCTTTTTTAATAGAGGATGATCCCAAAACTTATAGTGAGGCAATGAAATCCATTGATGCTAACTTTTGGAAAGATGCTATTAAAAGTGAACTTGATTCTATTGTGGCTAATCAGACTTGGGAGTTGACTGATTTACCTAAAGGTAGTAAACCCATTACGAATAAATGGATCTTTAAAAAGAAAATGAGACCTGACGGTACAATAGAGAGGTTCAAAGCTAGACTTGTAGTTAGAGGCTTTACACAAAAGAAGGGCATTGATTATTTTGATACCTACTCTCCTGTGACCAAAATTTCGACTATTAGAACTCTTGTCGCCTTAGCTGCTATTCATAACCTTGTTATACATCAGATGGATGTTAAAACTGCTTTTCTGAATGGTGAACTAAGGGAAGAGATTTATATGTCTCAACCTGAAGGTTTTGTGATTAAAGGTCAAGAGAGTAAAGTGTGTAAACTGAACAAGTCACTTTATGGTCTGAAACAAGCACCTAAACAGTGGTATGAGAAATTTAACAACACTTTGATGAGTAATGGTTTTGTAGTTAACAATTCTGATTCATGTTTTTATTCCAAAAGAATAGAATCTGATTGTGTGATTATATGCCTATATGTTGATGACATGTTGATACTTGGTAATAATTTAGATGTGGTAATTAGAACCAAAGAATTTTTGTCATCACAATTTGAGATGAAGGACTTAGGAGAAGCTGATGTTATCCTAGGAGTTAAGGTCATCCGTAACCCCTATGGAATCTGTCTAAGTCAATCTCATTATGTTGAAAAAGTGTTGAAAAAATTTAACTGCTTTGATTATGTGCCTGCTAGAACACCCTATGATCCTAGTATACCGCTGTGTAAAAACTTGGGTAAGAGTGTTTCCCAAGAAGAGTATGCTAAAATCCTAGGTAGTGTGATGTTTTTAATGAACTGTACTCGACCAGACATTGCATATGCTGTTAGTAGACTGAGTCGTTATACACATAACCCTAGTAATGAACATTGGAATGCTCTTCGTCGTTTACTAAAATACCTAAGAGGAACAGTTGATCTGTGTTTGCATTATGGTAAATTTCCTGCTGTGCTAGAAGGATTTTGTGATGCGAACTGGGTTTCAGGTAACGATGAGATCTGTTCTACTAGTGGTTATGTCTTCACCATGGGTGGAGGTGCTATATCGTGGAAGTCTTCTAAACAGACTTGTATTGCACGCTCTACCATGGAATCGGAGTTCATAGCTCTTGAGTTGGCAGGACAAGAGGCTGAATGGCTGAGAAACCTTTTAGCTGATGTACCAGTATGGGGCGGACGGTTGACACCGGTCTCCCTACACTGTGACTCACAAGCTGCTATTGGTGTCGCGAAGAATAGTGTCTACAATGCGAAAAAGAGACACATTCGGATAAGGCACGCTGCAGTTAAACAACTCCTTGAGAATGGAGTGATCGCTTTGGACTATGTGAAGTCCGAAAGCAATCTTGCTGATCCCTTTACTAAAGGGCTGGCTAGGAGACTAGTCGTTGATACGTCGAGGGGAATGGGTCTTAAGTCCTTAAGTCAAGTGAATGAGTGATACTTGACTAGGTCTAAAGTCTTCATTTCTATGGCGTTGTATGATTCATAGCCTTTATGGTAGTGCTTTTGAGACGCACTTGATGAATTATACACCAGGTTGGACTGATGTCCTTAATGGCTCGTGTGAGAAGTGCTATTGAGAAGCACTTGAGCCACCTATACAGGTGTGTTGATAACAAGACTATGAGAAGTCTTGTGAACATGTCTGCTAATACCAAGTTAAACGCATCGCTCTGAAAAAGAGCGCGTTGCACTTTTGCGGAACGGTTTTAATTCGAAGGTATGATATGTGTTGTGGGGGGTATCAACCGAAGCTCAGTTAGGAATTCAAATCGAAAGATATTCTCTCGCTGTAAGTAAGTTGTTTCCTCATCTCACTAAAGTGTCAATTCAAATCGAAAGATATTGATACCTAAGTATCCAATCCTTCCTCTACCCAGGAATTTCTTTTTCTGTCTCGGGCGCCCCTAGTGGGGGATTGTTGGAAGTTAGGGGCTTTTATGCCTTTGAGTTTTTCCTTACCATCCCACATAGGAGAGGAAAGGAAGTGTGTATGTGTTTATATACACACTCCTTCCCTTACTTATCACTAGTGGGTAAAGGGGGTCTTTTGTATAGACTCTGCGAGGTGCTTAATTCAGCGCGCGCGCGCCGTGCCCGAGCCCGGCCCGGCCCGGTTCCGGATCCGGGATCCGGGATTTGGGATTTGGGATTTGGCAATCGCCTGCGGCGGGCTATGCCTATCTTTTTGGACCTGAGACGAATGAGTAAATCTGTTTTGCTTTTGAAAACAGAAGGTTGATTTGGTCAGTCAAAGGTGACTGTTAGTGCCTGGTTTTCAGGAGCACTAACAGCTCCACTGACTGCATTTGTGGAGTCGGTTTCTCTGCTGCAGTTGCCCTATTTTTTGCTATAAATAGATCGCCATACTGCTCTCAGAAAAACACAACAACACAATAACATCTCCTCTCATACTCTCTCTTCCTCTCTTCTGTTTACATTTTCTGGGTACTGCTTTTAATCGTTCCAAGTCTCACAGTTCCGAGTGGGCAGAACTGCGTGGAGACTGTAGTGTTATCCTTGGGGAACTACCTGTACTAGCTGATCGCCACCACGGTCGTACTGGAGAAATAGTTTTCAAGGCAGTGGCCTTCTACCACGGTACTACTACTTAAGTCGGTATTTCTAACCTCTGTTTTATTGTTACGGCATTTCGCGTCCTACAACACACACTAATTTCATTATAATATATTCTTTCATCAAAATACAATATTTTCATTAAATTATAAACGTTTCATTAAATTAAAAATGTAATATTTTCATTAAAATATAAACTAAACTCCGTATAAAAAAATTATATACTACTATTACGAGCTTCATAACCACAAAAACAATTAGACTAATTTGTGAAATTTATAAGATGATACAATTCGATTCATATTGAAAAAAATTGTTTTCATTAAAATATCAAAGTCAGGTGTATATTGAAGAAAAATACGGTGAAAATATCGTTAAAATACATTCACTTTTTGGTGGTCAAAATTTAAAAACTTGTAAAAGAATATCGTTAAAATTACGAGATTTTGAAAGATGAAACTTATATATATGTAGATATAGATTTGTTATGAATAAGTTTCATAATTCTTTTTTTTGTTACAAAAAAGTCACGTGTACATTGAAGAAAAATATGGTGAAAATACCGCTTTTAAGATCACCCATAAAAGCACAAATAGTATTATACCTCCAGATATATCTAATCGAGTTTATGTATATTTTATCTGAGCTTATGTAAAGTTCAGTTTTTTTAATGTTAAATGAATGAACTCGTAAACTTTGCACTAAGGCTCATAATCTTAAAAAAAAAAAAGTTCGAAAACTTTATTATACAACTCAGCAACTACATCGCCAGTTGTGTTACAACTGGTTGTATAGTCTATGAACTGAAGAAAAAAAATAAAAAAATGAAGCTATAGATGTTATGGTTACTTGTCAAATTTCCACTACAAGAGAACGAATGGACTGTTGGACTAATAAGTAACTGAAAAGGTAGGCCCAAAATAAAAGCCGTCGTATTTTCCGCATGATATGGGCCTATATTAATGGGCCCACATTAAACTCAACCTTTTGTTTGTTTCTTATTTCTTTATATCCTTTTTTAAGTAGTTTTCGTTATTTTATTTATTTATTTTATATTTATTATATTATACGTAGTTGGTATATTATCTTAGCTGCAAACCATTTATAGTTCGTCCATCACAATTCACACACTTGTTTGGTGGGTTTTAATTCATTATAAATTACCTTTGTTCATTATTTGGTACTTCATGCTATGTAATAAAATAATCAAAAAGATGCATTATGCAAAATAATTAATAATTAATCAATATATATATAAAAGAGGCTTTTTTCAGGCAACGAGAGAGTCTCCAACTATTTCAAAACACCATTTTATTTTTTATTGATAAAACTACCTTACACATAATTTTATTAGGCTAATTAAATATTAAATAAAATATATTATTATATAAAGATTGAATTTTAATATTATCAACTTTTCAACATCATATTCATACATATACTTTCCAAGTTATGGTTAAACTCTTAAATTTTAATTATATTTTTTAAATTAATTATTTTCCTAATAATATTATCAACTTTTCAACTTTTTAGAAACTCTTTAAATAAAAGTTAAATTCATAACTATTATTTGTCCCACATTGGAAAATAATGTAGATATGCTAAAAATATTACATATAAATAATAGAATTTTCCCACATTGGAAAAATAATAAAGTGGGTAATCCTATGATTATAAATAGGAGTCATCCTTAAACCTTATGTATCAACCCAAAATTTTTGAATCTCTTAGAGATCTCTTAAAAGTTTGTAGATGTGATGAATATACTATGTATAAATAGTAAAATTGTTGATCCTATGATTAAATATAGGAATCATTCTTGGACCTTATATAACAAACTAAAATCTTTTAAATCTCTTAAGTATTGTCTTAGAAATCTCTTAAAAGTTTGTCTATTATTATCTTCACAATTGTTAAATTTACATCATCAAAAATTAATTTTAAAAGGTATTATTAAAAAAAAATGAAGTATTGTAAAAAAAAATATAAAGATAATATTAATTAGATTCGTGGTGGAAAAAAAACCCTGAAAAGTATAGAAACTCATATTATTTGAACATATTTGGTGTAATTTTTAGTATATTATTTGTCATACATTGAAAAATAATGTAGTTGTGGTTAATATATTACCTATACATAGTAGAATTGTCTCACATCAGAAAATCATCATAAGGTGGGTGATCTTATGATTACAAATACGAATCATATTTGGAACTAAAGTTTCAACCCAAATTTTTTTGACCCTCTTACATATTGTCTTACACAACTCTTAAAATTTGTATTATAATTTTCACTATAGTGAAATTTACATCATTAAAAATTAATTTAGAAAAATATCATAAATAATAGTTTTGATAGTAAACTATTTAATGTGTTATTTGTTTCATATTGAAAAAAACAATGTAGGTATCGTGACTTGTGAATTTATACTACGTATAAATATCAAAATTTGTACAACATTAAAAAATTATCATAAAGTGGAGTGATCATAAATATGATCATCGCACGAGCTTTTAAACTACTTTTTTATATTGTTATGTTAATAAATGACTTTAAAAATTTAATAAATGACATTTAAAATATTTTTTTATTATTCTAATATTAATATAACAGTTTAGTAACAGTTAAAAATAAATATTATATGAAAAAAGATGGTGTAATACTTAGTTTGTTATTAGTCCCACATTGAAAAATAATGTATATGTGGTGAATATATTACTTATAAATTGGAAATTGTCCCACATTGAAAAATTATTATAACATAGGGTGATCCTATGATTATAAATATGAGTCATACTTGAATTTAGGTATAAACCTACAATTTTTTAAGTCTCTTAATTATTGTTTTGGAGAGCTCTTAACAAAATGGAATTATAATAGTCACAATAGTTAAATTTACATTATTAAAAATTAATTTAGAAAATTATCATAAATAATAATTTTGATGATAAACTACTTAATGTGTTATTAGTCTCACATTGAAAAATAATGTATTTTTAGAAAATATATATTCTAATCATGATTATAAATAGGAGTGATTTAGTCTCTTAAGTATTGGTTTAATGAACCTTTAAAATTTTGTATTATTAAAACAATAGTAAAATTTACATAATCAAACTTAATTTAGAAAATTTAGGAAAATATCCTATATAAGTAATAATTTTAATGGTGTACTACTAAACAAGTTATTTGTCCCATATTGAAATATAATACAAGTGTGGTAAATATATTACGTATAAATAGTATATTGTCCTATATCAGAAAAATATCATAAGTTAGGGTAATCCTATAATTATAAATAAGATTCATCCTTGGAACTTAGATATCAATCCATAATCTTTTGAGTCTCTTAAATACTATCTTACAGAGCTGTTAAAAATTTGTATCCACATTAGTGAAACTTACATCATCAAAAATTAATTTAGGAAAATATCATTAAAAAATAAAGTGAAAAATATTTTATTTATCTCAATATACATTTCCTATATTATATTCAAGTGGTGTTTATAATTTGTATATAAAATTTTTTACATTCAATTCACAAAAACTATAGTGAAAATGAGTCATCTTTCAACTTAGATATTCACCCAAAATCTTTTGAATCTTTCAAGTATTATCTTTCAGAGATTTTAAAAGTTTGTATTATTATTTCTACCTTAATGAAATTTACATCATCAAAATTAATTCAGGAAAGTATCATATATAATAATTTTAATGGTAACTACCAAATTTGTTATTTGTCTCACATTGAAAAGTAATGTAAGTGTGGTGAATATACTATGTATAAATAGAAGAATTGTCCCACATCAGAGAAATATCGTAAGCTGGGATGATCACGCGATTATAAATAACAGTCGTACTTGAAACTTAGAGATGAACCCAAAGTCATTTAAGTCTCTCAAAAACTCCATTCGTCCCGGTCATTTATTTGTTTGCCTTTTTTTTAGGAGTATTTTAATCAAAGGCAAACAAATGATTAAGACGGAGAAAGTATTGTTTTAGAGAGCTCTTAAAATTTTGTATTAGTTATGAAAATAATATAATTAGATTTGTGGTAAAAAAAAATGTTATCATTACAGTATAGAATTTCATATTATTTGCATATACTAATAACTATAAATAGTAGAATTGTTGCATATCGAACAATTAGCATAAGGTGAGGTGATCAACCCAAAATTTTTTGAGTTTCTTAAACATTGTCTTAAAGAGCTTAATTCTTAGGTACTTTGAATCATTTTTCGAGTCATAATATAGATCAAATATAACTTGAGTCCCGATAAGGTTGGTAACATATGTTTAAAATAGAATAAGTTGAATCAATATATCAATATTGTTTTTTAAAAAATTACGGAGTATATTTTATTATAATCTTAAAACTTCAAAAATTTATTTTTATTAGTTAACTGTTATAGGAAAATTACGAAAATGACATTAACGTAAACCCGTGCATCGCACGGGCATGAAATCTAGTAGTTAATAATATACTCTATTTAAAAGATTGAACATACAATTGAGACCGTCCACATTGAGAGCTATATTCTTGGATGTTAAGAACATGATACGAACTGTGAAACTCAAATAATAACATGATACGAACAAGTATTACTATGTCCTATGTTAAGAACTCAATTTATAATTCGATCAGTTTTACCAGTTCATTTATAAATTAGTGTAATCTTATCCAGCTCTGATTTGAAATAATGATCGAATATCTATTTTCAGTTATCCAACTTTGATTGGAATAAAGATTTAAAGTCAAAGATATCAAATAATATAGTCTACAAATACCAAACAAGATATGAACTTGGGACGTATATATATTGATTAAGAGGGATATTATAACGATGCATGCATGTAGGAAACATGAATAAATATTGTTGAATTGTGTTGGGTCATGGGTATTATGGCCAATGATTAGGGTTTGTAGGTGGGAAGTTGGCAAGGAAGCGTTAGTTGAAGAGCTTATATATTTATTGTGACAACTTTAAAAAGTTTTTAATTTCTTTTGCTTTCAATTTTTATTTATATTCAAATATATTTGCTATAATGACCTAAAAAACGTACCAAAAGACAACAATAGATTGACATACTAATAGATTGACATAGTATGTTAGAACTTGGAAGGTATTTTTGGGGTAGGTGATTTGCTCCATTCAATTTACACCAACATACAACATTGACAATTATTTGTACTACTAGGTGGGATTGTTGTATGTTAAGGAATCGGGTTAGATTGACATCGCCCTATATGAGTATCAATAAGTCTCTTTGAAGACGGTGTATATCCGTTTTCAATAAAGACAGGTTGAATTTTCTCTTATAAGGAGGCAAATAGGAGGATAAGTGGGAAAATAAATGGAAAAAGGATCCGATTCGTCTTCATTAAAGACGAATATATGTGTCGAATTTTAATGAGAAATTGTGTATGAGTATAAGAGCGATAAGTAATTAACGTAATTTATTACGAAGTTATTTAATATTTACACTTATCGACAATTTATACCCCTCGCCCCCAATCGAAAAGCAGCTGCTGGTCTTAAAAATTGAGAACGATTTAAATAAATTGTTGTGATATCGAAATTTAGCATATCTCATAATTCTAATTTAGCCATTAATTCATCCGTATGTTTATATATGACGTTTTGGTTTTTTGAGGTAAGTCTTTGTTAATATTTACAAAAATATATTTGTTCAAAAATAATGCCATTAAATTCTTAAGAATAACTCTTTTATATATGAGTATGCATAATAATATTCAATCTTATATTTTTGAGAGAATTTGTAAAGAGGAGTAAGTGTCTCAAAATGTGAGAATGAAGAATATATATAAAAAATAGATGAATCATGTCACATTCTCTCTGGCTTAATTTCAACGTATTTCAGTTAAGCTCGGCTCTATGCGGTTCTGTTCGATTCAGTTTTAGTTAGATTTGTTTTGCTCATTTTTTCGAAAAATTAACTCTTACTTTAGCTTCATGCACTTCAGTTCAGCTAGTATAACTATGATGAAAACTCTTGCAAAACCCGCTTAACTAATATAAAACAATTTATTTGTTGACTTGTGTTTTTACTCGATCGAGGACTTTTCCAACAATGATCGGGCAAACAAACAATCTCAAATTTCCCAATATAATTCGCATTTAGTTGTATAGATGGATTAGATGTCAACATTAATGACTAACTGAAATCTCAATAAATCTCTTCTACAAAACAATCCCAACTAAAAATTCAATTGAATAAAACAACAATAATTGTCTCAGGTTTGGATATTAGATCTTACAATAATATAAAAAGGGTAGTTGAGTATCTACCAAAGATGCCACGTGTCACAATTCTAAGCTTTCAAGGTGCTACTTAAACAACAAAAGCAGTCCCCTATGTCACATTTTCATATAAACATAAACATTAACCAACCTTTGGATTCCCCCTTATTAATATTAATTAATATTCATTACTAATCACTATCACCACAAGAAAAACGCCACCACCATTCATGTCTAATGTCATTGCACCTCAATGGATGGATTAACTCACCATAATTTTACCATTAATCTAAACTACGGTTATACGATGGACATTCATGATGGAAGTTGAACAGGTAGGAGTAATTTCTAACATTTAATTCTCTATTTCTTTTCATTTTCATATCAAAATAAAAACGTCTATTTGGAATGAATTATCATCCTTATTAGCCCCTTTAAATTTCTCTTGGTACAATTTGTCATGGAAACGATCGCAACTTGCAAAGGTATTTAACTCTTAAAAAGTTGATTGTTAAAAGTATTAATGTTTTGTTTGGTTATGTTGGCATGAATTAGTTTGGTTTTGCTTTTGGAATTATTGGTACTTTTCTTAATTTTAGTATATACTCGTATTATATTACCTCATTGTTTTTTTTATGTCGTTTTATATATGAGCGGAATTTTGTAGGTGCTTATCAATATCCTATTCTAAGAACTACAAATTCTTTTTTCGTTACAAAGGTATGACCCTTTGAGATTATATATTGTGCTCAAATTGAAGGTAAGACTTACTCTCAAAGTGTTCAAAAGACCTCTCATGAAATGGTTGTTTGTAAGTTACAGTAAAACGATTTACATATATAATTGTGCAAATCATTTGAGCAAGCTCGAAGAGAAGCGAGTCGTATTAGCTTTTTCACTACTTTTTTGAACTCTACCTTCTTATATTGTTACATTGTTTACGACGACAACAACAATAATAATAAGAAAGAGCTGATAAAATTAATGATGATAATATAAGACACAAAATAAGAAGTCGTTCAATTTGTAATGGAAAGTTCAATAATGCTATGACAATTTTTCAGTCTTGTGTTAGTTTATTGAAGATGATCAAGTGAAGGCATCTCATTAGATGAGTTAATTATATAATATATACGGTGATTTTTGTTTCCAATTTACATTTAATTCTAATACTAACCAGCTAGGCGTAGTTTGTGTATTTGCATAGCTCTTTGTATCACTAACCAATAGTTTTGAAAAATCTAATGCCAACCAGTGGTATTCAAGATTGTTTACTTTTTTGCAAATCATAAAAAATATGATATATACATAGTATATATATTTGTAATATGGATAGTGATAATAAAAATTAAGAATGGTTTTTTGAAGTTGTTGATACTATTTATGCATATTCAGCAAGTTTGAATAATATTCATTTTATTGTAATGTATAATTTTGATATATATAATTGTCTTTCATGTTCCACTGTGAAGGAACTTGCATAAAACACCCCAACTGGATTATGAATGTAACATGAACATCTTCTTTTATAAGACCAATTTTGACACTACCCCTTTTGTTATACTGAAAATTAGTCACTCTACTATATGACGTTCTTACCTGTATTTTTCTTTTTGCAAAATGTGACCACTTATTAGTCATTAGTAACAACTTTTGGTAAATAGTGACCACGAAAAAAAGATCATTTTTCAGTCATAAAAAGTGGTCATATCTATCAAAAAATGGTCATTATTTGTCAAAAATTGGCCATTTTTAACCGGTCGCACCATGCGACGTTCGTAGAGAAGCATTTGCATACTGAATTTAGAAGGCAAACGCAAATACATAGCCAAGTGATTACATATAATACTATTTATCAAGTTTATTAACGTAACCACATCGGATATATGTCGAAATTAACTTGGGTCCAGTCAGCCCACCAGTCGAAAGACCGAACCATCTAGTATACCAATACAATTAAAGATGTAATTTTATTGTTTTTCAAAGGGTTAAACTCATACATAATTAAATAAATAAATCAAGGTTTAGTACTAATTACTTAGACTGAAATAAATTCTGTTTGATTCTGATTTAAGAATCCATTGCATAAAAGTGTAGAACCATATGTTAACATAAAACATTTTACACAATCCTTGAGAGAAAATAGTACGTAGGAGTACAACATAATATAATTAGGGGCATTTTTTAGCCGCATATAGATGGATCGGTAATCGGTTTCGAAGACTGACCTCCCTAACTTCGACTTCAGAATTTTAATCTGTAGCAACATATATACATTCTTGACACATTAGGTTAAAAGATGAGCCTCATTCTATTTATCTATTTTTTACAAAGAGCTTTCCGAATTCCCAATTTCAAGATGTGAGGAATAGATGACATGGAGTCGACGCGTCATCAATGTCGTCTTTTAATAGCTTAATTCTTGCAACTTTGTTTCTTTTACCGGTCGCTCCATTGCTATAATTTCTTTAATTAATTATAGTTGCTGTTATAGTTATGGTAGGTTAAGTACCTCAAGTGTATTATTTTTTGGTACAAACCTCAAGTGTATTATGATGAGCTTATTATATTTTATCAATAAGGATAAGGATTTTGAAGAGCATTCCATAAATAGTTATACCTAATGGAAATGGGTATGAGATGTAATTAGGTTATTCAAAAACAACACTCTTATTACTCCAAGAGTAAAAATAAAATAAGTTATAAAAACATGAATATCATATAGATTGGAAAGGGCAAAAGGCGATCAAAAAGGGTTTTGAATCAACCAATCCGTGATTATCACGGGTTTCAAAACTAGTTATAGATTATTAGGTGAGACATAGACAGCAATCAACCTTATTTTTAGTTATTTGGCACCTTGACCTTCAATTAATAGGTTCAAAACTTGTTTTATACTCCGTATTAATACTCAACCAATTGAAAAACGGGTGCGATCCCGATTACTTCAAATCTCGTCGCACAGTCTCCCGAACGTCATTTTAACTCGACTCTTCTCCATTTATATAAATATCTTCTTCATTCAATTTATTTTGCGAAAGACTTAGATGAATATAAATATTTTCTTTTAATGTTTATAGAAAAATTATTTTGTAAAGGAGAATATTTTGATTATGATTACATAAATCACTTCATAAGTAGTTTTCCTAATTTACCAAAAGTTTCAAAATTGACTTCATAAGTTCGTATATATATACACGTGCCGGCATAATAATTTACGAGAATAATATCAATGTATTTTTGGTGTAAAAAGAGTTATAAGTAAGATTTTAATACTCAGTTTGAATACACGATATAATTATTAACTCTCATAACTCGAGGCCTCGAGCAACTAAGCTAGTTAATATATCCATTATTTTGATGTCTTACCATCCTAGACATGGCAGCCAAAAAAAATGTCCTAGATAATTAATCATGAGTTGGTCTCTCTTGAGACAGACTATTTTTTATCTTAACCAATAAGACGGAGTTTTGTATCCAGTTTACCGCTAAATGTAATCACGTCTGGAAAACAAGTTGACATTAGATGTAATAATAACTGAACCATAGTGGTTATATTTAACAATAAAATAGCACAAAACCCCGGCCTGTCTTAAGGTTAGATCAAAATACGTCTGTCTGAAATAAGAATTAATGATTAATCATTGTTATTTAGAAGTTAATATAGTTGCTCAAATGTCCCATTCATAACAGCCGTTCCTTCTTAACATACGTAAGTGTTAGAACCTTTTATAGTTTGGTGACATACCAATTCCATTACGATTTCATTAATAACAAAACTAAGTGCCTTATTTCTCGATAGAAATCTTCTAATTTAATTTTACTATTTACAAATTAGTTGACCTTTATTGATTTAAAAGTTTAATTTCATAGTTAATGGATGCAAGCAAGAAGCATGCATTATGAGAATTCATACTTATATATTTATATTACTTATCTACAAGAGATAATTCATATAATTATTTTGTTTTTAGTTTCTTATGTTTGTATCAAAATCACATGTATTGCTCTTGAAAAGTATTAAACTTTTTTCTGGTGTAAAGGGAGACGTAAGGACAAATATAGTGCTGATAAAACTCAAACATAGGTCGTACAAATCTCCCTCCACGAGTCATGAGTTTATCGTTAAGCTAAATCACATTTGCATAAATTCTTACCTTTCAATATAAAGAAAATGCCATCAAAGATTGTGATTGCTTGCCTTGGCCAATTCGATCGAGTCAATTCAATATGTTACAATTTAATTAACGATTTTGATGATTTTTACTTTTTAGTACGGAGTAGTATGTTAGGCACCATTTAATATTAGATAAATCTGTTATTTATAATCTGTTTTTACAACATGTCATATAATGTCGTCAAATAGGGTATGTAGTAGATATATTACCATTTATAAACATGCACTTTTTGGTTAGAAATATATATATAAAGCATTTAGAAGAAAAATATTTCATACTCCTATATATGAGTAAATAGATTAGAGGCAAAATAAAAGGATATATGAGAGAAGTAAATAAATTGAGAGAAAATAGGTGTGCACAAAAAATAAAATGGGGAGGACAAAAAATGTGTCATGCGAAGATAACGGATAGGTGATTGCAATTTTATGCACATTTAAAATTTTTTAGTCCTATTTTATACCTTTATCTATCTGTTATTTTTTCTTTTTTACTGTCCTTTGTCTTTTTAATTATCCAATAAATTTATTTTTTCGGTTTGACGACAAAGATCAAAGAGGAAAATTACTCTTGTGACAAGAATTTTGAATAATTCTGATTATTGTGGTGTTTTGGGGGTGTAATTTTCAAATTTCACCACCCGACACCACGATTCTGTTATCAAAATTAATCAATTTACACATTTTTCTCGTACCAGGTTTGCATTATTTCAATACAATTTTTACGTATGCTTTTAATTAATGATATACGTATATGTAATCATTTTTTACTATCATTTTTATGATTATATAGTTATGCATAATGCATTTGATTAATATCTAGATAATTAAGACATTGATATATGTAATTATGTAACATCATAGATGTTAATATCATAAGATTCACCTGATCAAATAATTAATTTTATTTTCTCCCACTTGCTTAATTAATCTATAGACAAATTGTCACATCATATTTTTAATAAAACATTTTTTTAGCAAAACATTGAACTTCTTTTTACAAATCACCTTTGAAAGATTGTTTGAAATGGCTATTGCATTGGTAGGTCATCTAAAAGACTAATAATAATAAAGATAAACTTTACACAATGTTTTAAAATATATTTAAGGGACATTCTTTGTCTTCTTTTAGTTTGTAATGATGGAGACATTTAAGAGAACCTTTGCTTATTTATTTTTTTGGTACCTTTCACTTTCCATTAACAACTGTTGAATATAAATAGTGTTATGCTAATCATTAGAATGATCCTGAATTTTTCTTCTTTAATTTCAATTATAATTTACCCTTCTTTATTAAGAGCAAAAAATGTCTTTTTTTATATCTCATATATTAACTCTCAATTAATCATCAAGATTCGATCGGTTTTTGGATTCAAGCAGGGTAAGCACAAAATCTCATTTGAAACCGTCTTAAGTTTAAGGCTGACTCTATTCATGCAACGTAGTTCATCGTTTTTTCTCCTAAGATATGCCCTAAGAGCACATATTGAGAATATTTAATCTTTCTCTACTTAACTTATTAATATGTGCCCTAAGTTAGGGCACATGTTAGAAAAACAGCTCTGGGTCAGAGATAAATATTGTCTTCTTTAAGTATATTTAATTATATGCTTTTGAATAGTCTCCAAAATGTGTATCAATTGACTAAGTTGCAAGTCTTATAACTTTCAAAGGTAGAATTTTAGTCTTTTTCCCATTCTAATAATGCTTTTGAAGTATTATTTAATGTGTTAAAATGTTGTCTAAATACAGTTTACTAACAGCATAAATTTCATATATATTTTATAGGGATTGCCAAAAAGCAAGTGTTTATCACATGAACTAAAGATTAATTAATCAAATTTGGAAGGAAGCAAATAAAGCTCTCTTGTGAAGTGTCACTAATTTTATTGAGGTAACTTTAACTTAATTATATGTATAATAAATTAATGAATGAGATTTTTTTTATAATTTTTTATTTAATTTGTATATCTTGATGTATGTGCAAAAGTCACTATAACTGATGATGATGTTTGTGATGTAAAATAAATTAAAATGGACCACCAAAACTTGCAATATGATTAGCTTTTAATATAAAAATAATAATTTTCTGGTGGCAATGTCTTCAAATTATATTAAAGGTAGACAAGTTTGTTATTTATGAATATGATGTTTCAAAGGAGCATTTTCTTGGTTGAAAGTTGAAACATAAATAAAGTAAGACATTAGACATTTGTTGTGTAGAAGGGAAGTACTGAAAATCTGAACTTCAAGTGTTTTCTGCATGTTTTATGTACAACAGGTAAACATTTTGTTTTTCCTAAGGAATTATATATGTTTTGTAGTGACGATTTATGTTAGCCGACCTAAGATCATTTTGCGACTATGATTTTGTAACTATTGTTGTTCTTTGATGTTATTTTGCTTTCTAGCTAGATTATCCCTTAGTTGTTTGTAGGTGCAAATTTCTACAATAGTTTTAGCTTGCATGTATATTTCGGAACAATAAGTCTTTCTTGTGGCCGTTTAAAAGGATCTCTCACAACCGCTTCCCCACTTGGAGCTTGTCATAAGTTATGGCGGAGCCAGGATTTGAATTTAGGGGGGGCGAAAAATTTTAGGGGGGGCGAACGACTATTTTCATAAGGCACTTTTAAAAAATTTCGAAAAATTTCGCTAAAATCTTCGAAATTTTCAACCGCCAGGGGGGGCGAGCGCCCCTGCTAGCCCCCCCTAGCTCCACCACTGGTTCACTACTCATAACTCTTTTGAAGTGACGAAAAGTGTCTGTCTTCAATGACTCGTTAGACTGTCTGCACTACATATTGTGAAATAGCAGTCAATCCATGTCTTTTTAGTTCTTTTTCTTATTAGAATTAATATGAACTGCTGGTTTATTCAACTGAAATGATTAGGCGGCTAAGAAGAACTTGAAAACTTCTTTATCGGCTTTACACAAATTTTGCTGGTAGCCGTAAGGAGGTTAGAAATGGGGGGCTGCGTATCGACTTCACACTCAAGAGTGGCTCCACATAGGAAGAAATATACTCGGCGGGCTAGAAAAGGCCATGGAAAGATCAGTACACCCATCTGTGATGCGCCAATCAAAAGGCTTAGTGATGCTGGAAGTCGAATTTCTGTTAGCGAGTTTGTTCAAATTGATTTTGAAAAGGGTGGCACTACCACCTGCAGACGATCTGAGGTTTCTAACAAGTCGTTCCATGTCACTCAAGTTCATTGGAACCATGTCGATGAAAATGGTATCCTCACCTTTCCTGTAAAATTCATCACATTTATGTTCTATCAGTTCAATATATGAACTGTTTTGCTTTAATTGTTACTCTCATAATTCCTGTGTTTGTCAAGTTACTCTCGTAAGCATCCTTTTTTTTTCTTTTCGCATTTTAAGGTGTGCGATCACCCAGGGACAGCTCTAAAGGATGATTCATGTTAAGCTGACCCCAAATCAATTTGGGATTAAGACTCTGATGTTGTTGTTGTTATATTTTAGGGCATCAGAGTCGTGATTTAAACTTCGTTGTTATCTTATCAAGTCATAATTGAACTCACAGGCATATGTCAGGAAGAAGCATGGTTTGATTCAGTAAGCATCCTAGATTCCGAGTCTGATGATGACTTCAGTAGCGTGTTTGGAGGTTAGTTATCTACGGAGTACTTGATTCTTATACATTCGCGTGTCAAAGTCCTGCATTCTGATGTATGCATGTATTTGGGCATGTCTGCTAGATGGTAAACTACTCAATATGTCAAGCCTATGGGCAGGTTCACAATTGATACGTCCCCAGGCCGGACTTTTGGTTCCGTGTGCAGACAACGAGAAGGGAGCACCAGTAGGTTCCTGGTCTGCCATTTCCCCTTCAGTATTCAGGGTTCGTGGCGAAACTTACTTTAAGTAAGTTGTTGATTTTATCCTCTCAAAGTTTCTCACCTCATTGTTTGTTTAAATTCTTCGGACTGATTTTTGACAAATTCGGATACTCAGAGATAAGCAAAAAAGTACAGCACCAGGTTACTGTCCATATACTCCCATCGGTGCTGATTTGTTCGCTTGCTCTCAGAAGATTAGTCATATTGCTCAGCACCTTGAGCTTCCCTCTGTTCAAGGGAACGGAAAATTACCGTCACTACTGGTTGTTAACATTCAGGTTCGCCCTGTTAGCTTCTTTCTTTATTCTTGCATGATTTTTTCTAACTGACGTGTTTCATTAAAGTAGCCTTCCTATGATTTTAATTGCAGATGCCTGCATATTCTCCTTCCATGTTTATGGGTGACATTGACGGTGAAGGCGTCAGCCTCGTACTGTATTTCAAACTATCTGACAAGATTGACGAAGAAATTCCATCAGAATTCGTTGAAAGCATCAAGGTATTCATGTTTGATAGTTACGTATTTTTAAGTATTAGGTGCGTAACTTGTCAGCTTAAATCCATTGGTTTTATTTTACTCGACGTGTAACAGAACTTGTCTAACCCTAATGCAGAGACTAGTAGATAATGAAACCGAAAAGGTTAAAGGGTTCAGTAAAGAGTCACTGGTTCCTTACAGAGAGAGACTTAAAATCTTGGCCGGAGTCGTAAATCCCGATGATCTTCAGTTAAGCTCAGCTGAAAAAAGACTCCTGAATGCTTACAAGGATAAACCAGTACTATCACGGCCTCAGCATGAATTCTTCAAGGTTTGTGATACAGATCTAAATTTCGACAAAATTAGCAAACTAAATTGGATTAGATATATGATTTACTCATTCTGTGGTCCTTCGTCTATGCAGGGACCGGATTACTTTGAAATCGACATAGATGTACATCGTTTCAGCTATGTATCACGAAAAGCCTTGGAATCACTCCGAGAACGCTTGAAATTAGGAATTCTCGATCTAGGATTGACTATTCAGGTGCAAATTCTAGGAAAACTTCTCCGTAATCTTTATTGTTTCGCGTTTTTTAAGGGTTCAGATACTTTTTTTGTTGCATTAACAAGAATCTCTGCTGTTTTGATTGAAATGTAGGCTCAAAAGCAAGAAGAACTTCCTGAGAAGGTCTTGTGTTGCATGAGACTAAACAAACTAGATTTTGTAAATCACGGCCAAGTCCCGACTTTAATGACAGTAAATGATGATTAACTGCAAAAGAGCTTACTGGGAAGATATCCAGAACTCACGGCATGAAGACGATCGACACATTATTTGTATAGTTGATTATTGGTATTCTTCATTGTATTTTTTAGCCAAAAGAGAAAAGGTCAGAAAATAATGAATCCAATTTTTTTCCCTAATACCATATTTCCTACTAGTCTCGGAAGAGTATTACATGAATCCTTTTTCTTTTTTTCTAATACCATTTTTTTTCAATGTATTTTTTAGCCGAAATAATCCATGGTACATACTACACAAGTGCATAACTACACTAGTACTCACTGCATACAACACCAGGAAGTCAGGAACTGTCAAATAAACTAATACAGTACATCATCAAAATCCTGTTTCTAACAGTTTCCGTCTTTCTGGTGTTTTTGAGATCGTCTGTATACAATTATCTTTTCCTGTGTATAGCCAAGGTTGACAGGCGACGACAAAATTCAGGGCCGCCAGAGATTCAAGCAGAAGGCTCTCAATAATCTTAGGAGCATGCATCTATGCTATTCTTTCATCTTTAAGCCGTAAAAGTGCTACAGGCTGGTCAATATTATTCCGACATGTAGTTGAGTAAAAGGGGCATAACGACATTGGATTCAGACTCAACCCAAAACCCAGCCTGGTTAACATCACGGTGGTGGAGTTAGTGCAAGCTGTTGCAGCTGAAGTGGCGGTGTCCTTTGTGATATGGCGTCCCACAATTATCGTCATCCCTGTTTTTAACTTCCACTATTTGAGTGTGTTAAGTAAAGCGAGCAGAAAATAGATACTTCTGTACTCGTATTTTTGCCTTGTTTTGGGGGCCAACTATTTTGAGTTTGTGAGACTTCTCAAAACGGATTAGTCTCCTTTTGGCCTATCGATCCTAATTCCTAAGAAGATCAACCGATCATGGTGGGATCATTTGCCCAATTTTCGTGTAAAAAAGGAAGGTACCGCGAGAGTTGGGGGACCGAATGTCACGGCCTGTTTGTTATAGTTTCTTAATTTCTACTTTAATTCACTAATTCACATTTTGACAGTAGAAGAGTAAAAGGAATATGCTTTCAGTTTAAATTGTGCTTTTCAAATGATTCTGATAATAAAATCCTAACTTACAATCTTATATCGTGATCAAATCATAGTATTTCTCAACCTAAAATTGGTCACATGACTACATGAGTAAGATAGTAAATGGATCATAGTTTCTGTTTTAATTGTTACTTTCTATATCGATTATCGGAGTATCTCTTGCCATTTTTGCACTAATAAAAGACCGGTACCTCGTTTAATTGTAGTAGTTAGTTGTTCGTACAACGAAGAGAATTTGTGGTTACTTTTCTTCCTCATTTTCTTTAATTTCCTCGAATAAAACATTACTAATAATCGTTATTTTCTCTCTATCTTATCAAACAGTTGGCCGTTATCTCGTTCCAGAATCTGGACCGTTGAGAGGGAAGTCGACAGAAATAACAAGTCGAACATGAAGCTTGTAAAAAAAGGGATGACAAAATGTCACAGGTCTAGGTTGGATTATTCTGAATTATTCTGAAACGAGAAAGATCGTGGTTTCCAAATCCATGTTCTATTTTTCTGTTGACTTTTGATTTTCAATAATAGAGGCAATGCTTGAATCACATGGCGATTCCATCGGAAAACTTGAGCGTAAATGAACAAACTATACGAGCATCGACTCTATTATAGACAAAATATAAGGTTAAACAGAGCTCCCGACCCAAATCCTGGTCGCAACATGCGAGTTTTTTCACAATGAAATTTTGCGATTGGCCACCCGTTTCTTCAATATTTTCATCGTAATCTGCAGTGACTTTATAGCTAGGTTATATATTAACTAAACTGTCACCCATAAGAAATGACATAGTTCAAAGCGCGACAACATCAAAATTACCCCTAAGTGCTCCCATATAACTCACATCACATACCACCTAATTTTAATTTCACCCTAAAAAAAATGCCGCACAGATAATAGATACAAAGACGATAACAAACGAATACCTCGAGCCGATTTCCGACAGAAACTTATACTAAAGATTTTTACCCCACCCACCCAGGCATCTATGATTCCTGATCCAAAACTAAGTGGGTATATATTTGAGGTTGGCTCCTTATTTTCTCTGGATTTTCAAGTATAATCGTCATAGGACCTGCTATAGTTGACCTAACCCGAAAATCTGATCCACACAAAAAAGGGGGGGAGGATCGAACAGACGAACCACTCCAACAACATATGTGCATAAATAGAACACGCTACTGATAAAGACATTTAGCACACCTGGAAACTTCACCTATGCGGGAATGTAACATTGCTTGAGTTAGAGGACGTAAATTAAGAACCAGCCACAATAATGATATACACAGCCAAACACAGATGTCTTTATAAAGCTTCAAACCAAATCAGTCAATGAGTTCCTCAAGTCACCCCGAAAATCGGGCAAACAGAAGAACACAAGAGTGCTGGCCCCTAAGGAAAGGAGACACACTTGGCACAGTGCCAAACGCATAAAAATCTCAGGTGGCTAAAAACCAAATATAACATACTACCGTGTGTCTTAAAGCCTCGCATACACAACTTAAGCAAATGTAAGATTTATCTACTTGCCTCCTCCAATATCCTTGACACCGCAAATTTGTTCCTCTCCCATAGCCGACTGAACACTCAGAATTAGGTCTTTCCCGTCCGCAAATCCGGTCTTGATCTGTTGGATATATAACATTGGATTATGTAAAATCTCAAAAGTAACATTTCACATCCCTGGCGAATAACTTCCCCCACTAGAGCGTGCGCGCACACACACACACACAAAACATAACTAGAATCCCAATGGTACAATCTTGAGATAATGTACAGCAGTTCATGAAGAAAAGCCATCTAAATGTGAGTGCAACGAATACAGTAACAATGGTAAGGAAATCTTATAACGGGCAAAAAACACCTATGGGCTGCAATATTCTGCATTTCAGACAAATTCCAACACTTACTATACGCAGCTAATTCTCTACTTGTCGATGCAGGTGATAGCTTCAAGTAAAGTAAGAGTTTTAACAGTCCATTTTGTAATTGTAAAAATGACTGATTTTTGACGTTTTGCACATAAGTTTAGGTGTTCCATTTAGTTCCCAAGGTGATGCTCCTTTGCAGTTATTCAATGACTGTTCTTTGTTCTTCTCCAGAACTACCTAATGACTCATAGGTGGGAATGGGAAAAAGTTTGTTAAACCCAGAACAACTATTATCAAATTTCCGTTATCATTCCTTCATTTATGACTTCAATACTTCATTACTCGTACCAAGAAGTAGTTAAAGTGCTATATTGTTAGCTCACAAACCCCACATCTAGCAAAATGAATATTGCTAACAGTAGCAACAACTGACATGTTCACAGTTCACGCAACATACAGCCCCAAACTCCAAGTTGAGTTGGGGAAATCATGAAAATGTCTGGACAAACCTGTTCAAGCAGTTTGTCATCTTCTGGCAGCTTCAAATCATCCTTAGTGCCTCCGTTATCAGTCAGCAGACTAACCTGAAATTTGAAACGATCTATGAGTCAAGCAATGGACATCAGGCAAAAAAAAAGCTACAAGCCCAACAAATATTCTGAACTTACATAGTCATCCTCGGATATGTCAATCAGCTGATAATCGGTGCGATTAACATGTGGAACCTGAAAACCAACAATTCAACTTCAGATAAAAGGCAGACTAAAACGATCAACCAAACCTAAACAAAAAGAATAAGGAAATTAAGGAGTCCAGGATTCAACTTCATACATCACAATTGTGTGAAGAAGGGACAATATCTTCAAGCTTCTTGCCATTGAAAATATCAATAGCAACAAAGTGACATTTAGCATGACCGTGCTTGCCAGTCTTGGAAGTGGAAACTTCAACAACCTGCCATGCACAATTAAGAAAATGTCTGAGACAAGAGGCAGGTATCTCAACTGTGGGTTACTGGATTTGCTCAGCCGATAATGAAAATTGTGAATCATTTCAAGCGTGTTCTATCATGACACTTATACTTCGTATATATAGTACATTATTTTAGAGTGAGGGCATATTGAAGTTATTAGTATCGAATAGGTAACCATGTCCAAGCTTGCTCGGCAATTTCATAGCATATAACTTATTATCAGTCTTTCAAAAACCCTTCAATGCATATTAGGAAGATCTCCTATACACTCAGAATGAATATGCAACTGCAAAGGCAATGGCAATGGCCTAATGTTGGACTTCTCATAGACTAAAGAAGTGCATGACACTTGAAATTTAACACTTCCACGTTTCTAATGACACAGGTCATATTCATCTGGTAAAGACTAACCGAAGCATGCCACACATACAATTGTGCAGGAATAAACAATGTGCAGGGGAGAAATATGCAGTCAGGAAATTGAAACTATCTTCACAACTTAATATATTGTACAATATTAACAACTGCGTACAACCAAAAAAGCCAGGTTACATGTGCATTTTAACAGAAGACGCGATTCAAATGCAGTTTATTGTCCAAACTCCAAACTACATAGTTCACGAGCACCTAGCTGCACTACGCCTCTAAGAAAAAAATCGAACGAGCACAAAGCATTAACACAGGCAGCAAGTCAATCACAAGAGCAAACATCAAATTAATCTGACTAAATTCAAATAATGTACACAACATTATATTCCGTAATTATATATACCGTATATAATAATTGAAATCATCAGCTGTAGAAGTGTTTTCCTATACAAACAAAAAACACGAGAACGTAACCTTCCATAACTCCTGAGTATAAACTCACAATCGCCAGTCAAATTATCGATTTACCCGTCAAATTTACAAGTTTCTAGCTACAATTAGTCTCTTGTAAAGCCGTTTTTACACTAATCGAAAAAAGCATAACCCTAGCATTACAATGAATCAACAAAACCTAAAAATAATTAACAATTTCATCATAAATTACAGAGTAATAACCCTAAAATTAAAACCACAATTCATCACCATATTAATCCATCTTTGATAATTTCCATAATTCCTAACATAATAGTAACAAATCGACGATAATTTAATCAAAACCTAATAACAGCAAAAACGATAACCGTAAAATGATTGAAAAATGAACGGAAAAAAAGGGGGAAAAACCTTGCAAGGGCGATTTTTGATGACGATGTAACCACTCTTACGGATAGTACCAGCTTGTTGAGGATAAGTTTTGGAAGCACCTGCATCTCCCTTTGATTCGAATTGATGTTCTTCGTCTGACATTTTCTCTTCTCTCTTTTACCCAGGAAAACCCTAATTTCAGTGTAACTTCGTCTTTCTGATTTCTGATTTCCAAAAGGGGGATGAATTATTTGATGACCGCGTCAAGTTTTAAGCCTATTTATTCCTTTTTTTTTCTTTTTTTTTTCTTTTTCCCGTTTTTGATGATTTTTCTATAACTTATATTTGTGTTTTATCTCGAGGTGATTAAATGGCGCAAGTCCATTGGTCCGATCCGTTTTTTTTAGGGTTGGATATTTTATTTTGTCCGCGAAAAGGGCAAAATATTTTTGAGCCGGGTTTCGGCTAAGTGGTTTCTACAATTTTTGGCCCAGCTCGAGTATATCATTTAATAAAGAAATGTTTTTTAAAATTAAATTTGTTAGGTAGTTTATTGAGATTTAAAACGATGTATGCATAACATGAATCATATCTATGAGTGCAAGATTAAACAGTTAAACACTATAAAGTGTTGATATTTAAATCACCAAAGTAGCTTTACGTAGTTAATTTAATAATGTATTTTTTACTCGACGTAGTACTTTTGTTGTGTTTTCCATTTGTGTGCTATTGACTAAAACGGTCAACAATCTAATTCTCACAATTCCTAAGAACATATAATCTCTAAAAGTAATCATTTCAATTATCGATGTCACTTTGTATATAGAGAACATATTTAATTCAGTAATTCTAAATCATCAAACCATATAACGTTTTATTTGTTTATTTATATGGTGTGTTGGGATATGGTTTGGTGTTCATTGAGTTGGTGATTGGAAAGACGACAGACGTAGTACGTGGGGTGATTGGTGTGGGCTAGGTCAGAGCATGGATCGGATATCCGATCCGAACTCCAATTTCAAATCGGATATCCGATCCGAAAATTCAAGTTTTTATCCGATATCTGATCCGAAACACTTCGTATATCCGACTTTAATATCCGAAAAAATCGGATCGGATATCCAAATATCCGTGGATATCCAATTTTTGAGATAATAATTTTTCAGTATGTGTATTTATCTTAAAAAATGTCTTTCTAGCTAAAAAAAATTATTTTATAAAAAACTACACTACATGTAATAATTTAATATCCCGTATCTATCCGTAAATTGAACTAAATTAACTCATCGATTTAGAAAAATTAAAATAAACCCAGATCTGTCAACACAACATTGAAAACAAGATTTCCCCCATTCCCGTAAATATGTGGAATAAAAACTCTTCTGCCTCTAAAATCAGGAGAGAAAAAAAAGCAAGTGGAACTAAAATAAAGCTTTGAATATAAGAGTTGATGAATGAGAGAGTTGGGTCATAATATTCATGTGGTTGATTAGAATAATTTGGGTAAAATAAAAGAGAAGATAATATTAATGGGGTTAATCATTATGAGAAAGATAGAGTCACAATCAGAATTTGAAGACGAAAGTTAGTATTTTTTAATGGAGTAAGAGGAAGTGAGTTGATTTCTCATGTCTGCTAAAATGATTTCAACATTTACGGTTGAAGAAATGGGTGAGTATATATATAAAGTACAATATGGTGTATTATGGGTCAATGTTGTAAACAAGTGCATTTGTGGATTTTGAAGGCCCAAAAGTAATGGGTAAGTTTCAACTTTCTTTGGAAAAAATGTAAAAAAGTTAAGTTTCGGATCGGATCGGATATCCAAAATTTTTTAGACTGATATCCGATATCCGATCCGTATCCGAAAGATTCGGATCGGGTATCCGATCCAAATGTCATTTTCGGATCGGATATCCATTTTTTCGGATCGGGTGCGTGTCGGATATCGGATCGGTTCGGATAGTCGGATTTTTTGCTCAGCCCTAGTGTGGACAGCTATTTCAGACAATCTATTTAACCAAAGAATGACAAAAATTTCAACAAGCTTATTTTTGTGTAAGTGTTTGATCAATAAATTCACTTAACTAAACAAGTTATCTGATAATTTAAACAAATGAATAAGATTTTTACGAAAGTGGATTGTTTCACGACATAATACCGTCTTATTCTATAAGTGACCGGAGTGTATTTCATTCCATCCGGTGGATAAGGCCTGATTTAAATACTGTGAATGTGAGTGATGAGCATTTAGTGATATACTGTAGCCTGTAGGTAGTGAGGAAATGGGACCCATAGAATCACAGGTTTCTGTTTTTATGAAGCTCTGATTTGATGCTTAAAACTTGGAAACTTGTCAGCAGGCCATATATGTCATATGTGCAAATAATGCAATCATGCTCCATGGAACAAACTTAGGCATGCTCACCATTTTCGCATTTGTCCATTTACTGTCACCAATGGAGTATTCTTTATCACAACTCCGTGACTAAAACCGTTTAACGCAATAACTACTATTTACTTTGATTTCATTGCTATATTCTTTACTACGATTGTATATATTATTTATCTGTGTTAATCTTTTATTTAACTTTAATTAAAATGTTCTTAAAAAATACTTAAACTAATAAATACGAGATAAGCCAAGGGGATACTAAATAGCTTTGGTATTATTAAAATATTTTAACAGAGTTTATAGTAATTAATTTTGCAACGGTTTAACGGATGTTAGTTTTATGTACTCCATATTTGAGAATGACATTTTGTGCTTATGGGCCTCAAATATTTTATTTATAAAATCAACGGGCCTTGACGGACCGAGCTGGGAAAGTAGAACACGGCCCTACCATGGTGGACGACGGGCAGGAGCAGGCTTTGGTCGGGTCGTCATGGCCCGAGTCTAGATTGGCCTGAGTGGCGGGCCGGAACAGGCTCACCCGCCCTTTTCCCCATGTCTGGGGCCTAGGGGTAACTTAAGTAATTATAATAGGAGTATCAAATTCTACAAATTGCATAACTAATTGTCTGGATTTTTTTTTTAATTATGTACCGCGTATAAGTCATCGGTTTGTTTAAGTTAAAGCTACCAAACCACCGGTTATTAGTTTAAAAAAAAAATAAGGAAAAAAAATAAAAGTTACTCTGTACTTCAAATATATATGTTTCACAACGACTCACCAAATATAAATACTTGTATAAGACCGGTATCAATCTTATAGAAACTTATTACAGTATGGTTTTGTTTACTACACACTTTTACAGTTTTATTTACAAAGGAAAATTTAGCAACTTGACCTTACTGATCTACTAGTAAGTCTTGTTTGAGACGGATATTATTCTTTGTAAACTTAAGACGGATCGAATAGTACGATATGGTAGTATTAAAGCCAAAATTTTGGATATTTTTAGGCAACAAATGGGGTATTTGCTATGTATTTGACTTGTTTAAAGCTTAAAACGGATACTACGGTCTTGAATGATAATTTGTGCTGATCGATGTAGTTATGTACTCCGTACCCAATATATAGTTTTCACTTGACTATTTAAGTACTCTCTCAATTGCGGTCAATTGTTGTTCTTTTATTTTGGCACAAAGACCAAAGAAGGAGTAAAGGACCATTTGTGGTTGTACTTGGTGTAGATAAGTGACAATAGTCCTATTGAGAGGTCAAATTACTCATAGAAAGCATTCCTTATATAGAAAAGACAACAATTGACTGAGACACCCAAAATAAAAATAAGACAACAGTTAACCGGAACGGAGGGAGTATTTCATACTTGTAAAAACTAAAGCCCAATGCAGGGTAGCCAGGCCATTAAAATATGGCTGAAACATTCCAGTGTAGGAGTGGACGAGTTCAACATGTAGCATTGCAGCCCAATGTAGCAAATTATAGGCCTTGTTTCGTAAAACTAATTGAAAAACTATTATAGATATTGGAGAACTACTAAAATGCTATTTGGAATCTGAAAAGATTTTGCTGATAAGGCAGATGCAAATTAGGAATTGTTAAGTTAGTTGATTGCACACAAAAAAGTAAAAGATAGCTTATTTCTCACATGTTACCTCAGGTAACAAATACTTCCTCCATTCAACTTCACTTTACCAAAAAAAAAATTCACATTTGCCGAGACGTGTTTTACACGGTAAATATCGTTAGCTACGTGTTTGCAAAAATTATAAAAGTTAGATATTAATAATGTACTCGTAAAGACGAATCAAACAAGATCACACATGAATATATTTTTTACTTATATATTGAGAGAAAATTGCAATTATATGATCGCTTGTGAATAGTGTACAAAAATAAAAGTGGTAGAGTAGAGTTGAATGGAGGAAGTATGTTATTTGAGATTTTGGTCAAACCAATTATTTTGGTCAAATAAAATACCTAAAATATCCTTTCAATAGATCCAAATTGTAAATGAGCGATCTTCACCTCTCAGGTCTCAGCTATACAATCTAATAAGAACAACAAAATTATAAAAGTACACAAAAATCGGTACCCTTAAGATAGAGGAAATGTAGGAAACATATTATATATGCGATTTTTATAGTTATACATTTAATTTATTTCCATGATAGATACGTTGCCTTATAAATGACCTAACAAAACGATCCTACAGATGCACCATTCTTAAACAAGGTTAATTAGAGTATTTTACTTGAGTATCCAACAAATACACAACGTAATACAAAAAAGAAGAATACAAATCTATACCATACCTATAATACATTGTACTAAACCTTTGAATCAACATATTTAATAAACGTGAATATTTCGAACTTAAACTCTACATCCATAATCCGCTCTACAATAATCGGTAAATACTACTGTACCTCCAATTGTCAATTGTATAATAAGCATTGTATAATCACTATACATTTATCTGAGTTTATGTGTAATTTTTTTGAGTTTTTTAATAGTTTATTTTTGTATGCTTAAGTGAGTGAGCTCAAAAACTCTATAATATAACTCAGATTCTTTAAAAAAAAACTCAAAAACTTTAGTACAAAACTTGAATTCTAAACCACCAGTTGTATTACAATTGGTGATATAGTCTATTAATTAAAAATGATCGTCTAAAATTTCCGTACAAAAAGAAGAGACAAATTCTCAATTAAAACGGCTATATCTATCTTAAGCTTCTGTCAAATAAAATATACCTACATAAAATTAGGAAAAAGCAAAAGAAATTATCATAAGCACCCATATAAAATAATATTTAATTCATTTTTGATTTATGTCAAATATCCCCGTCTTAAGTGTAACACAGGTCCGAGATCAGACCTAAAACACTCTCCAATCTCCAATAACAAAATAACAAATTAGTAGAAGACTCAGAGGTGAGAATAAACAAGGAGACCAGAAGTTGACAAAAATTCATGTCACTGTTCTTAGAAGGTCGTTTGGTAGAGTGATCTCAAGATTTTCTTATCTAGGATCTCTCTCATTCATTCTCTCTCTTCTCTCTTAAATTAAAAAAAAAAAAAAAAACACATTTTTCTTTCACTTCTCTCTCTAAAAAATCATACATTTTACATTTCCCTTTCTCTCTCTACAACTAGATATTCTATTTAGTTTCAGATACTGGCCCAGCAGATCGACATCTTCATCTTTTTATTCACTTATTAATCAATCAAATTATTAATTTATTATCATCTTCTTTTTAATCTTAAATTTACTATTTTTTAATTTGTTTTTATGTTTTTTTAGTTAGTATTAGTATAAAATTAATACTATAATATTTTTGCCCTTTTTGTTGTAAACCCATTTGTAAAGTTCATTCCTTTTTTTTTCATTCATCCAATTTAATGATTAGACTTTTATTTTACTTTATTTATTGTATAGTTTAAAAAAGATGGAAATTAGAGTGAAATAATTTTGTTATTTAGTGATTATTGAGTGATTATATCATTTTTGGTCTAAATTGTTTTGAAAGATTTAATATTTTAGAGAGAGAAGTGGAGTGATCCAAGGATGTGGGTCTAAAGGTAAAATCTTTGTTCTTGTTTATTTATTTATTTATATCTATTTATTTATATTACCCTTTATTCTTTTTTCACTTGTTATCTAAATTAGTCAATTTTTAGATTGTTGGGTTTTTATTTTCTGGTTGTATTTATGATAATTTGCTATTTTATCTAATAAATGATTAGTTGCTAGTTCTTTATTGCATTTATGAGTTAATTGGTGTGTAATTTAGTGTTGGAAATCTAAAGTTTTGTGTTTTATTGTCTATTTTATCTTTAATGTACACTTGCATTTTATTTGATGTGGAAATTTCACATTTTTTATTTGATTGTAGGCACATAGATATAGACTAGGATCTGTTGCTTCATTATCAATTAATCAGTGAGATACTCATGTGTCCCGATCATTTGTTTACCATTGATTAACATACCCGTCACATAAAAAGGTAAATAAATGATTGAGACGAGGGAGTAAACTGGTTTTGACTATTCAAGGTCTTATTTAGAGTATTTTTTTTTTCTGATTAACAAATTAGGTAATATGGACTGTTGCTATACATGTTCTAAATTGAAGACTCTTGTAGTCTTGTAGTAGTTTCTTCCTAACATTAGTAAGAATTGGGGTTTTAATTAGATTAAGGATTCTATAATGTTTTATGATTCATGGTTTCCGGGGTTTTCACCAAATTCGTAATTAAGGTCAAGATTCTGGACTTGTTGGGGTTTTCACCACATTCGTAATTGAGGTCAGGATGTTATGTGATACTGTTTTTGGTGATGTCATGTTGCAATCTTATTAGATGACGTTAAGACTTTGACACAGATGGGGTCGCTTAGGTAGACCCGGCAATTTATTGTTATTAGGGTCAATCGATTCGGGATGCTTGCATTCCGGTTGGTCTGATCGCATTGGTTCATTTCTAGTTCGACCATGCTTTCGGTGTCTATTATCAGGTTATTTCAGGGGGATGGGTCAGCTTTGGAGAAGTAGAAGTTCAGGTCGGCTTGAATGTGTTCTCATGTTATAAGGTATTATTTGGCTAATGTTCGGGTATCGCTGGCGCAAGGCGCAATAGTTATGGAACTAAATTTTGAGATCTGTGAACGTGTGCTCGATACACAAATGAAATGGCCCTTTATGTTATATCATAACTTAAATTAATTATTGTTACGAGTATGTTTTTGTAACTGTCTTTTGTATGCAAACCTGAGTTTTTGTAGCAGTTTAGTGTACAAAACTGCGCTATTTCATTGTTAATGTTGTTACTATTGTTCTTTCTTATGTAATGTAGTTTGGTTATGGATTGGCAGGAATGGGAACAAAAGTTCAGATTGAAAACTGCTTGCCTGGCCAGTCTTCGACGAGAGACCATAGCCGTGAATCGAATGGTGGCGGTTGGCCTTCTTGTTACACTGACGGCAGCTTACCAAATGGCCAATTTCACTATAGCTACTTGGCAAGGACTATAGCAGATTCGCATCCTGCGTTTGACAAGAATGTTCTTAAGAAGACAATGCTTGAGCATGAAGCCATTTTCAAGGATCAGGTACACTCTCTAACTATCCCTAGTCTTACAAGAAACTGTCTCACATATAGAAATTGTGTGACATAAAATTAATGATGGTCTAGTTCTATGTGTTAATGGGTAATTACAAGGTAATTGAAGAGGTCACACAAAAAAAAGACCGTGTCTTTTGAGAATTTGTGTTGAGCCTATTTGCTTTACAAAAATATCCGCATTTTATATGTATCTGTGATTGCTGTGCAGGTCTACGAGCTGCATCGACTTTACAGAGTGCAAAGAGGGTTGATGGATGAGGTTAGAAGGAAAGATCCACTCACATGGGGTATGCAAAATGAGGCATCATCGTCTTCTAGCCCTCTGCCATCGCATTTGCAGTTTGATGGTGCTCAAAGATGGCATGGTTCTAGTTATCCGCCGGGGAGCCCTTGTTCTGGTAGGCCTCTTATTTCAGGCCCAGATATTGCGAAATCGTCTCCTAATTCCACGAAAGGAAAGAGCATACTGGCTGGCCCAAGCCCATTTCCTAATTGCTATAGCCCAAAGACCTCGGAGGCCTCAGAGTTGAGACCCACAAAACTTAGAAAACGAATACTTGATCTGCAGCTTCCAGCCGATGAGTACATTGACACGGATGAAGTGGAGCAATTCGGCTGTTCAAGTATCAATAAGCGTAAAGCGTTGGCTGACTTGAATGAGCCTTTACATATTGAAGAAACGGCCACATTTTCAGCTTTTGGCATCTTAGGCCATTCTGGCAGTCACAGTGATGCTTCATATAAGTATCTTCCTCAAAAACTTTTGACTTCATCTAAGGACACTCCTCAGAACGCCAAGAAACTAAGCTTTAACGGGACTTCGAACAATTTACCTGAAATTCAAGCAAATGGTCAGGACTGGTTTCTCCATGCATTAGGGTCAGGTAATAATATCATCACTATTCCTTGACACAATTAAACCATTTTTTTTATAAGGGTAGATGTGTATGCTTATTGGCTTACCCTTTCTGCCAACTATTGGAACAAGTTGCATTAGCTTTCTTCCATTTTTGTTTGGTCAAGAGTTTTCTCTTTTGAAAATTCTTGCAGGAGACGGTCTTATGCTATAATATTGTACGACCTTCCTTTTACGGGGTATAATTTTATTGGTTAGACCATCTTTATTGCCACTTGTTGGAATCGGAAAAGTAGATAATCCCTACATGTACATACTTAAATTAGCAGTGTTGCGTGTTAAATTATTCAATCCGTCATTTTTATGCTGCAGAACAACCTAAAGCCAGTGTGAGGTCCATTGATCAAGAAGTCTACTATCCAGAAAAGGCTCCTGTGGTTTCTCGGCCAATGCAAATTATGACAACTGAAAACATCAAAAGAGAACCTTGGAAAACCAATTCTACTGTTCTTAGCCAAAATTCTGACTACAACTCGATGTCAAACCACCATATTCTGGGGTCTCATGCTTCAAGTCAAACATGTTTGTCATGGAATCAATCTGCTTGGGAAAAACCCAGCCTTCCAATCTCGAAACCCATTTCAATCCAGCCAAGCTTGTTTCAATCCTCAGTGCACAGCAATGATTTTTTTGGTAAGAGGGATCAAAACAGTAGTCCTAGGCCTAATGTAGCTTTTGGTAGTGAACCGCCTGTGAGAAATGGGTTTAGCCAAGGCTCGTCGGCGTCCTTTACAGAACTACGTGCTTGCTTCGCCAAAGCTGGTTTTGATTATGTAAACTACAACTACAATGAAAATAGGGCAGCTAATAACGGTCACAACTCCATAAAGGCTACTACTTGCAATAATATCAACCCTGTAAGAGATATAAACTTGAATGATGCATTTCCTAATGGTGTATTTACTGATAAAGTGGAGGATAAGGTTTGCAAGCCAGGGGACCCTCTTTCTGTCTTGCCATGGCTTAGAGGAAAAGGTGGTATTGAACCTAAGAAATTAGAGAGCTGCCAAAAAAATTTAGGGGTTTCGATAACTGGAAACCCTCCCAAGCAGAAGGAGCTTCTGGTTAATAGTCATCAGTCACGATGTGAAGAGGTTGAATGTAGCAAGAGAAAACCCTTGTTTGATATGAATCTTCCTTGTGACGACACTAGTGATTCTGAAGTAGGAAAGATGGTGATAGATGAAGTTGTTACCGAGAACAAAGAAACTGAGTCTGTGAGTTACCGAAATAATTTTGACCTGAATTGCTGCATGACCGAGGAGGTGTGCACTGGTATTGATTTAGAAGCCCTAATTAATCTTGAAAATGAAGGGATTCTTTCGGTAGAAAATTCTCAAATAAAGGAATCGGAGAAGCAGCCACCGGAGGTACGAACTGAAAACAGTGCCAGTGATGGAGATGCTGAGTCAGCAGCATCAGCCATTGTTGCCATATCATCTTGTGTTGAGTCAATTAAGTCAATAGAGGAGAGAGCTTGCCTCCCTCCAGAAGCTCAAGGAGATGGTCCCTTGCATTGGTTTGTGAGTATAGCTTGTTCTACCGTAAATGATGGTGTAGATAATTTTGAATACATGATTTTGAGACTGAAAGAGTGTACTCCTGAGGAGTACTTCCCGAAACCAAGCACTCCAGATTTCACGATTATTGAGAACAACAGTACATGTATGTTAACGTCCAGAACACGTAAAGGGCCAGGTCGGAGAGGGAGACAGAAACGGGACTTCCAGAGGGACATTCTCCCAGGTCTTACAACACTTTCTAGGCATGAAGTCACTGAGGACCTTCAGACGTTTGGTGGGCTCATGAGAGCGACGGGTTATTCGTGGCAATCAGGGCCCAACAGAAGGAATGCCGCCCGAAATGGACGTGGTCGTGGGAGGCGACGATTTGTAGAAACGACACTTGTACTGGACGAGCCAGTATGTGCCCTCCCATTGAAACAACAAGAGGTGCCCAGTGATATTGTGGAAGTGAGTGTAGTGGATAGAAGCCTGACAGGATGGGGGAAGACGACTAGACGCCCCCGACGACAAAGGTGCCCTGCAGGTAATCATGCCCTTCAGGTGACCTTAACCTAACTATTTGGCTGAAAATGAGAAATCTTATAGAGGATATTGATACTTGAGTAGAGTTTTTCGTTAAGGCGTGTTTGGAACCGATTTTTTTTCATCATCTTTTCCATTTCTTTGACAAAAGGGGTTTGCCTTTGTAGTTTGTACATGATTTTTCAATCCAAAATTAATATCCCCTTAATTGTCTTTACAAGTTTGCAGCCAACTCTTGCATTTGTTTCATGAATAATTGTGCTTGTAGTTTTCCAGGGCAAACTGCTCTTAGATGTTTGAGACTTTGAGTAGCTTGATATTATATAATTGTATGTATTGCATCTTGATAACTCAATTTTTACAAGAATCGAACGAGGCAATTTTAAGGGTAGCTCCTATATTTTGACTACTTTCTGAAAAGAAAACCCTTTTCTTGTTTTGATTTTTTAATTGTTATTACCATGCTGGGAATATGGGATACCTTCTTGTTGGATCGTCTGTCCATCTTATCATAAGACGGTTTTATAGGAGAGCCGTGGAGTATATATATCAAACATAAAAAATGGCTTACTAAACGCATGGCTACAGAGCTCAGAATTTGAATAAATAAGGCCCAGTGAACCCATTAAAGTGGAACTGTCCAGTGTAAGAGTGCGTCAGTTAAGCCTGCAGTCCAATTTGCATGTGACCATTTAACAAGCAACTAAAAGGTTAATTAATTAAATTATCTTAAAAAAATAAATACAATACTTTTTTTATGTAGCAAAAACACTAAAAAGAAAAAGGATGGTGAAGCAAATGAGTATATACTCGTAAATTATTATTTTTACATTAAATTTATCCAACGCTATTGAGAAATTATTTTCGCATTAGAGAGATATATACATTTGATTTATTTTTAGACTAAATACTGAAATACCTAAAAACCTTGAAGCTGATCCGTCTAACCACCAAGTTCTCTTTTACTTTATTTTTTTTCTCAAAATGTTTACCTTAAATATTTATACCAATATCTCTTTTATATAACATTTTAAAATGCGTATGTAAAATCTAACCTATATAGACAACTTTAAGCATGTTATCACTATTTATTTATGAAAAACAGTCTCAAACTGGTATTATAGTAAATTTTGCTCATATAATTGTATGCCTCTTTTAAAAAAAGCAAGGTACAAAACTAAATGAAGTCTTTATTTCCTTTTAATTTAATAATCAGAGAATTAAGTAAATAACACAAATTCTTTGTTAAGGAACACGGAAGTCATCAGTAAGTGGATTGTACCTCTGATGTACTACCACAACAGAATATATTTTTTGAGCTTTACAGTAAAGTTTTTTAGTATAGTATAGTTTACTATAAAGTTTTTGAGTTTATTAATTTGAACATTAAGCTCAAAAAAATTACAATAAAACTAAAAAAACATCATATATAAGATATAAAATTTAATTTATAAACTTTAAAAAGCTTGAAAAAAATGTACAAAAACTCAAAATCATACTACTATGAGGTAATAGCTCCGATGTATAATCCTTTTTCTCGGAAGTCATTAGTATCTATTTCCACGTCAAAGTTGATATATACATAGATCTGGCAAATGGGTCAATCGAATCGGGGAGGGTCGGGCCAGTCCGGGTCTATCATATTATCGGGTTAGTTCGGGTCGGGTCGGGTCGGTTTGTTTCGGATTTCGGGTGATTTTTGGGTAAGTTGATTGGGTCAGTTAGGGTCAACGGGTCGGGTTATTTCGGGTTCGGGTAATTTTCGGGTCAATAATTAAGAAAAAAGGTGCATATAGTCATCTCAAGTATTTGTTGTTCAATTAGAGTTACATTTTTTCTTGGGTTAGTGGTTTCGGATCGAGTCATTTTGGGTCGGCGGGTCAGTTTCGGGTTGACGCACTTCGGGTCAAGTTCGGGTCGGGTTAATTCGAGTTTCGGGTTATATTCGGGTTTTGCAACTCGAGTTAGTTTTGGGTCTTGGGTCGGGTCAGATTGTTTTTGCCAGATCTTTATATACCCCCAATAAAGTTATACAGTAAATAATTCTTAATGTTTATGTATTATTGAAGGTGTTTTTTTGTGTACATATTTTTATCATTGGTGATGGAGTAAGAACACTAGCAAGAGCGTCGTCCGTGGTACAGTGGTACTCACGTTCGGAATTCGGGGAGAAATATAATCGCGAATAAAAATTTCTATGTTTTTAGAGTTTACCTTATACCTAATTACCTAGCATCGCCCTCATTAAAATTTTGAGTATTTTGTCAAACACTACCTATAATTTAGGACACTTTGTGAGGAGCTACCTTAAGTTTTATTTTTTGTTAAACACTACCTAAAGTTTAGATTTTTTTTGTTAAGCACTACCAAAGTCAATATTGATGCATGAAAATGTGAGAATAAACGATTTTAACTTGCCGATATCATAGTTTTGAGTTTATTTTTGCTAAAATATATGAACGCATAAACAAAGTTAGTAAGTTCCATTATATTTTACGCAAAATTACTTCAATTATGATCGGCCTTGATTATCCATCAATATCGACATCCTAATGATATAAGCCTATATTTTTAAAGAAGACGTTAATCATTAATACACTTAGCAAAATAAACATCAAGCCTATCATAACGGCCCCCTAAAATCGCTTATTTGCACCTTTTCATGCGAGAATAGTAATATTGGTAGTGTTTGACAAAGGAGGTCTAAAATTTAGGTAGTGTTTGACAAAAATTAAAACTTTAGGTAGTTCCTCGCAAAGTGACCTAAATTGTAGGTAGTTTTTGACAAAATACCCTAAAATTTTTAACCTTGTTTACAAATCCTAACCCTAGCATAGTTTTTAGAGTTTACCTTATACTTATAGGCAGCCTTTATATTTTTGGGTCTTAAGGGAGTCCCAAAGGCGATATTTGCTGTTGACGAGATTTAAACTCGGGTCGTGAGCACTACCTCTCATGCTTTCATCAACTAAGTTAGCTGATATTTGCAATTTCTGTTTATTTTATCTTCCTAATTAAAATAATTGATCTTGATTAGTGCTTAGACCATCCCCAAGCAGAGGTCGCGACCCAGTTTTACTGTTAATCCCACTTTATTTATCTTGACCTACTTTCACCCTCTCAAGCAAAAGGTCACGACCTAGGTCATCAACCCAATCATTTTCCACTTCACAATCCATATTATATACTTTTCTCTATTGTTTTTTATTATTCAACCAATAAAAATTGTCCACCTAGTGGTCAATAAGGTGGTCAATTTTGATCCATCATGGTCACAAATTGACCTTTTATGTAGAATGGTCACAAATTAGCAAAGAAGGTCACCTTTTATCTTTGTTTAATTACATCATTAACATGACCAAGCAAGGTCATGACCTACCAATTGACCTTGCTTGAGGATGGTCTTACAACCGTCTAAACTGAAGACAACTTTCACGCCCGAATAAAATCTTTATTAAAGAAAGCAACAACCACAGAGCTGACGTGTCAGCCTGTGGTTGAAAGTCAACTGGTCAAAAAGCAACATTTCTCTTCCTTAAATTAAGGAACATTATAGTCATTGCATTTAATTGATTGTTAACATTGCAGAATTTTCATTTATCACATTTACTTAATGTCCTTCAATTAAAATACATCCCTTAATTAAAATACACAAGCTCCAAAATATATAAATTACAGAATAAATAATAAATTAACGTCTTAAAAAAAATGTACGCTAAAATTTCAAATAATATACATATAGCGAAGTCGATTAAAATTTTACATATGCCAATCGAGAACCTCCGTCCTGATATACACGTTTCTGAATGTCGAACAATATACATAATTTAGATTATAATAAACCTTAAAATAAAAATATAAACCAATGCAAAAAAATATGCATTGGATAATATCGGACAATATACAACATTTTTATAGTAAAAAGGCCAAAAAAATTATAAGGTATAATCCTTATTAAAATTTTTAAAATATCCTCTCAGGTATGGATAACTAGCCAATCATCATCGAGAATTTACCTGCGAGTAAAAAATACGACAACTACTATCAGCCGCCAATCCGCAAATTGGAGGTGGCTATGACAGGCTACCATGTATTTTCTTCTACGACAAGTATAATTTTATGGCTATATATCATCATATTGTAATATCGACATATCGTATTATCGGTATATAATTTAAATATAATATCATATGTATATAGGGCCATAATCAGATTATGCAAATAGATGTATAAATATAGTCGTCCAGAAAGATTCTTGGGCCACACATCAACATTAAGGCTCTATAATGAGATGGGTGGGCCATATTCAGAAAATGCAAGGATGTCGTTGATAGTTGATGTTGGGCCACACTCAGCACTTTGGATATGTAATCACAATAACTGCCATTCAAAGCAGTAAATTTATGGAACCATGACACAAATAACCACCCCACTATCTCCATATCACCAGCAACTCCTAAAAAAAGGAGTATATAGAAACCACTGCTTCATTTATTAGTATACACAAAATATCAGAAGAAAAAACAGAAGAAACAAATGTCGACAAATGGGGAACAAACAAGAGTGAAAAATATGATTGCATATGAGACGGGATATGAAATTACTGTTCGTGTACTGAGAAAATGGTTACGTGAGTCCGATGAATCAGATCCGAAAAAAAGAATTATTTACGGAATGGAGTTCATTGTGATTGACAGTGAGGTTAATATCTTTTCATTTTGAATATTTAAAGTTTGAATTTACTTAACGCTTTCATAGTCATAGAGAAAAGTAACGCTAATTTCTATTGATGCAGGGTGAAATAATTCAAGCAACAGTATCTAAGAATCTTGTGAGAAACTTCAAGGGACTAATCCAAGAAGGGAAAATCTACACCCTTTCAAAGTTCAAAACAGAAAAAAATCTGGGAAACGACAGAGCAACATTTCACAAATCTAGGATTGCAATGCAATTCACAACAAGAGTAAAGGAAGTTCATGGCCAAGAAATACCAACACATGCTTATTCATTCATTAGCATCGAAGATGTAATTCATGGGAACGTCGGAAATGAATACTACATTGGTAACTAAAACTTACTTTTTTTTAAGCCATATAAATATCATATGATCAATTAAAAATATTTCTTCGCATTTCAGATGTGATTGGAGTGCTGACAATGTTCTACGATCCGGATTTCACAAAAGGATACAAGAGAACATACATAGATATAGCAGATGAACAGTAACTTCTCAAACAAAAACTCTCATTTTGTTTTTTGATCTTATATATCCTCATTCAGATTGACAACGACTTATAGGAAACGAAGACTGAAGTTAACAGTATGGGAACCGTACTTTGCTGAAATTGATAAGATACGTGAACAGTGCAAGTCCTTAGATGAGAAGCCAATTTTGGTTTTAAAATGTGTCCAAAGAAAGGAGTGGTATGGTATGTATCACATCAACAAATTTTATAACACTTTGGATATTTCCTTTAACTTACACATACTGTTTCATTAATATGTCATTACATTTAACAGGTAATGTCACCCTGACAACAACAAGAGGAGCAACAATATTTGAGATCAATCCAGAAATTCCTGAGGTGCAGGAGTTCAAAAACAGGTTACACAATAATTCACATACCATTGATTACTTTAAACATCTTTTATATTAGTTCAATCAGTTAAGTGAGAATAATTAAGCCTAACTGTTTAATGTATCAACTTTCTAGAATGAAGGCAATATCAAATAATGCAATTTCTGGCCCCATTGGAGAATCAACAACAGCAAGTACAATACTCACAGGAGCAAAAATAAAATCATTGGCTTCTATCTTGGAAACAAAAAAGGTGAATTATTAAATATCTACAATGTAACACTTTAACTGGATTTTTTGAATTTAACTCACAACTTTAACATACAACTTCATTTAACCTTAACTTTTGCATTGTTTGAATTTTGTAACACTGACACTTAATTGTTTGAAAAATAAATTTAGGCCGGATATTATGTGACAATGGTGTACATAGAAAATATCGACATGTCCGTTCATTGGTATTTCAACTCCTGTGGAAAATGCCTAGGAAAGGTTACTCAAGAAGGGGACGGGCTATGGTATTGCGTAAAAAAAGAATGTCAAGTGTTCAGCATTGGGGTCCCAACAGTATTCCAAAGGTAATACACCTATTCTACTTGCATCTCAAAGCACAAACATAATTTTTAATTTATGTTATGAATGATAAAATCAGGTTCCAATTGAAAGTTAATGCAACTGATGGAGATAGTGTCAAAGTAGATCTAATGTTGTGGGACACCCCAATATCAAAACTTTTAGGAATGACAGCATCTACAATAATAGAGGCACAAGAGAAGGTAAATATTTTATTTTAAAAACATAGTTATTATATTAGCGTGAAGATAATAACAGATTAAGACTGCATATCAGGAAGGTGACAGAGAAGCTGTTCCTATTGAATTTAGAGAACTCATGGAAAAAGAATTCATAGCGAAAATCAAAGTGGACCAGGATTACAACATAAAGCAAAGAAAAACATGCTACTCAGCAACTCAATTGTGTGAGGACAAGGATGTAATAAAAAAGTGGAAAGAACTGGAAGCGTATGAAAAGGTACTTAATTCATTATCGGAATGACAGTATGCTGGCTTTTTCTATTAATCCTTTACCCATTTAATATTGTGATTATACAGCCAGGAGAAATCAGTGAAAAAAGTTCAACAATAACAATTTCTGGAAGTGAAATCAGCAGTTCAGAGCTCATGTTATTAGTAAGTTAAATAACTCAAACATTACTAAATTATTAAATACATTTAGAGAACACTTTCAATAACGTGGATGTAAACAAACAACTAGGAGAATGTGAAGACATACAGCGAAGAAGAGCAAGAGAACACACCTATTACCAAGCTGCCTCAAAAGAGAGCTTACCTGGGGTATGATGAATGTGAAATAACTGAAGTAAGACAAAGCGCAGCAGATCAAGGTTCATCAAGCAAAGCAAACATTCCAATTAAAAATATTAAGATCGAGAAAGAGTAATCATTTATGCAGTGTAGACAGCCACTATGTTCACTATGCTTTTCAATTTTATGTTTAATCAACTAGGTTTTCATGAACTTTTACTGCTTTTATTTGTAATCGTCTAGGATTTTATCATCATTTAGTGATTTTCAGTGTAATCGACAGGGTTTTTATCAATTTTAATTGTGTCATTAGTCAAGACTGAATTTCTATCCTCCTAAGTTTACTTACAAGAAGACTCTATCCTTAACACCATCATAATTAATTAGACACTTAAATAAATCTTAACACCATCAAATTTAATTAGACTGTTTAGAAATTTGTAAATGATATATGCTTCTCGAGGTTCCATCATACATAATTCATAATCAAATAAGCCATGTCAAAAAAGTATGACAAGATAAAGCGAAAAAAGAATGCTTACAATAGAATACTTCTGCAGAACACTCAAAGCAAACAATATGGAAGATAATTAAAGTTAATTCGTAATTGATGAAAAAACACTTAGCTGTTACAAGTTAAATCTTATCATAATGTGCGTGGACTGACCATTCTAATTTCTAAATATCATAATGTGCGTGGACTGACCATTCTAATTTCTAAATATTCTAATTTCTAAATATAAATTAGGAAACAAATAATTTTTTGATTCTTATAATTTACAAATCATCAACCATCAATTTTATGCTGCTGAGCATTATTTAAATTATCATAGCAAAACAGGTTCATATTTTTAAGCAGCCACTTAAACTAACCACAACTTTTTTTAAACAAACCAACCACTACTTTTTTTAACTAACCACATGATACAGTGGTGATCATGCTCAGATAGGGAAAAAACTGATGGAAGTTACAAATTGGAAGTGGCAGCATAACAAAACTGACATTACAGAGACTATATATTTGCAAAATTGGAATGAAAACAACATACAAAATTTTCATTAAATTTAATCACAAGTCAAATCTATCCCAACTTCTAATACATGTGAAACTCCAATCAATTATATGCAACTTAAAAATGGAAAACACTGGTGGTTCGTGTTCACAAAAGCAAGCTATGAATACAAGGAGGACAAGAAGGGCAGGTATGGTGTTAATTTCATAAACCATATATAATATAATGGAAGACTAGCCAAACAGTGACCTTAATTAATCAACAAAGCCAGGAAGTTGATAAGAAATTATGATAAGTTTTTGCTACTAAAAAAAAGTCTGAAAATTACAAGTTATAACTTCTGATTCATTGAAGATGAGATTATCAAAACTTTGTTTGTATGTCTGAACTGCTCATCCTAATAGAGTCATTATTCCTAATTTTAAAATGATTTAATGGAGTAAACATGAAATTTCAAATGGATTCCCTATTTAAGTTATCATTAACAGTAAACTTCAAATTACATACAAAAACATGTTTATCATTCGCATTTTTTTATAATCATAATACAGGTCATGGACCCGGTTCGGTATATGGGTCATGGACCCGGGTCGGTATATGGGTCATGGACCCGGGTCGGTTTATGGGTCATGGACCCGGGTCGGTTTATGGGTCATGGACCCGGGTCGGTTTATGGGTCATGGACCCGGGTCGGTTTATGGGTCATGGACCCGGGTCGGTTTATGGGTCATGGACCCGGGTCGGTTTATGGGTCATGGACCCGGGTCGGTTTATGGGTCATGGACCCGGGTCGGTTTATGGGTCATGGACCCGGGTCGGTTTATGGGTCATGGACCCGGGTCGGTTTATGGGTCATGGACCCGGGTCGGTTTATGGGTCATGGACCCGGGTCGGTTTATGGGTCATGGACCCGGGTCGGTTTATGGGTCATGGACATGAAAATTGAAAATAGGAAAGATCTGGAATGCATACCTTTCTAGCATTCTACCCAGAAACATAAGCATGAATGTGTTAAATTACACAGAAGAACTTCATGAACAAAACCCAGAAAATGGTGAAACAAAACCGACAATAACTTTGACAACAAAAACCAGAAAAATAAGAAAAAGCTATAAAAAGTATTAAAATACGATTGTTTCCTGTTTAAATCATAATCATCAAAATCAAAAGCATTTGAATCAAAATCACGATTATTAGACATAAAAGTCAAAATCTAAATTACAAGAGGTTAATAAGAAACCAATTAAGTTTAATGATAACTTTTGTCTATTAGACATAAAAGTCAAAATCAAAAGACCCGTTTAATGACTTTTATCCTAACCTTCATGATGAAGTTTTTAAAATACCTGTTTAATGATTTTGATTAAGTTTTCTGTTTAAAATCATTAAAATCATCAAAATCATTAAGTTTCCTGACTAAAATAAAAAAAATCATAGTATAAAGTTGATAAGACATGAGAATGATACCGCAAATTAGAGGATGACTGTGTATAGAGAAGAGAACAAGGGAGTGACTGTGTATAGAAATAGAAAGCCAGGAGGCCGGCGAAGAGAAGGTAAGACATGGTGACAAAAGAATCTGGTAGAAATAGAACAAGGGAGTGACTGTTTGTGAGGTGTAGAGAGAGAGAGAGAGACGGAGTATTATGTAATAATATGAGGGGAGTGGAGGCTGGTGTGATTTCGGTTTTTATAGGGTTAGGGTTAGGGTTTCTTGGCTGCACTGGATGTTGGGCTACGTATTATGGGCTATTTATTATGCTTATTATGGGCTACTTTTTATGCTTCGACTTGGTGTTATTTCGAATATGGGTTAATGGAAGTGGCATTGATGATGTTGGGTTATATAAGTTTATAGTTAGTAAATCCGTAATCGATTCAAATGTGTTTTACGTATGTAAAATATGTGAAATCCAATTTTAGCAACTACCGAAATTTTATTTTATAATTGTGCAGCTACTACCAATCAATCGGAACATGCATCTAATCCAATGACCCAAAATTCAACATACAGCAATCCTGTTCCATTGTCCGATATTACTAATGGTAAATTCATTAGTTACCGTAATTGTATATTTTTGCCCAAATTTTTATATGAATCGTTTTCGCGTGTATTCCAATACTTTGAATATTTTTGGCAATATAACAATGTAGAATCTTAATTTATTTTTATAGTCCCTCGGGTAACAAGGGAAACTACCAACTCAAACGTAAGTAACAAGAGGACATATCGTACTACAATGACTACTCTGCCGATGAACACAACTACACCATCTACGGATTATGAGTTCAACTTATCTACTGGATTACGTTCAAAGATGGCAAGAGATAAGAGAAAAGGATTACAGGGTAATAACAGACTCAGGAATGATTCCATCGGGACTCCTACTACACCGCCAAATTGTAGAACTCCAAGTTAGTAACTTCATTTTTTAAGACGTTTATGTTCTCCATCTGTTATGTACGTGTAAATTAAAGTAGCCACCAATGTGACATTTTTAGGTAGTAATAGTTCTCGACCAAGTTGTTCAAGACAAACAGATCCTGATCCCGTAACCAGATTAGTTAGTGAATTGATCAGAGACTTGAGCCCTACTACTCCAGGTTCATCGACTGGTGTTGATCCTCAACCAGGTTTTAACTTCGTATAATATTTATATTTTATGATTAAAAGGATGTTATACGTATTAAATAGGTAGTGTATCATAGTGTTTGTCATTAGTGCTTAAATTGTTTTTTAGGTACCAGTTCCCGACCAAGTTCTTCATGTCAACAAGTTGTTGATCCTGTAGCTAAATTAGTCAGTGATTTGGTTAGAAATTTAAGCAAAGAATATGGCGAATCATCCAGTAGGTCTGCTAATGAAGAAGGTCTAATTCATTATTATATCTTAATTATTATAGTTAAATTATTCGTTTATAATTCATGAATGGTTATTTATTCACAATTTTTTAATTTTTTTTAATTATATTAATTTTTAGCTGTAGTACTTGAAGGATATTGGGATATTGGAGACCCGGATGTGGCATGTAACAAGTGTGGGGCTATGATGTGGTACTTAGAAAGAGTACGTAAGGATAGGAATACTCCACATCCTTCATTCTCATTGTGTTGTTCTGATGGTAAAATTCAACTCCCACTTCTTGAACAACCCCCCAAATTGTTGGTAGATCTTATGAGTCGACGACACCGTCTAAGCAAGCACTTTATTGATAATATTCGAGCTTACAATATGATGTTTTCGTTCACTTCAATGGGAGGAAAGATTGATCGTTCTGTAAATCAAGGACGAGGACCATATACTTTTCGGATGGGGGGGCAAAACGTCCATCGCATTGGGAGTTTGTTGCCGCCGAATCGAAGCATGCCAAAGTTTTGTCAACTATACATATATGACACGGAAGAAGAGGTTGAAAACCGTAAGAATGCTATCAGGTAAAACTAACATTATACGTTCTTGAGAGCTGGTATATAATATATGACTGCAACTTATGACGACGACCTTTATGCATACTAATTACTCTTTTAAATTTTGCAGCTCCAATAATCCTGAACGATTTGATGATGAACTTATTCGTTTGTTGAAAGGAATGATAGATGAGGAAAATGTATTAGCTCAAAAATTCAGAATGGCGAGAGATAGATTGTCGACTGATATAGAAAGTGATGTCTCTATTAGGCTTATTTCTCGACGAGAAGTAGATGGTAGAACCTACAACCGTCCGACAGCTTCTGAGGTTGCTGTTCTTATTGAAGGAGACGTTCAAAACGCTGTGGAAAAGAGGGATATTATTATTCAGAGAGAATGTGGTGAACTTCAGCGTATATCAGAGTTGCACCCTTTATATTTACCGCTCCAATATCCTTTATTGTTTCCGCATGGCGAAGACGGTTGGAGGCCGGGCATCCCTCACAGTGAAGCTTCTCGCAACAGAAGTAAGAGGAAAAAACCACGTAATCAAGTAACAATGAGAGAGTGGCTTGCATTTCGTATCCAAGACAGATCATCTTTCCTTGAATTTGCAATTATTTTGTTAGCTGCAAAATTATTTCTACAATTTTTAGTGGATGCTTATATGATGGTTGAATCGCAGAGGTTGTCATTCCTTCGTTATAATCAACCATTGCTTCGCGCAGAAAAGTATAAAAATCTTGCCAATGCGGTTGACCGTGGTGAAACACAACCATCTTCAGCGGGAAGTCGTATTATCATGTCTTCGTCGATTCTACAATCAGATGGGTACATGAGAGCTAATTTTCAAGATATCATGACCATTTGCAAGTGTTATGGGTATCCAGATTTGTTCATTACATTCACGTGTAATCCCAAATGGCCAGAAATAATGAGATTTGTCACGAAAAGAGGGTTGAGACCAGAGGATCGTCCTGATATTGTTAGTCGTGTTTTCAAGATTAAATTAACGGAGCTAATGAAAGACTTGAAAGACCGTCAAATCTTTGGACGCGTTGTAGGAGGTGAGTCTACATATAAACCATTCAAGATATCTATGGTTTTTTTCTAATGTGATCCCAATAAACAAACTAACATTATTATTGCGTCTAATCTTTCAGCCACGTATACTATTGAATTTCAAAAACGGGGGTTGCCACATGCTCATATTCTAATATTTCTTCATCGTGATGACAAATTCCCGGAGGTTGCAAATGTAGACAAAATAATTAGCGCTGAGATACCCGATCCTATTGAATACCCATTATTATATTCTGTTGTTAAGGAGAATATGATACATGGTCCATGCGGCAAGGAATTCCCGACTTCCCCATGTATGGTTGCATCTAATTGCTTGAGAAACTTTCCGAAGAGGTGCATCGATAGCACAACGGTTGATGACGACGGATATCCTGTATATAGGAGAAAGGAGAAGGGGTTTACTGTGGAAAAGAGTGGATGCGTACTTGGCAATGAGTGGGTTGTTCCATATAACGCTCAATTATTGCTGAAATATCGTGCCCATATAAATGTCGAGTGGTGTAATCAAGCTCGATCAATCAAGTATTTGTTCAAGTACGTTAACAAGGGACCTGATCGAGCCACAATGCAGTCTTCCTACCGACGCCGAAACGATCAGAATCCAGACCAAATAGATGAGATACAAAGATTCCATGATTGTCGTTATATCTCAGCCTGCGAATCTGTGTGGAGAATCTTCGGCTTTGATATACATTATAGGACACCTCCGGTTGAAAGATTGCGGTTTCACCTTCCCGATGAGCAAAGCGTTGTTTTTAACGACGAAGACCCTATCGATGCGGTCATTGACAATCCCACAATCGGTATGACAAAGTTCTTGGCTTGGATGGATTGTAATAAGTCTAACAAAGAAGCACAACAACTATTATATAGCCAGTTTCCTACGAAATTCGTGTGGAAAAACGAAGAACGTGCCTGGCATCCAAGAAAAAGTGGTTTTGCTATTGGCAGAATGCATAATGTTTCCCCCAATTGTGGTGAGCTATATTATATGAGAACCCTGTTAAACTTTGTCAAGGGTCCGAAATGTTATGAGGATATAAGGAGAGTTGATGGCGAAGTGAAATCTACTTTTAGAGGTGCATGTTATGCGCGTGGCCTCCTTGGAGATGATAGGGAATACATTGATGCTATAAAGGAAGCAAGTGATTGGGGTTCTGGGTCTTACTTAAGAAACCTCTTTGTCACATTATTATTGTTAGGTACTGTAGCGATGCCAAGTATAGTGTGGGAGAAAACTTGGGAGTATCTTTCAGATGATATCCTATATCGACAACGTAAAGCCTTTCGAAACCAAGGTTAGTTGTTAAAAGAGCATTTGTTAATTGTATTTTACCATCTTTTATTTAAGCATTGTCGTGTTATTATTGCTTAATATACATTTACATTTGCATTTTCTTTTTAATGTCACAGCGTTGCGATTAACAGATGATGAACTTAAGAATTATGCATTGCTAGACATAGAAGCATGTCTTCAACGGAATGGCAGTAGCTTACGTAGGTTTGAAGACATGCCCTTTCCTGAATCATCCACAGTTCATCCTGTGAACACGTTAGTTTCAGACGAGTTATCTTATGATAGAGTCGCCTTACGTGAAGAACATTTGCATCTTTTATCATCTATGACTGACGAGCAAAAGTCGGTTTACAATGAGATAATGGACGCAGTCCGTAATAATCGCGGAGGTGTTTTCTTTGTATATGGCTATGGAGGGACTGGTAAGACGTTTATCTGGAGAACCTTATGTGCGGAAATGAGAAGTGGGGGAGAAATTGTTCTTCCTGTAGCATCCAGCGGCATTGCATCTACATTACTTCCCGGTGGAAGGACAGCTCATTCGAGATTTGGTATTCCAATCTCTACAGTTGAAAACTCTACGTGTCCCGGGATTAAACCTGGAAGTGATTTAGCCGAACTCTTACTTAGGACAAAGCTTATTATATGGGACGAAGCACCAATGACACACAGATATGCTTTCGAGGCTCTTGACAGGAGTTTAAGAGATGTCATGCGTTTTTCAAACAACGGAGATGTCAATCAACCCTTTGGTGGTAAAGTGGTGGTATTTGGAGGTGATTTTCGACAAATACTTCCCGTTATCCCGAAAGGCAGCAGGTCAGAAATCGTGAATGCGTCACTTTGTTCTTCAGATTTGTGGTCTACGTGCAAGGTACTAGACTAAACTGTCCTATTTGAATTAATTGTTTTTTTATATAATGTCATTGTTATTATATTTATGCAAATACATACGACCTTCTAAATTTCGTATTTGTTACTCATACAAGGTGTTGAAATTGACAAAAAACATGCGCCTTAAAGTCGGAGATTCATGCTCCAATGTTGCTGAGATAAGGGATTTTTCAGAATGGATATTGAAAGTTGGTGACGGGGAAGCTGGCGAAGCAAACGACGGGGAAGTTGAGTTAGAGTTGCCGAACGACCTTTTAATTTACAACATCACCGATCCCATTGCTTCAATTGTAGATACCATTTACCCATCTCTTCAGAATCAACTATGGAATCCTGAGTATCTCCAGGAGAGGGCCATCCTTGCACCTACACATGAGATTGTCGAGTTGGTTAATGAGTACGTATTATCTCAAATTGATGGAGATGCAAAAATTTACTACAGCTCAGATGAAGTTAGTAAGGATGAGACCAATATTGGGGTTCGTGATCTATATTCCACGGAGTTTCTTAACTCTATTAAGTGTTCTGGCCTTCCAAATCACGAATTAAAGCTGAAGGTAGGTGCTATAGTGATGCTCCTCAGGAATATTGACCAATCTCGCGGATTATGCAATGGCACTCGACTAATAGTTACAGACTTAGGATCACGTGTAATTAGAGCAACAGTCGTATCAGGCAGTCATAAGGGCGATAAAGTGCATATTGCCCGTATAACCCTTACTCCATCTGATTCCAGTAAGTTCCCCGTACTGTTTGACAGAAGACAATTCCCCGTGGCCGTGTGTTTTGCAATGACCATTAATAAGAGTCAAGGGCAGTCTCTAGCACATGTTGGGCTTTATCTTCCAAAGTCGGTGTTTACTCATGGCCAACTCTATGTGGCCATTTCCAGAGTCACAAGCAAAAAGGGACTGAAGATTTTGATTTGTGATAATGACAAACACGTGTCGAATAGAACAAATAATGTAGTGTATAAAGAAATTTTTGAGAAGTTATAGTACAATTGCCTTATAATTGTATACCGTAGCACATTTATTGTTGATTTTCCTTTCAAATCTTTGTACCTTTGTTATGTTTTTATATATGAATATATAAGGCTGTTTTTTTTTCTTCTTCTTATTTTATACACATGTGATAGGAACACATATTGACATTGAAAACAAAATTATGAATCAAAATTATAACTACCCTTATTCACATATGTTTATACGAAAATCTAAACAACATACCCGTGCAATTTGCACGGGTTTAAAACTAGTAGAGTGGAAAAAGAATAAACGATTTTGAGAGTTTTAAGTTAAAACGGTTTTAAATAAAAATAACATGTGTAATAAAAGTTGATCCGTACATGAATAAAATAGCAGTTGGTCTTGCTTAAGATTGGGTGACCGTCTTATTGTTTCAGTCGGGTCAAGTCCGGTCCGAAACAAAAATTTGTGATAAAACAGAAGAGTAAAATCCAGGGAAAAAAGAGACCAGAAGTTGACAAAGTCGATGTCATTGTTGTAAGAAGTGAGAAGTTCGGTTGTTAAGTTAAGTGTGTCCAGATTTTCTTATCTGGTATCTCTCTCTCTCTTCCCTAAAAATAACACATTTTTTTTGCTTTTATTACTTCTCTCTCTAAAAAATCAAACAATATTCATCTCTCTCTCTCTAAAACAGTATAACTACAACTTATTCTATTCAGTTTCAGATAGTGACCCACCAGATCGACATCTTCATCTTTTATTCACTTTATCAAATTATTATCTTCATCTTTTTAATCTTTTTTTTTTAATAAACAACTACCTATTTATCTAGTTTTTAAAAATGTTATTTTTAGTATTTAATTAACTGTTTTGTTGTTATTTTAATTGGGTTTTTATTTTTGTCATAAACCCATTTATAAAGTTCCATTTTTTTCTCAATTTTTTGACTTTAATGATGGGAATTCTATTTTACTTTGTTGTATACTTGAACAGAGAAATTAAAGTGAATTAAGTTGTTTTTTTAATGAATTAATAATTTTTTTTATCAAAATTGTGTTGATATTAATGTTTTAGAGAGAGAAATAGAGTGATTGAAGGATGTGGGTCTAAAGGTACAATCTTTTCACTTGTCATACAAATTAATTTGATGTGTTTTTAATTTCTGATTGTATTTATGATCATTTGCCTGTTGTATATAATTAATGATGATTAATTGTTACAGTATCTGTTTTTATTGAATTAGTTAGTTAATTGTTATGTTTGTTAAATTGGACCAAGTAGAATTTCTAGTTTCATTTTATTTTCTTGGGTAATTTAGAGGATTGGTTGCATACATTCGACCCCCTTACCCTGCAATTTACGCGAGCTATTGAGGTATCGGGATAATGTTGTTACTGTTGTTGGTAATTTAGTGTAAAGTGTTATATTTCAAATTTTAATGTACTCTTGCATTTAATTTGATGTGGGAATTTAATTCTATTTTGATTTTATTCTGTGTATATAATACTGGGAATCTGTTGCTTCATTGTCAATACGAAAAATTCTTAGGTCTTCAGGAGGACCGTACTCCTTACACCTAAATTGAGTCTACTAAACGGAATATTATAAAGGAACTAGGTGTGAGGAGTACGGTACTCTGGGAGGACCCAAGAATTTTTCAATCAATTTATTAGTGATATATACTGATATATATTGGGGTTTGACTATTCATGGTCTGATTTAGAATGTGTTTGCTGATGAGCCAATGTAGTATACCTGGACCCATTTTGATAATTAATTCTCACTTAAGACAGACATTTTTCGTTACTTCAATAAGACTCTCACAAACTGTAACTGGGAGAGCAAGTAGGGGAGGGGTTGTGAGAGGTCTTTTTGAAAAGACGGTAGACTTACTGATTATGTTTTGGTTATGGATTGGCAGTATGGGAACAAAAGTTCAGATTGAAAACTGCTTGACTGGTCAGTCTTCGACGAGAGACCTTACTCGTGAAACAAATGGTGGCGGTTGGCCTTCTTGTTACACTGGTGGCAGCTTGCCAAATGGCCAATTTCATTACGGCTATTTGGCAAGGACTATAGCAGATTCACATCCTGGGTATGATAAGGATGTTCTTAAGCAGACGATGCTTGAGCATGAAGCCATATTCAAGGATCAGGTACACTCTCGAACTATCCCTAGTTTTCCACGTGCATGTTTTGTAACCAAGTCAATCAACTATGTTTCATAGCTGCATTTCGGTCACTATAGGTTAGCTGCGCTATTGTTGGATAACCTGTTTGCCTGGAAAAAGAAAAAAAGTGTAACCCACACGAGTATACAGTTAGATAGCCTTCTTAAATAGTCTTATAAGAGACCGTCTCACATATAGAAGCGTGAGACATACAATTAAGAATGGTCTAGTTTTATGTATTAACGGGTAATTACAAGATAACTGAAGTGGTCACGCGAATTAAATTTGTGAGACCGTGTCTTTTCAGAATTTGTATTGAGCATATTAGGTCCACAAAAATATCTATCACAAAAATATCTGTTTTTTCTTTGATTCCCAAATGGAATTAATTTCGATCTTATCTATTGAAATCTTATTCGATATAGCACGAATTCATGTACAAACAATTTCTATATCCATGCACCCCATGTTTTTGTTCCTACATTTTGATGGAGAAAGGATCCAGGAAGGAAACTTCATTTCAAATTTCCTTTTATTTTATTGAATGAATATGAATATCATATTAAAATTTGAATTTAATGAAGTAAAAATAGGAATTCTCTCTTTTTTCTGACAGAAAAAAATGTAAAATAAATAAATAGTCGAAGTCCCTTAACTTCGATTGTTATTCAGGTCTACGAGCTACATCGACTATACAGAGTACAAAGAGGGCTCATGGACGAGGTTAGGAGGAAAGATCAGTTCACATGTGGTATGCCAAGTGAGGCATCATCGTCTTCTAGCCCTGTGCCATCTCATTTGCAGTTTGGTGATGCTCAAAGATGGAATGGTTCTAGTCATCCACTGTCAAGCCCTTGTTCTGGTAGGCCTATAATTGCAGGCCCTGATACTGTGCAATCATCACCTAATTCGGTGAAAGGAAAGAGCATACTGGCTGACCCAAGCCCAAGCCCAAGCCCATTTCACAGTTGCTATAGCCCAATGACCTCGGAGGCCTCAGAGGCCAGACCTACGAAATTTAGAAAACGGATACTGGATTTGCAGCTTCCAGCTGATGAGTATATTGACACAGATGACGTGGAGCAATTTAGTTGTGCAAAAGATTTACCTATCATTAAGCGTAAAGCGTTGGCCGACTTGAATGAGCCTTTACATGAAGAAACGACCGCGATTTCATCTTTCGGCATCTTAGGCCATTCTAACAGACACAGTGATGCGTCATACGGAGATCTTCCTGCAAAACGTTTCAGTTCATCTAAGGAAACTCCACAGAACAAGAAACTAAACATTAATGGGATGTCGAAAAATTTACCTGAAATTCGAGCAAATGGTCAGGACTGGTTTCGCCATGCATTAGGCTCAGGTAATAACATCATTACTATTCCTTGCCACAGTAATGTTCTTTTTAAGGTGCGTAGATATTTATGCTGATTGCCTTGCCATTTCTGCTTATTATTGGAAGAAGTTGTGTTAATATTCTTCAATTTTGTAACTCGAGAGTCTTCCGTTTAGAAATGCTTGTATGAGACGGTCTTAAAGCATATTGTCAGACCGTCCTTTTTTAGTTTTATTTGTTAGACCATCTTTACTATCTCAGGAAACTTATTGTTCCTCTTGAGGGAATCATCTGTGAAAGCGAGTAAGTAGATAATTCCGCATCTTGAAATCGTAGCATACATTCATAAATTAGCAGTGCTGCTGCGTATTAAATCATTGTATTCGTCAATTTTATGCAGCAGAACAACCTAAATCCAGTGTGAGGGCCATTGATCAAGAAGTCCATCCAGAAAAGGCTCCTGTGGTTTCTCGACCAGTTCAAATTTTGACGAGTGAGCAGATCAAAAGGGAACCTTGGAAAACCAATTCTGCTCTTCTCAGCCAAAATTCTGACTGTTACTCTATGTCAAACCACCACATTCTGGGGTCTCATATTTCAAGTCAAAGAGGTTTGTCATGGGATCAATCTGCTTGGGGAAAACCCAACCTTTCGACCTCGAAACCCGTTTCAATCCAGCCAAGCCTATTTCAACCGTCAGTTCGCAGAAATGGATTTTTTGGGAATTGGGACCAAAACAGTAGTCCTGGACCTAATGCAGCTTTTGGTAGTGAACCGCTTGTGAGAAATGGGTTTAGCCAAGGCTCATCGACTGCCTTTAAAGAAATACCAGCTTGTTTCCCCAAAGCCGGCTATAATTATGTAAACTGCAACTATAATGAAAATAGGGCTAGTAGTTGCAATAATAACAAACCTGTGAGAGATATAAACTTGAATGAAACGCTTTCTTACGGTGTATTTTCCGATGAAATAGTGGATAAGGATTGCAAGCCAGAGGACCCTCTTTCTGTCTTGCCATGGCTTAGAGGAAAGGGTGGTATCGAAGCTAAGACGTTGAGGAACTGCCAAAAAAGTTTAGGGGTTTCGATATTTGGAAACCCTTTAAAGCAAAAGGACTCTCTTGATAATAGTCATCAAGCACCATATGAAGAGGTTGAATGTAGCAAGAGAAAACACTTGTTTGATATGAATCTTCCTTGCGACGATTCTAGTGATACCGATGTGGGCAAGATGGCGATAGATGAAGTTGTTGTTGCAGAGAAGAAAGAATCTAAGTCAGTGAGTTTCAGAAATCATTTTGACCTGAATTGCTGCATAACCGAGGAGGTGGGCTCTGGTATTGATTTAGAAGCCCTAATTAGTCTTGAAACTGACAAAGAGCTTCTTTCGGTAGAACATTCTGTAAAAAAGGAACCGGAAAAGCAGCCCGAAAATAGTGCAGATGATGGAGATGTCGAGTCAGCAGCGTCAGCCATTGTTGCCATGTCATTTTGTGTAAAGTCAACTCAGTCAATGGAGGAAAGAATTTGCCTCCCTCCAGAAAGTCAAGGAGATGATCCCTTGCATTGGTTTATGAGTGTAGCTTGTTCTACCGAAAATGATGGTGTAGATGATTTTGAATACATGATTTTGAGAATGAAAGAGTGTACTCCCGAGGAGTACTTCCCGAAACCAAGCATTCCAGATTTTACAATTATTGAGAACAACACTACATGTATGTTAACATCCAAAACACGTAAAGGGCAGGGTCGGAGAGGAAGACAGAAAAGGGACTTCCAGAGGGACATTCTCCCGGGTCTTACAACGCTTTCAAGGCATGAAGTCGCTGAGGACCTTCAGACATTTGGTGGGCTCATGAGAGCAACAGGCTATTCTTGGCAATCAGGGCCCAACAGAAGGAATGCCGCCCGAAACGGACGTGGTCGTGGGAGGCGGCAATATGTGGAAACGACACTTGTACTGGACGAGACAGTATATACCCTCCCATTGAAACAACAAGAGGTAAACAGTGATATTGTGGACGTGAATGTAGTGGATAGAAGTTTGACAGGATGGGGGAAGACGACTAGACGCCCCCGACGACAAAGGTATCCTGCAGGTAGTCATGCCTTGCAGGTGACCTTAGCCTAACTATGGCTGGAAATGAGAAATCTTATAGAGGATATTGATAGCTGAGTAGAGTTTTTCGTTCAGGCGTGTTGGGATCTGATTTTTTTCCGTTTCATCGATAAAAGGGGATTGCCTTTGTACATGATTCTTCAACCCAAAATTGAATCCTCTCAATTGTATTTACAGGTTTGCTGTCAATTCTTGCATTTATTTGATGGATCACACATTCTTATACGAATATCTCCGTCTTATTAAACTTAAAATTGGTCGATAGGATACATAAATGATAGGGAGTACTTAGTAATATGCTTCAGGACTAACAAAAATCTTCCTCCTTTACCCAAGTGAGGTTTTTTTTTTCCAGTTTTAATCTTAAAGACGGATGTACCCGTCAGTTAATGAATAATTCTGCTGGGGTTTAATAGGGCTAGATATAGTTATACAGCCAGATTAATGTTAAATTTTGTTGAATATATGTTCACTTTCTAGATTCTGTATTCATCTGTCATGTACCCAAGGTTGCTTATATATGTTCAGTAAGTATTACTTGAGATGGTTACTATTCGTCTTTAAGTTTAAGGCGGACCAAATACAACTATATGGTGGTAATAAAGATAACTTTATGAATTTATTAGGCAAAAAGTTGAGTTATAATGTATGTGTTTGACCCGTCATAAAGCTTAAGACGAAAAGTGTCCATCTCAAACGAGAATTTGCGCAACCGTAGCCCACGGACAATGCAAGTTGGTGAGCCCATTAAAAATGAGAATGGAACTGTCCGGTGTAAGAGTGCTTCAGTTCAGCTTGCAGTCCAATTTGCGCAACCGTAGCCCACAGGTGGACAACAACTAAAAGGACAATTAAACGAATAAATTCTCTAAAATAAATAAATTGGTTTCTTTTAAAACGGTAGTATCCGTTTTAAGATTAAAACGGGTCATATAACACCCACTTGGATGGAAGAGATAAGCTTTTTGTTATATTTCCGCAAAACAACCAACTTTTGTCCTATCTACTCAAACCGTTTTAAGTTCTAGACTGATATGAAGCAGATGTCCGTCTTAAACAAGAGCTTTTGAAATAAATACTCTTTCTTTAGCCTGTTTGTTTATTTGTAATAAGCACAAAGTGTTTTTGCTTTCTAATAAAATAGTGAACCAAACGATTGTAATTTTTTGTACATTCAGTATATAGACCACACCGAAATATTTTTCACATAAGATATTAGGTGAAATTCAAATCATTTACGGAGTATCGATTTTTAAGGAGTGAAATAGTACGAGTAACAATTATAGGTCACACCACGTCACCACACATAACCACACCTGAAAAATGACTTAACTAAAAACTTACTCAAGTTTTCCAACCTATACCCAACCTATACATGAAAGTAAGACTCAAACTTGACTTGAATCCAGAAAAATGACTTGACCAAAAACCTTATTAATTCACAATGTCCGATAAAATTTAAAATGACCGATCGAAAACAAAATCCTTTCCAATTATGATATGAATTCGCGACAAAAAGATTTGAATCTCACCTTAAACAAAAACTTACCCAACTGAAAATGACTCAAATTGAATATTTCGTTTCCCACGTTTACTTGGGTGTACCTACTATGTATAACTACTTATTTACATTCATTAAGAAAAGAAAAAGAAAAAAAAACAGTAAGTGAAGTATCTAAAAATACATTAGGGAAATTCAAAAATCGAACCTAATACTCATTGTCCACGGTACTTCCGTCTTAACCACCAAATTAAAACATTTTCAATACTAACTAAACTAGTTGACATCTGCAATCTAGACCTCATAAAATTTAGACTAACAAGCACAAAAAAAAACTTGAAATTCAAAACTACAAAATCCGACCGACCTATTATCCATAATAACTCCGTCGTAGCAGTTTAACACAAGTACTCGATGATAAAAGTGGAACCGTACATGAAATAAAAGAGGAATAAAAAAGGTGAGGAAAAAAAGAGACCAGAAGTTGACAAACTTCATGTCATTGTTGTGAGAAGGTCGTTTGTTAAGTTTAAGTGTTTCAAGATTTTCTTATCTGGGATCTCTCTCCTTCTCTTTCTCTCTCTTCCCTTTAAATAATAATAAAACATTTTTCTTCCACTTCTCTCTAAAAAATATTTAAACAATTCTCATCTCTCTTTTATTTACTTGATGATCAAATTATCATAATCATTTAATCATCATCATCTTATGGTATATTTTTACTACTTAATATTTATATTATTATTAGTTTTTATTTCACTGTTTTGTTGTTATTTTAAGTGAGGTTTAATTTTTATAATTCTAAAGGTTATTAATTATAGTATTTTATTGTTTTCCCCCTTTTGTCCTAAACCCATTTGTAAAGTTCATTTTTTACTGAAAATTAATAATGGGAATTTTGTTTTACTTTGATATATACTTGAAAAGAGAGAAATTAAAGTGAATTAAGCTGTTTTATTTAATGAATTAATCCTTTTTTTATAGCAAAATTGGTTTGAGATTAATGTTTTAAAGAGAGAAGTGTAGTAATTGAAGGATGTGGGTATAAAGGTAAAATCTTTTCACTTGTTATTCAAATTTAATAAATGTGTTTTTAATTTCTGGTTGTATGTATGATCATTTGCTTCTGTATGTAATTAATGATTAATTGTTAGCTTTTTTTAATTGAATTAGTTGGATAATTGGACCAAACAATTCTTTTGGTGTCAAACTATGTATTTTAATACACAAATTGTCATTTGTGACGGGCATATCTGTCGCAAGCTGGAGTACATTTTATCTGATGTGGTAAAGCTGCATACATCCGACTCCCCTTACCCTGCAAAATTGCGAGAGGCACTCGGGTAATGTTGTTGTTGTTGTGACGGGTATATATATACTGGGGATCTGTTGCTTCATTATCAATTAATCAGTGTAATAATAAAGTTCTTTCCTTTATGTTTGAGGAATTGATGGTAGGGTTTTGACTATTCAATTTTTGATTTAGAATTTTTTTTCCTGAATAATAAAAATTTAGAATACTTGGTCTTTTTTCATTGTTTAATGTTTACTGTATTACTGTCCCTATATTTGTTTCTTATTTTGACTTTTCTAACAAGCTGTGTAAAGAGTAAAGACTTTGGTATTTATTTTCCTAATTGTTTACAATTGGGATTTTAATTAGGTTGAGTGGTTAGAATGTTTTATGATTCATTGTTGATGGGCTGAGGTAATTTTTACTAACATACTTAACTTTTTTTTTCTAATTAGAATTGTAAAGTTGAATTAGTTTGGCTTGTTATTTTGAACAATGAGGTCTGAAGTCTGGATTTGTTAGAGGAGTTTTGTGATTGAGGTCTGGATGTTACATGACGTCGATTTTTGTAATTTCGTGTTGCAATGTCATTTTGATGAGATTTTGATTCTTAATTAGACCGGGCAAACGGGTCATTAGTGTCGACAATCTCTGGTATGCTTGAATTAAGGTCAGCTCGGGTCATTTTGGGTTCAGGCATGTTTCTAGTGTGCTACTATCATGTTATTTCGGAAGGGTGGCTCGGTTTAGGGGAGTAAAGGTTGGGTTGGGTTGGGTCACTCGGGTGGATAATGGTCAATTCAGGTTTTAGGGTACATTTGGATTATTTTGCTTGGTACGAGTTGGGGTCGGGATATTTCGGGTTAAGTCGGTTTTGTAAGGTCTATGAGTATGGTTAAGATAACACTTAAGCTATAATTGGCTATTGGAATGGTTGGTAGAAATCATCAATGTTGGATATAAACTCTATTTTTTTAGAATTCTTTCAAAATACTTCTGGTGATATGTTGGATTGACTGTTATCTCTCTTTAAGACCTCGACTTCTACTTCTGCTATTTATTGGGTATTGCATCTACTGATCTACCTTAATTGTTTTTGGTGGTTGTGTATTTACTGTACTAAAGCGTAAGATATACTTACGGATATTATTTATGTCTAACTTAACAAATCATTAGATTGCCTATTTTTGATATTAATCATTATGTAATTGAAGTTTGAGATCTGTGGACTTGTGCTTATTAAGTAAATACTGTGGCCTTTTTTTGGTCATGTCTTAAATTTAATCTTTGTTCCGTTTTTGTAAACTGTCGTTTGTGTGCCAACGTGAGTTGTTGTAGCCGGTTTATTACTAAAAACTTGACATTCTTGGCTTCGCTGTACTATTTCCTTATTGAGTAGTTATTATTTTGTTATCATCATAGTTTTGTTATGGATTGACAGGCATGGGAGCAAAAGTTCAGACTGAAAACTACCTGCCTAGGCAGGCTTTGACGAAAGATCTTAGTCGTGAATCGAATGGTGGCAGGTGGCCTTCTTTTTACACTGAAGGCCGCTTGCCAAATGGCCAATTTCATTATGTTTTTTTGCCAAGGACTGTTGCAGATTCACATTCTGGATATGACAAGGATGTTCTTAAGCAGACAATGCTTGAGCATGAAGCCATTTTCAAAGATCAGGTACATTTTCGAAATTTGCCTTGTTTCCCATGCGCCTTTTTTGTAACCTAGTTAACCAGCTATGAAGCCAGATGACGATATGGCAATTTTTGGTGAATTAAGTTGGGGTTTGGTAAACTTGAGAATCCCAATCATGCTTTAGGTTTAGCAGTAAAGCTGGAAATTCTTTGCTTATTGTGGGACGGAGAAATTGTTAGCCGATTGAGTTTACAGTTCGAAAATCTTTCAAAGATAGTGTCCTGAGGAGACTGTTTAGTTTTTTGTATTAATCGGTAACTTCACTACTTGAGAGTAAATGAAGCGATGACAGAAATAAATGAATTGGTGAGACCGCGTTCTTGAGAATTTGTGCTGAGCGTATTCATTTTCTCGAAAATATCTCTGTTTATATATAACATGATTGCTATTTAGGTCTACGAGCTGCACCGGCTATACAGAGTGCAAAGAGGGCTGATGGACCAGGTTAGGCGGAATGAACCATTCAAACATGGTATACCATATGAGGCATCTTCATCATCTAGCACTCTGCCATCGCAAAGGCAACTTAATGGTGCTCAAAGATGGAACGACTCTAGTTTTCCGCTGGCAAGCCCTTGTTCGGGTAGGCCTCTAATTGCAGGCCCTGATACTGTGCAACCGTCGCCTAATTCGGTAAAAGGAAAGAGCATACCGACTGGCCCAAGCCCATTTCACAATTGCTATAGCCCAAAGACTTCGGAGGCCTCGGAGGCCACACCCACAAAATTTAGAAAACGAAAACTGGATTTGCAGCTTCCGGCTGATGAGTATATTGACATAAATGCAGTGGACCAATTTGGTAGTGCAAAAGATTTACATATCAGTAAGCGTAAGACGTTGGCTGACTTGAATGAGCCAGTACATGTTGAAGAAACGACCGCATTTTCATCTTTCGGCATCTTAGGCCATGGTGGCAATGCCAGTGATCTTCCATATAGGGATCTTTCTGCAAGACTTTTGAGTTCTTCTACGGACATGCTACAGAAATCCAAGAAACTAAGCCTTAACGGGACTCCGAAAAATCTGCATGACATTCGAACAAATGGTCAAGACTGGTTTTGCTATGCATTAGAGTCAGGTAATAATATAATCACCATTTTTCATTGACACACATGACAATTATTTCTCTTCTGTGATTTCCCTGTTAGTGAAATCGGCCAAGTAAACAATCCTAACATCTTGAATTCTGAGTGTACCTATTCAAAATTACTACTGTTCATTGTTAATCCTTGTCTTCATCATTTTTATGCTGCAGAACATAAAATCAGTACTAGATCCATCCATCAAGAAGTCCATCCAGAAAAGTTTCTTGTGGCTTCTCGGCCAGTGCAAATCTTGACGAGTGAACATATCAAAAGGGAACCTTGGAAACCCAACTCTGCTGCTATCACCCAATGTTCAGACTCTTTCTCTATGTCAAACTACCATAATCTCGGGTCTCATCTTTCAAGTCAACCGGGTTTATCATGGGGTCAATCTGCCACGTCTTGGGGAAAAGCCAATTTTATGACCCCAAATCCCACTTTAGTCCCGCCAAGCCTATTTCAACCGTCAGTTCGTAGCAATGAATTTTTCGGGAAGTGGGATCCAAACAGTAGCCGTGGACCGAATGTAGCGTTTGGTAATGAAACCCCTGTGAGAAATGGGATTAGCCAAGGCTCGTCGTCTATCTTTGAAGAACGTCCAGCTTGTTTTCCCCAAGCTGGATTTGATTATGTAAACTGCAATTATAGTGAAAATACGACACCTTTTAAAGGTAATAACTCCAAAAAGGCTACTAGTTGCAATAATGTCAACCCTGTGAGAGATATGAACTTGAATGAGACAATTACTACTGGTGTATTTGCCGATAAAATTGTCGACAAGGATTGTAAGCTAGAGGATTCTCTTGCTATCTTGCCATGGCTTAGAGGAAAGGGTAGTATTGAAGTTAAGACGTCTGGGAGCAGTCATAAAATTTTAGGGGTTTCGATATTTGGAAACCCTCCCGAGCAAAAAGACCCACTTGATCATAGTCATCGATCACGATATAAAGAGGTTGAGTGTAGCAAGAGAAAACTCCTGTTTGATATGAATCTTCCTTGTGATGAGACTAGTGATTCTGAAGTGGGCAGGACGGCGATGGATGAAGTCGTTGCTAAGAAGAAAGAAGCTAATTCTGCGAGTTGCAAAATTAATATTGACCTGAATTCTTGTATAACTGAGGAGATGGGCACTGGTATTGACTTAGAAGCTTTAATTAGCCTCGAAAGTGAAGACGGGATTCTTTCACTGGAAGATTCTTTAATAAAGGAATCAGAGAAGGAGCCGGTAGGGATACGACCTGAGAACAGCGCCGGTGATGGAGATGCTGAGTCAGCAGCATCAGCGATTGTTGCCATGTCATCTTGTGTGGAGTCAATTCAGTCGTCAATGGAGGAAAGAACTTGCCTCCCTCCGGAAGCTCAAGGAGATGATCCCTTGCATTGGTTTGTGAGTATAGCTTGCTGTGCTGAAAATGATGGTGTAGATGATTTTGAATACATGATCTTGGGACTGAGAGAGTGTACTCCGGAGGAGTATTTTCCGAAACCAAGCATTTCAGATTTCACGATTAATGAGAACACGAACTCATGTATGTTAACATCTAGAACACGTAAAGGGCAGGGTCGGAGAGGTAGACAGAGACGGGATTTTCAGAGGGACATTCTCCCGGGTCTTACAACGCTTTCAAGGCATGAAGTAACTGAGGACCTTCAGACATTTGGTGGGTTCATGAGAGCAACTGGCTTTTCTTGGCAATCAGGGCCCAACAGAAGGAATGCAGCTCGAAACGGGCGTGGCCGTGGAAGGCGACAGTCCGAGGATACGACACTTGCTCTGGACGACACAGTATGTGCCCTCCCGTTGAAGCAACAGGAGATTCACAGAAATATGGAAGTGAATATAGTAGACAGAACACTGACCGGGTGGGGGAAGACGACTAGGCGCCCCCGACGACAAAGGTGCCCTGCAGGTAATCTTACCCTTCAGGTGACCTTAACCTAATTATATGGTCAGAGGCTTTGCATTATGTCTCTGAAAATCAGAAAACTTATATAGAGAATATTACGGAGTAATACTTTTAGAGTTTTTCGTCAAGGCGTGTTTTCAATATCTTTTCCGTTTCTTAGACATAAGGGTATTTGCCTTTGTACATGATTCTTCACCCAAAATTAGAACCCCCTCAATTGTCTTAACAAGTGAACAATAAGGCCCTGTTCTTTTGGACTTAAACTCACCCCCTTTAAGTTCAGTTCAGCTCCTATAAGTTCAGTTCAGCTCCTATAAGTTCAGTTCAGCTCCTATAAGTTCAGTTCAGTTCAGCTCCTATAAGTTCAGTTCAGTTCAGCTCCTATAAGTTCAGTTCAGCTCCTATAAGTTCAGTTCAGTTCAGTTCAGCTCTTATAAGTTCAGTTCAGAAAAGTTCAATTCTTACAAATTAAGTTTAGAAAAATTATACGAAATATATTATTTATGAAAACCGATATAAAAACATTTGACATTAATTATTGGATACATACATTATCATTGAGACCGCCCGAAGAAATTGTAGAGTATTTCAACTATCGACATTCATTATTTTTGAATGAAAGTTGAAATGACATTTGGTTAATTGAAAAAAAGGTGGAAGATGTTAACAAAATATGCTCTAAATGTCACAAAAGTATCAAATGTCTATTATTGTTTCTACATTCACACTCCATAATTTTATAAGGATGCATACTCTTGGAATACCTATTATACAACATGACGTGAATATTCAAGAAACAGTAGATTCAGACATGTTTGATTATAAGCGGAAAAATGCCATGTTCAAGATACGAAACAAGATAGTAAAAAAACATTTGGCGAGACAATGGATTCGTTGTTTCGAGTGGTAGTGAAGATGAAGAAGAAAGTGATGAGGAAGATGATGATATAGAAATAGATAGTTAAAAAACGATGTAATATGTAATTTATTTTTTTATCGTAATGTAAACGTAGTAATCTGTATCAACAAACAAATGTATATAAATCGGAATAATTTTATTATCTTACCTTATGTTTTAGAGTATATTTTTTTTTGTATGACAACCCTTTCCAAAAGATAATGATTATAATAAAGTTCAGTTTAGTAAAGTTTAGATTATATAAGTTCTATTCAATTAAGTAAAATTAAGTTCAGAAAAGTTCAGCTCCTATAAGTTCAGTTCAGTTCAGTTCAGCTCCTATAAGTTCAGTTCAGCTCCTATAAGTTCAGTTCAGTTCAGCTCTTATAAGTTCAGTTCAGTTCAGCTCCTATAAGTTCAGTTCAGCTCCTATAAGTTCAGTTCAGTTCAGTTCAGCTCCTATAAGTTCAGTTCAGCTCCTATAAGTTCAGTTCAGAAAAGTTCAGCAAAATTCAGTCCAAAAGAACAGGGCCTAACTCTTTGTAATTGTTTCTGAATAATTCTGCTTGTAGTTCTCTCAAGCAAACTCCTCTTAGATGTTTGAGTAGATGGGGTAGGTAATTAGATTTGTGCTATTTGTCAAGATCATATATCCGTAAAATCTTATTTTGTCTGGAGAGCAACGAGCAACAAGGACAATTTTGATGTTGACAAGTTAACAAGGTTGATATGGAGCGGCGCCATTCAATTGATATACATCCTCAAAATGTGACTATATGGACTCCTTGGGTTCAGCTACAAATAAATAGAAGTATCGCAAATTCTTGTTTAAGACTGACACGACACCTTTAATAATGTCCCATTATTCTCTAAGAAAAAGAAGTAGCAAAAAGATCAAATTGAGCGTTGAGGACTTGTGGCTAGAATCATGTGGAGTTACTAAAACCACTCATTTGCTTTTTTTAATGATTCTTCTTCTAACCTGAGATCCTTAAATACATTCATTAAAGTATGATTAATATTATTGTCGTCATTATAAGACTTAAGACTTTATTAGATAAATTGTTCAAGTATAGTCCCCGTATTAAATAAATTGAATGTAAATCGGCTGTACTTGCAATTTAGATATTATATTCGTCACAAACTTTTGACTTCTCATGATGTACAAATGGGCAAACAAGTGAGAGAGAAGCTGTGAGAGGTTAAAAACTTATGACGATCCCAAACGAGAAAGTCTGCATAATATTTATAAAACAGTTGGTCTTGCATCAGACATGTCATTTTGGTCTGAAGCAATAAGACAAGATTTTGTAACCACTTTACAATTAGATCTAACCACTAATGAAAGCAAGTTGATATAAGTTGTGGTTACAGTTGATATAAGTGGCAACATAATCCCATCTTATTTTTCAAACGAAAATGGTTCGTCTGAAATAAGAATTTGCGTTTATAAAAAATAATTTTAAAAAAAAGAAGTAAATAGAGGTGAATATTTAATTTGAGTTGAGTGTATGGTATAGACGTATAGTATAGTGGTGGAGTGGTGGGAGAAGTGAGAAGTGAGAAGGTTAAAAATTGTCCCCACGTCTCAAAAAAAGAAGAATGATATCATGTGAGTTTCTGAGAAGTTGAGTGTTGCCATGATTTCATATTTTATTGATTTATTTATGGAAACTAAACAAACAAACAAACTCTCTGACAAGTCTCAAAGTGTCACAAGTACAACAATCTCATGTTTTTTTTAGATATTACATTTAGATACCCATTTCACCAATCACCTTTTATTCTACAGTTCTTGCCTTTTTGCTGCTTTATGTCCTACCTATTAAACCTACCCAATCTCTTTATCAATATAAGAGTATCTCTTGTTTGAAACGGTCTTAAGTTAAGACCTCTTACAAGCCCCTTTTTATTCTATCATTATTTTAATCGTGTGTGAGTACGTCTAATCTCGTGAAATGACCCATACGCAATAGTGGCCCGACTTGAAATGACCCGACGATAGGTCACCAGAAATCCGAAATGACCCGACCCAACCTAACCCATTCAAAATATATGTGAGAATCAAATTGACCCGACCTAAATTGACACGATTGACCGAATTATCACCTCTAATCTCCTCCATACAAGACGTCACATGATATGGTACTCTGTAATATTTACCTTATGTTGTTCTCGTTTTTGTGGTTCTACTTTGCCTGAATTTGATAAATTTTCGGAAGTTTTAATCTAACCAGACTAACAAATTTTCTGTTTTTATTTTTATTTTTGAGCATTAGCTCCAGAAAAATTTATGTTGAATTTGTGAAAAAAAAAACATCGATTTAATCAATAATTTGCAATTAATATATCAATAAGCTATCTAGTATCTACATACTATTATACATAAGTTAAGAAACTTGATTAATTTAAGAGAACTGCATTGCTAGAAATTTAGACAAAATTCTAATTGAAAAGTGTACTGCGAAAATTAAACTCCATTCTTTCAGCAAGATGTTTGTTAATGAAATGTACTCCATATTAAGCAAAAAATACAGAATTTTGATTAAAAAGTGTATTGCGAAAATAAACTTCAGTCTTTTATACTAATAACGAGTACAAAGTATTAGTAATGCCCATGTCTACTAACAAGTAACAATGTTTCCTTCCATACTGATACAGAGTTCAAAGGAGGAAAAGAAAAAAAAGATAAAATGTACAGAGTACTATACAAAATTGTTTCTTCTCTTTTCCCAAATGTCCTAGGGCCGGTCAATTCGACTTTAAAGTTTTCTCCGAGTTGTTTTTCCGGGACTGAATCAGTTGTGTCAGTTCTAACCTTCGCCCTCATCATGACCGCGCCATAAGCGTTGCCATCTGAAAACAACTGATCGATTTATCCGACAGAAGACATTTGTAAGAGAGGCAACTGATCACAACTATCCATCTCTGAGCCGGAACTCCAACCAGGGGACTTGCTTAACCCTCTTTCCTTCATCAAACTCCTCATTTCATCAGCTTTATCCCACCTTCCATCTGAAGCATAAAACTTACAAAGAAGCACATAGTAACACGCTTCGTTAGGATGAATTTCCAGCATTCTCTTTGCGACCACTTCTCCAAGTTCAAACCTCGAGTGAAGACTACATCCATGAAGAAATGCTCCCAACACTGAAAAATCCGGCTCAATTGGCATTTTTTGTATAAAGTCCAACGCTTCCTCTAGCTTCCCAGCTCGGGACAATGTATCGACCATACAAGCATAATGTTTTATAGAGGGTACGAAACTATATTCTCGACACATTGAAACGAAGTAATTCCATCCTTCTCCAACCCTCCCAGTATGACTACACGCTGATAAGATAGCAGTAAATGTAACTTCGTTTGGCTCTACGTTTTCCTTCAACATATCGTTGAATAATGCAAAAGATTCCTCCTCATCACCATGCATTCCGCAACTCCGGATCATAGAACTCCATGTTACAGCATTCTTTACTCCAATCTCATCAAAAACTTTACGCGCAGATATTGCATAACCACACTTTGCATATAAGTTGAGCAGGGCACATCCGACATGGGCATTATTACGCGATAATCCTTTCTTAATTATAACAGTGTGTAAAGACGAACCGACTGTAATAGCACTGAGAGAAGCACAAGCAGTGGCCGCACTGACCAAAGTCACTGCATCCGGAGACATGGATTCTAATGTCATTTGATGAAAGAGTTTGAGAGCTTCGACAGAGTAACCATTTTGAGTGTATCCCGAAATTACCGAGTTCCAAGCAATAACATCTTTATCCAAAATCAAATCAAAGATGTACCGAGACTCTACGACTAGGTGACATTTTGCATACATATCAATGAGAGCATGTTTGACTTCAGAATCATCCAAACCGTTCACCGTTGCAAAGCAATGAACCAGTCTACCCATTTTAACATCTCCAACTTGCGCACAAGCGGAAAGTACACTAGCAATCGTCATAGAATTAGGCACAATACCCGAATACTTTCCTTCGACAAACAACTTCAACGCCTCATTAGGTTGCCCACATTGCGAAAGCCCAACAATCATAGCAGTCCAACAGACAACATCATGTTTAGTGGAAAGCTCATCGTAAACGGAACGAGCGTCTATAATACTCCTACATTTCACATACATATCCAAAAGTGAAGTCGCTAGGAACGAATTTACATTAATCCCGGCTTTTATAATATACCCATGAAGCCATTTCCCTTGATGCAAAGCTCCTAACTTTGCACAACCCGTCACCAAGCTCCCCACCGTAAATTGATTCCCATCAACAAGACTATCCCTCATCCTATTAAACAAAATCAAACCCTCCTTAGCACAATCATTTTGCACATACCCGGCAATCAACGACGTCCAAGAAACAACATTTCTATCCTCAATTTCGTTAAAAACACCCCTCGCCGCATCAATCATCCCACATTTAGCATACACATCAACTAAACTAGTAAGCACAAAACTATCTAGACTCCCAAATTTCACCATATAACAATGTACCTCCCTCCCCTTATTAACATACCGTAAAACGCAACACGCTTTCAACACATTAGAAAACACAACATCATCACACTCTCTCAGGCATTTCCTCAAACAGTTGTAGAACATGATTGTCTCATAATGCGATTCATTAAGAAAATACCACCTAAGCATAACTTTAAAACAATAAAAATCCGGGTTCGGAATCGTATCGAAAACCATTCTCGCAGACCTCACAGACCCGAAACACCCATATGAACTAACCAATTTCGTAAGCGTAAGAAGATCATATTCTTTGGTTAATCCATGAACTGTTAATAAAGAATGCACCTTTTTTAGAGTAAGTAAGTTATTACAAAAACCCAGAAGAGTAAATGAAGGATTTGAAGAAATTGAACGCATGGAGGCTATGGTGGACTCCATTGATGGTTGGTGAAATTGGAGGGAAGAGAATGAAATTAGTGACCGCCATTGATGTGGGTGTTTCGGAAATTGAAGGATTTGTTTGTGGAATTGTGAAATTAGTTGATTTATTATCATGATTTAATGTTGATTTTGAGTTAAAATATGGTTTTTTTGAGTGTTTGTATAAACTCCCGCCATTTCACAAGTGTTGCGAGCTTCGGGTTATCATTCAACAACGGTATAAAGTTAGAGAAATTTTTATCGATTATAATCTCAAGTTGGTCGGTAAAACTTAAGAGATACGGTCTCTCACTCGGTTAGTGAGATACCACTCTTTTGTAGATCTTTTATATTTTTCGTGACTCTTCTACTATTGATCGTCAACCAAAATTACTATTTAATTTCGTACCTATTCATATAATAATCATAATTGTTTTATCATTAATCATGATTTGTACTCAGTAAATAGATTACACATCTGATTCACTACAATAGACATTGTAGTTTTCGAGCATAGTGAAGTTTTTGAGTTTTTTTATTAATACTTATGAGTTAACTATAAAGTTTCTAACTTCGTTCATTTAAACATTTACTAAAAAAATTACAATATAACTCAAAAATATTATATGTAATATTTTAAATGTAACTTATATACTTAAAAAAACTCAAAAAAAAATACACGCATTAACTCAAATTCAAATGAGGTCTGAGATAATACATCCAATGTATAATTTTTTTTTCCTTTGAAAGTGTTATATACTCTATAATACTTGTATTTAGTTACCACAAATTCTCATGGAAAACGGACGACCCGTCTTAAGTTTAAGACGGGTCAAATCCCTCACAAAGGGTAAATGGGTGGTAAATGAAGCTCCCACTTGCCCTTTGTGAGGGGAATTTAACCCGTCTTAAACTTAAGACGGATCAATCCGTCTTCAATGAGACTTTCTGCCACAAATTTTGTAAAACAATGGATCATTAAACCAAAAATAAAGTTATACACATAAACCTTCGATATGTTTGTGTTGAGTAATTCGGTGGAGAACAGGGCATTGACCTTCAACTGCGGATTAGTACACAACCATTTTAGACTAAAATAATTAATGTGCTCTTTACTAGCACAAAATTATTCTTTTTTTTGCAACATGAAGGTGTCCATGAAAAATACTTGTGTCATTCGAGAAGACGTCCTCCTTACACTCAAAAGAGACGGACCTTCTTCTTTGAGTGTAAGGAGGACGTCAAGGACACAAGAATTTTTGGGTGTGCAGATGCACCCATTGCACTCCCTTGAAAATTCCTCCGTAGAGAAGACAAGAGACGTTTGATACAGGAATGAAAGATTAATTATTAATAGCAAACTTTTTACAAAAGAACTCGGAGCTTTATTTACTAAACTGCACAAATTTGAGAAAGAAGTAATAACCAAACATTTGATGGAAAAACAGAAAAATCCGGTGTGCAAGAGCGGTGATCTACAAGCCCAATCTGGATTTTGGTTCGGGAGCTAGGAAAGAGGAAGTACCGAATAATACACAATTACGCCCTGTACAGATCCGTGTTTAGAAGCGATTCAGTGGCTAACCTATCTCCAGTTTAAGGCCGCTGGTACACGTACTTGGTTCTCGGATCTACGATCAGACCTTTTCCTCCGTTTACTTCCAGATCGTGCCTGAATTAACCATAACTAATCATCAACAACAGGAACTGGCAAATATCGGCAACTTATTCATTCAAATAATTGTGTAGAATTCACTTTTGAGTGATCCCATTTCACATGATACTATGGCGACAAATTTAGATCTTATCAGGACGATTATAGACCTTACTATGACAACTTTACACCATAGCAACTAGCAAGACAGAGTTGATTAGCTCTCAAATTCTTTTAATCATAGTTTGAGCTCTAGCTGAATTTGACCTAATTCAGCCAAATCCCAAGCTTAGCAGCAATCGGATTGGAATAACATGTGTGATCTTGTATTTAGTTTCTAAAGTCGCTGTTGATACTTTGTAATTTTATTGTGCTTTTATGCGTAAATTTTTGAATTAAAGAAAAATAAATAGAAAAGAAAGTGATAAATCAATCACAATCAGAGGCTCAGAGCCCAAGCTGCATAGCATGTTTGGTCTTATATTTAGCTTTCAAACTCACTATGACACTTTATAATTATATTTTTCTTTAATGCGATAAATTTTGAGAAAAAAAAAGCTAGGAAAGAATCCGAGCCCGAGATTCATATTTCAAGCCAAACTCAAACAAAAACTGAATCTACTCCTCACATAAGGTGCAGGTCAAGATGACATCAACATCTCTCACTCCTTTGCTTGACACCAAATTCGAGAGACTGGGTGTGTAGCCCTTAATCGAAGTCCTAGCTACATTCTTTTGAGAATGTTACGGAAATCGCTGAAATAATAAGAATGTAGTCCAGACTTCAGAAATATAAGAATGTGAAAACTTAACTGGAATACAAAGTCAGGGATGGTCAGCTGCTCGCGAGGAACATATCGGAACAGTTGTAGCAACCGATCAGCATAGACCACTTTCTTCCACACCTAGGCCCAGTCACGGAAAAAAACTACTGTTAACCGTAACTTAGAAAAGAGGTCTGGTATCAACGTTAAATGATGATGCACACATACCACATTATCCACAAACGTTTGTAGTGCAAAAATGGCTGCTTTCAAACCAAATGTTGGATGTAGAACATATATTGCCTACATGAAACAAATGAAACCATCGGCTTTTACAAAAAAATTGTGATCTATTATCGAAGACAGTGGAAATTGATGTATGGTTGGAAGCATCTGAATAGTCATACATGAAGATTACGTTGGTGTTTTCTACCAAGTATTTGTTGTAATCTCTTCATCCATCCCAAGTCTGGTTGGCTGTATAACCACAAAGACGACAATGACATTATCCATTTATCTCAATAACTGAAGGCCCAAAGGCACATGCAGTCACGCCTACAGTGGGGGGAAGGAAGGGGTCCAATGTATGTAGCCTTAACCCTTGGTTGAATACAGCTACAAAGACGACAAAGATGAATGGCGAAAAGAGTTGATAGAACTATATTCAACATGCAAGGTTTAGTAGATAAACTACACACAAAAGACCTCCTAATCTTGAAACTGGAGAGGTTTATGAAAGATGTGTACTTGTTTTGACCTTTAATAAGACAACTGATATGGGGCATAAAACATATAAATGGAAAGATCTCATGTCTCTCAAGCAACAAAGCGCAAAGGCGCGCAAGTTGAAGCCGCGCGCTCAGAGACACTAAGCGCACTGTTTTTACAAACAAATTTGGATTTAAGATTAGCGTGGACGCGTGGTGAACCTTGCTGGCTGTGCCTTGTCTATAAGGCGCGTAGAGGCGTCAGGCGTTTTGGCTAGTGTCTCACCGAGTCTTTGGTTAAACGTGCGAGGCGCTCTTTTATAAACTAAGCGTCCAGACTTCCAACCAGTGTAACATATAACATAATGCCGCTACTATAAATAAAACAATTCCGTTTCTTGGACAAAAGGAGAAACATATTCTTACGGCTGTAAAGATGCAGCAGAGTGGAAGTACACAATACTGTATGGCTTCTGGATTATGGGCTCAAACTCCTGAAACGCGAAATGAAGAGGTCACATTAGTTGAAAACCAAATTGTGTACTCACATAAAGCCAACCCTTCCAAAAGATTGTTGAAAACACACCGTGATCCTTTACCTTTACCACATACTGAATGAAACGCTCAAGATCAAGACAACGCAGTAAGAAATGTGCTCCAACCACTACCATTACTGGATGGCCTTCACTATCAACACCACCACGATATCTAGAGCGGAAAAGCACATGACAGTAAAGAATTATACAAGTCACAACAATATTAATTTGAGATGAAAGGTTACCATGTTAGAACTTAAAATAATTAATACAGAATACAACTTGAGTTCAAATTAGACGATGTAAATTAAGTCTCTAGTCGTCTTCAAACTTCTAGCTTCATAATAATAAGAATTACTAGTCTGATACCAGTCTCGTTATTTTCTATTCTTTCAATTATTAATAAAAAACAAATATAGTATAGGCACAAGTGCACAACAGCTCTAAACCCTACAGTTCTGAATACTTTTGACACAGTATTGTCACAAGACTCACAACCAATAAGATGTATAGCAGCTGTTCCTCGCAATTATCTCAGTAGCATTAGCTAGGGGTGTTCACCGGTCCGGACCGGATGAACCCGCGACCAGATAACAGCTTACCCCAAGACCGGAGACCGGACCGGGGGACTGGAACGGACCGGAACTCTTTAGATCCGATTTTTTTACAGGCTTGGACCGGACCGGTTCTATTTTGAAGGGTTTAGTGAGTTTTTTTTTATGTGGACAGGAGACCGGTCCCAAAAACGGGTGCTATGTACGTCAGAACAAATGGTGAAGTAAAATAATAGTAAAGCTTACACAATCTTCATTTCTGCAATCTCGGCAAGATTACTTGAGTTTGCTTTAGTAAGGTATCTGGAATGAAGAGTATATTCCTCAGCAGCAGATAATAAAGGGCTGCCAATATTGCCAAGTCCAAGCATTTTGGAAAATTTAAAACCACGTTGAGCTTCAGCAGCCTTTTCCCACTGCTCCTTACGCCTTTGATCTGGATCCTTTAGTAGCGACATAAAAGAAGGGTCCAAATAGGCATCTAAATAGCCAGAATTCCTGTTTCATTTACCGAGAGAATGCTTAAATAAGCCATTATACCAAAACCAAAATTTAGTCACAATGACCACCATGAATAAAACTCGTCCACGCAAGTGGCCAAATGAGCAAAAAAAATAACATTTAATATTAAGCTTAACAAGATAGCAATTTGGCAAAAAAAAAAGTTTTTTAAAAAAAATAAGAAGAAGAAAGAAATAACAACCTGAGCTAATATAATTTATGATCTCAAGTATGTACAAATGGGAAACACTCACCTCCTAACCAATCCAACATCACTAAGAGGAAGGGCATCTGAAGCGTGTGAAGGCTTTGGCGCAATCTTTCTTAAATTAGGAAGTGAGTGAATTCTGATTTTGCGTTCATCTATAGTTGTTGCACCATTCTCATCCCCAACATCAGCAGGCAGCTTAGACATAGCAACCTCCTCTTCATGCTTATCACGAGGGAAATACAGAGGAAGTAATCTATATAAAATAAAAAGGAGATGCAAATAATTTCTCAAGATAGCAACATATATAATTTCACTTGAGCGTGATTACCAGTGAGAAAGAAATTACCTTTTATATATCTCCGTATCCATTGTTGTGCTAGTGCAAAATACAATGGCTGTAATGCTATCTTTCTGTTTCTCAAGAAATCGCCGTACAGTCCCTGCCAAAAAGAAAAATTCCACTCAGCCACACCCTTTTGCTACAGTACTACAATACACTTTTGGATTATGTCATGAGAGGAATGTAGGGAGTCCAGAGGAAACTGAAGTTCGGATTCTGCCATGTTCAATTAAAGCCCTTCATTTTCTCTGTACTTAATTTCAAACAAATGATGGAGGAAAACATAATTCCAGTGGACAAAATGATAAATCAAAGGACATCTTACTTATAGCCACGTGTGCAGCTGGTTCACGAGGATAGTTTTTTGAATCAGAGTAGATACACCCCATTGCTATGCTGCATACGCAAAATTAGAGTGACCAAAAAGATCAACATGAATAGGTCACACGAACCTAAAACAATAGTGATTTTAACCTCTGGAGCCCATTCTCTATAAGCAGCTCAAGACACGATCTGTAGCAATGACTTAAGGCATTCTCTGCAGCTGTATGATATTTGACTGCATACTTAGGGCCAACTGTATGAATAACCTTCCTAAGAATACAAAAAAAGAACATAATTCATCAGGAAAGAAAACAAAATACAGCAGAAGACAAAGCAAATAATAATCTAGGAAGCACAATGCTTCGAATTTTAAATGTCCATCCTTATGCTCTCCCTCTCTCTGCTGTTGGGATATGAATGAATTCGCAGTCTACTACATAGTCAAACTTACAGGATTTATTCATACAGTCTGACGCATCTAGTGCATAAAACCAATAGAGAAAATTAATTATGTTTCAGCGAGTGACATACTCCACAGGGTAACGGTACATGGGGTGTAAACTACTTACACACATAAAAAAGTACAGACAATGATTTTAGGTGTGGAGCTTCACTAAAGCAGACAGACTGGTCAAGCGGTTTATCATTGTCATACCTACCTTGCAGGAAGGTCATAACCACTTGTCATCTTTGCCATTCCTGTTCTGCATCCACCCTGAAAAGAAACACAACTATATAAACACTTAACTCATTCATTTCACTTAGCTTTGTCCATATACGTTGGCGGTTGGCCCATAAAAAATATGGATGAAAGAGAAGCAACTCTTTTTGAAAGCATAAAAGATAGAATAAAACTTTAGAACCCTTCAGGAAAGGTGTTGGACTATTAGATGAACTCTTATGAAATCAGTTATAGCTTGTCTGACTAAAGTTTATCAGCAAAAGTAGTACTAACAAAGTTTTGTTATGCTTTTATAGGAAGGCTCTTCGCCCTTGTAAATGCAAACTTCTACATTACGGATCTGCATTAGTAGCGATCTGTCTTCTCTAGACAGCAAGTGGAGTAATAAGAAAAAACAAACTCGGGAAAAAAATTAACTAGATTAAAATTGAGATGCATTTATTTCAGCATGACTAGTCAGTGTACTAACAAAAGGAAAAGAAAATTTTGTTCCCACCAGTTTTCCAAATCCATTACCGTCCAGCATTGGAGCTAAGGTAACAATTGTAAAAATGCTGGGAGTTCAAACTAACTTTAAGAGTGAAAAGCCTACCAGTGCAGCACACTCTTCAGCCAGACCCGATCCAGCAGCAGCGTGTAAACCAGGACTACTATGAGCTTCATCTAAATTCTGTTAAGATAACTATAGATTAACCAAGCAACCAGTAAAGCACATAGGCTAGGCTTGCTTAAGTGTTCGATAAATATAAAAGAAGAATCAGAAATAGCCCAAATGCGCATGCTGCAATACACACAGAATATTCCCTAGTACTATCGCTATCTGCTACAACACAAATTCTTCCTTTCCAACATATTATAGTGTCTCGAATGTCTATCATCTACCTCAAGCATAAGCAATACATTTATGCAACTGAAGCACGGGGATAACTTAGATTGTCTTTGATCAGATCAAAATCCATTGCAAACTCAAGTTTTTTATTACACACTTGTGTTTTATCAAGGGCCGTCAATAGAACTACTCTGTTCTAAACGCAAGAGTAAAATTGCGTACATCCAACATTCGAACTACCTACTCCAATAGGAGGTAGCCATTGAGACAATGGTGTAATGTTGTAATTAAATTATTAATCATCAGCTACGCAGCAAGCAAGAATGGAGCGTTGACATTTTCTTAATTAAGAAAGACAGCATCTTAGAATTTAATCTAAACTACACAAGATGTTGCACAAATAACACAAACCTCACAAAGAGAAAACTAAAATGGGTGTATGACAGGTTACCTCACTTGTGGAATTAACAACAGCATCTACTTCCATGTTCCAAGGATGTCCTCTCCACAAATAAAGCCTTGAATTTATTTCATGGTCTACAGGAAACCTCGACACAATTCCATTACTTCCACTCTCTAACGTAGAAGCCGATGCAAGAGGGTCAGGAAAATGATGACTCGAGAAACCCGAGTCTTCACTATCAGGCTCTAATGACAATCGCTGCTCAGCATCGCTCCATCGAGGAACTTGATCCAATGTCACTACCGAATCTCCAGTATCCGTTGGTGACCCATCCCTAGTCGGTTCTACCGGCATTGGGCTATGCATCTCTTTAACTTAACACCTTCCCCTCCTATCAAAACCTTCTTTGTATCAAACTCTCCTACCTCAAATCCATCATCAAATAGCTCATTTTCATACCCACCTAATCATAATTTAGATAGACTCATCTTCAGCATTAAAGAAAGTTAATAACTAATTTCTTCGTCTCAATCATTTGTTTATTATTTCTTATTCTTTTGTGAGCCGTATTTTAATCAAAATTAAACAAACAATATTCATATATTCTACCCATTGAAGTCAAGGACCCACATAAATTTCATACCAATAACATAATTAAATCAAAACCCAAATCTAATCTACCTTAAAAACAGCTTTTAAGAAGAACCCAACTAATCATTTACTTCAAAATTTTGGAAAATTCCACAAAAATCACAACTTCATAAACAAAAAACCTACTCATTTTATTACTATTTTATAAAAAATAAATTGTACCAAAGATTAATACTTTCTAAATGTCTAATTCAGAAACTTATCTAATGAATCAAAATAATACGGAGTAGAAAAAAAAACATACCAGAAGGTTAAAGATTATAGAATGGAAGGTTAAAAAAGTGTCAATTTTAAGGGAATTATATGAAAGAGATTGGTTTACTTGGATAAAATTAGCAAAATGTAAATGTTATAAACCTGACATGTGATTGAAGACCTGTTTTTTAATGGGTTTCTTGTTGTTTGTATGTTCTTGTTTTTTTACGCTTGATCCCAGGCTCACCTCAAGTTGACATTTGTTCGTATCCATTGGCGGATCTTTGATATATAGCCTGCACTTCCGTCTTAAACTTAAGATACGTCAATTTATAACAAATCATCGCACTTGTTGGTTATGAAGTACTAAAAATTTTGTTCTTGTGATATTATTTGACTTGTCTTCAGCTTGATACAGATAGTACCCATCTGGTCGTCTTAAGCAAGCTTTATTGTAATAGCAGGGGGCCACGACTTGAACAACAAGGATATTTATATTTAATTAGTAGGTCAGTGGAACTGAGTGATAATTTATTCATTTGAAATTGTTACAGGATTTGAGTATTTGACCCCCCTCTTTTCAATTAGCATATCGAAAAAAATTCACTTTTCGATTTTAAGTTTTCTCGAGGATGTTGATTTTCTTCAATTTATTTTATTTTGAATATCAACGGTTTGGAGGGGGTATATTTGAAACTTATTTGGACTTGGGGGCCGTGATGCAACCTCAGATTAATGTTATTGAAATAAGTTTTAAGGTGAAAGAAATAGACTTGATTCAGGCTCGAATTTTGTTGAATGATAATCTAGGAAGTAATATTACCTCTAACCTTATTCCATCGATACAATATTCACAAACTCACTTGAAATCGAATTTCTTAGGTAAAACTTTAACCTAATTTAAGTGGATGATTGGCTCAGGCATGGATAGTGATAAGTACAAATCGTACAATACTTATGTATGACGAGCTAATATGAATTATGGAATGATTTATGTATTAATGTATATACTCGGAATAAGTATAACGATCTGATATAAAAATCTGATATAAAAATGTTGGGCCTTCTTCATGCTTTGTCTCTACTTATGTCCAAACTAGAGACAAAGCATGAAGAAGGCCCAACATTTTTAGGCCCAATTGTGCTGGGCCACTCGTGCCTTTCCTCGAAATTTCTTTTTTCTGTTTAAAATGTTGTTATAGAAAAAGAAGGAAGAATTGTTGGCTCAGAAATGTGACACTTGATTATTGAGCCAAAAGAATTGATAGTTTGATAGAGGTGTCAAATCAAGGAAGGCCCAACAGTACATTGCCCAAGTAAAAGCAGGCCCAAAAGTGCCTAATAAGTTGATCGTGTCGTGCCGGGTATCGCGTCGGGTCACACATGCCTAGGCACGATTATTCTCCAGAAATATGGACGAGGTGCGAGGAAGGCCCATTATTCGTGCCCGGGTCGTGCCAGCCTGAAATGACACCCGTGTCCGTGCAGTGCCTGCTAACCTCGTGCCGAGTCTGAGCCGCTCGTCGTGCCTAGGCCCGAAATGCCAGCTCTATTCATACCCCTTGCTTGTCTAAAATCAATGTATCATACCCATTTTAAACACGAATTTGTATTGTTTATTTACAAATTACAATTTGACATAATCAATATATTTAATGTATCCTTTGCAATAACTCTGCAATTCACATTCCTGTATATTTGAACAATAGGTCTTGATTAAAATGTATATATTTAAAAAAAATATTTTAAATATTAAAGGAAATTTACTTTTACTAAAAAAACTATACAAAACCATAAAAAAGATTTTAATATTTGTAATAAATAACTAAGACCTTTAATTTAAGTGCGTACTTTTTAGTAATGTTATACTTTGTAAATAGAGTGAAATGAGAAATGAGACCTACCATGCATCCAACATGAAACATATATTACGTATGAAAAATCGGAACAAGATATGTCCCAAAGGGGTGACCTGAGAACACAAGATGAAATTACCCGATTCATTTATTTTATGATCGTGACAAATTTATTCAGCTTGAGTTCTCCAGATCACACCTTCGGGCTATACCTTACGTCCTTACTTGCCTTCGTGCTTTTTGCTTGGCTTTTAAGAAGGATGACCATTTTCAATATGACTATAACTACTTCTTGTGGCAATTTAATTGATAAATGAAAGTTATAATGTCCTACACTTTATAGGGCTCAAATGCATTCATATTCATAATGCCATTATGTTGACATATTTGAACTCCAAGAAAACAACGAAGGAGACAAACACGTAAAGTCATAAGCAATTATGTTGTCATAATACCCACATAATGAAACGCTTGCTAGTTGTTTCTTGTAACACGCTTATTAGTTATTACTCCTCAGTTTCTATTTTTTTACTCCATATTTCACGCTTCGCCGACCCGATTAATTGTTATCCTTTCATATTAACTCATACTTCCTCCATTCAACTCCATTCTACCAAAAACTTTTTCACATTTGCCGAGACGGGTTTTACACGGTAAATATCGTTAGCTACGTGTTTGCAAAAATTATAAAAGTTAGATATTAATAATGTACTCGAAAAAACGAATCAAACAAGATCACACATGAATATATTTTTTACTTATATATTGAGAGAAAAATGCAATTATATGATCGCTTGTAAATAGTGTACAAAAAAAAAAGTGCTACAGTGGAGTTGAATGAAGGAAGTAAGTAATACCCATATTTTGCTCTCATTACCCAATACCCATAACTAGAGGCGAGAAATGGCTCATTCAGGTTTAGACATTTTGAATCGATCAAACATATCATGTTAATTTTGGGTCAAAATATTTTGGGTTGGATTATCTCGAATCAAGCAGAGTTAAAGTCAACCCGAGTCCATTCAAAATTTGTTCATAATCTGATCAAATATTTCCGAATTACTTTACAATTTCAGGTTAGTTTTACCAAGCTTACCCCAAAGTCCAAAACTATTTACACATTTTTAAAATCTAAAATTATACCCGTCTCATTTACTCCCAGATTATACATTATCCTCAGAGTCATGGCCTCATTTGCTAAGTTGACCAAGTCAACGGTCACCACTTGGTTCATTTAGGGGTGGCAATCGGGTCAGTCGGGTCGGGTTCGGGTCGGGTCATGTCGGGTTCGGGTCGTATCGGGTTCGGGTCGTATCGGGTCAGAAAACCCTTTTGGGTCGGGTCGGGTTCGGGTCGTTATCGGGTCGGGTCATTTTCGGGTCAAATGATACATCGGGTCGGGTCGGGTTTGGGTCGGGTCGTAATCGGGTCCGATTATTTTTTCGCAATATTTCAATAATTTTCCATTAAATCTAGTTTTAAATTATTATTTGGTTTAATTAATTCATTATTAAGTCAAACATATCAATTTAAACAATAAATCACTTTCATTTTGATCATTATTAAGTTTAATAATTGTCAGAGCGTCAATTTAATCGGGTGAATATCGGGTCGGGTCAATGTCGGGTCGGGTTCGGGTCGGGTTCGGGTCACTGATTTTCGGGTCGTCAACGGGTTACGGGTCGTCATCGGGTCGGGTCGGGTCGGTTTCGGGTTGCAATATTCTCGGGTCGGGTCGGTTTTGCTCGGGTTTCGGGTCGGGACAGACTTGCCAGCTCTAGGTTCATTCGTAGAACCACTTGATCGGTTGATCCCGTGTCAGTTCGGTGGCCGCGTAATAATTCCACGCTTTTCCTTTCCATTAAAAACAACAAAACTTTCCCCAAATCACACACATTCATACAATCAAATCCCTAAATCCCCAAATTCCCCAAATCCTAATTCCAAACCCTAATTCAATGGATCATCACACTCAAAACAATCGAGCAAACCCCAATTCATCCAAACCAAACTTAAATCCTGATCTAATGTCAAGCGCCAAAATCCTCGCCGAAGCCGCAAAATCCGCGTTTTCTCACGAAACCGACAAAATCGACAAAGGTAGAGTCGCCGAAGCAACCGCCGATATTCTCGGCGCCGCTAAACACTACGGAAAACTCGAGGAAAAAAGCTTCGGAAAATACGTCGATAAAGCTGAAACTTACCTTCATAATTATCACTCTTCTTCGTCTTCTTCCGCCGCGTCAACCGCCGCACACGCCGCCGAAGACAGCGGTCATCACAGTGGTGGTGGTGGTGGTGGGAAGCATGGTCAAGGTGGTGGTGGTGGTAGCGGTGGGGCGAGTGATTATATTAAGTTGGCACAGGGGTTGTTGAAGAAAGGTGATCATGGCGGTAGCGGTGGCGGAAGCAGTGGTGGTTCGGGGGATTATATTAAGTTGGCTCAGGGTTTGTTTAAGAAATAATTATCAGAACGATCTCGGGTCCGGGTAGGGGCGAACTAGTAATGTAATAATATTCCGAAGTTAAATTAAAAAAACAAAAAAGCTTGAATTGTTAAGAATTTTCGATAGATGTGATTTATGTGATAATGCGACTTGTGTACTGATTATTTAATCGTTTGTGTTATTAAGTTGGCTCAGGGTTTGTGTTATTTCTTTTGTAATCGTTTACCTTTGATTAAAATATCGCTTATTAGATATTATAAAAGTCAAATAAAAAGCTTGACTTTGTATGGTGTTTTGGTTAATTTTTGTTCTGTTTTGTGTAATGCTGGTCTTTGTTAATGTGTACACTTCAAGTTTGTAAGCAAAATGGTACTCAAATTACCAAATGTATGTGTGAGATTATATATATGAACCTTATCTATCCCGAATTCGTATTTATCTACTCCGTATTTACCAATGATTTCGTTACTAGATAAAAAAACCCGATTGTTGAGATCAAGAAAAAATATGTGCGTGTTTGCCGAAGGATATTTACTCATCGATATTATAAATGAACCCAAGTTAGTTATTAGTTATTTGTACATGAATTATATTCTTTGTGGGGTATTAAATTAAGGGTGCATATAAATAAGCTCGAAACTATCAGGACACTCGAATTATTAGTCATGGACGAAGATACCCAAAATTTTATTACGATAATTGCATTTGACAAGTTGGAAATTAAAGACAAAGACAAACCCGTCATATGTAGTAAAAAATTATAAATGATTGAAACAAGAAGAGTATATAATCAAAGGTGATATCGAACACAGAAGTACGAGATAGAAGGGCGCCAAGTATATAGGACAAACTGACAAACATAGAATGAAACTTGTATACTCTAAAAACAGAGATTTGACAATGTCAAGTGTTTTAATAGCTATCCATTTTGCAAAAATTTCTCGTCTCCCACCAAAATTAAGAAAACTAAAGTGTTGATACTAACTCAATTTCAAGATCTTGTACAATGATGCAAATAAAACAAAAGTTTAAAAATCCTAAACTCTAAAATCAAATCATTCATCTCATTAAATTTATTTTTAGTTGTCATGGAAGAGGAACGCACTACATCAGCTGCCAATAATACAAAGCCAACGGCCTCGAAATCAGAAGTAATATCAAGCACAAAAGTATTAATCGATGCTGCAAAATCAGCATTTGGAAATGATAGTGAAAAGATTGACAAGGCAAAGGTGGCGGACGCGGCGGCTGACCTATTAGAAGTCACTAGTCATTATGGCAAACTTGAAGATAAAAGTTATGGTAAGTACATTAACAAGGCTGAGGATTATCTCCATAATTACAACTCATCTCATTCCCCTGCCTCGGCCGCCACCGCTCATGACGGTGGCGACAAGGAGCATGGTGGTGGTGGGTATGGGGAGTATGTGAAGATGGCTCAAGGAATCATAGGTAACATGCATGGTGGCCATGATAGTGTGCATGGGAATGCAAGTCATGATGGTCATAATAAGAGTCATGATGATGAACATGTGAAGAAGGATGACATTAATCATGGTGGTGGTGAGCATGGTCATCATGAACATTCAAGTGGTGGTGGTGGTGGTGGTGGTGGTGGGTATGGAGAGTATGTAAAATTTGCTCAAGGAATACTTAAGAAGTAGCCTATGTTCAATTAATGGTTTGAACTTTGAATTGCATCATCAATTCAATATGTAGGACATATGTAGCTAATAAAATCATGTTTGTAGTCCTTCCCTTATAATCATTTATTAACCTTTTATAGTATTAATGAGAGATATGTTAATTAAAGGCAAATAACTGAATGAAACGGAGATGGAGGGAATATTAAAATGGTCGATGTTTCTATTTTGATAGGTGGTTTCAAGGAGGTCTTGTTCGTCATTCTTCTTTTTTCTTTCGTCATAATTAATGATACGTCTATTGTAAAGTAGTAATCATCTGATTTAGTTCTAAATGTTATTTTCACTCCTAAAGATCTTTGTACAACTAACACATCCTGTCAACCACACATGGATAAGGTTGTATGGAAAATACATACTTCCTCCATTCAACTCCACTCTACCACTTTCATTTTTGCACACTATTCATGAGTCGGCATCTAATTGCAATTTTCTCTCAATATATAAGTGACAATATATTCATGTGTGATCTTGTTTGATTCGTCTTTACGAGTACATTATTAATATCCAATTTTTATAATTTTTGCAAACACGTAGCTAACGATATTTACCGCGTAAAATACGTCTTGGCAAACGTGAAAAAATTATTTGGTAGAGTGGAGTTGAATGGAGGAAGTATAACCTTACTTATCCCGCAATTTGTGATAATCATGAAGATACAGTAGGATAATTAGGAAAATGTTATTATTTATAATTGACTATAAAACGTTGGTATCACTCATATAGTGTAATGATTCTAAGAAAGAAAAATATTACGTAGTAGATACAATCGTAAATAGGATAAGTGCATATATAACTAAAACAATTAAGTAATTCCATGCTAGACTACATATTTACATCACATAAAGATATATAATTTCTATGTTATAATTTCACCGATGTAGTAATATAAAACGCCTTTGTACCAAAAAAAGAATATAAACGGCTAATTCTCCGATTTGCGATAAGAACTAACTGAAATTACAACAGAAGAATTACTAGCAACTTTTTTCATATTGAAGAACTTTATTTCTCTAGTTTAATAAAAATGAGAAGATGTACAAACGACTGAAATTATGAAGATAGTGCTACTGCTCCTTGACCCTAAGCGGTGGCCAACTCTTGCATCTGATAGGTTGGCGTCACTGGTAGAGCCGTAAAGCTAGGGGAAGGGTCCTAGCAAGGGCGTTAACCTTTGTTAAAAAATGATTTTTTTTAAAAAGTTAAGTTAAAATTTCAAACAAGTCGTATTTTACTCATGGTATGATAGTAGACCTAGTACAACCGTGGTAGTGTTGTACAACGGTGTGGGCTAACTCAGGCCAACCCGCACCTCTAGGCCACAAAACACCAACCGCCATAGCACATCCTGACACAACCGTCTTCCCCCTTGGGTTGGGCTAGTGCTCACATTTCTTAGGCCGTGGGTGCCCGATCTTAATTTATCCAACATTAAATGACATAAAAAATAAAGGAGACTCAGCCCGACATGACCCGCTATTTATAAGCTTTCTCGGGCTAAAATAAGTCGGCACTACACTAACCCGGCCAACCCAATCTCATTTTCGGACCATGTATTTGCTAGTTGGCTACGACCTCTTAGCCTGACCCGCCCCCGGACCTTTAGTCTTAAAACTTTTCATAAAATTGTCTTTTTAAATAACATTAAGGAAACATAAAAGAGGAATTAATAGGGTGTGTAATTTACGAGCTCAATTTTACAATGGTAAACTCGTAATAATGTTACTTACTCGAATTCAATTCAACATTACCTTTGGCACTTACACGAGTTTTAATGTAAAATGTGATTATTGTATTTTTGTGTGGGTATTTTTGAAAGAAAAAAAGGGTTTTTAAAAAGGTGTCATAATGAAACTCAGCCGACATGCCGTTGTCAAAGTTAACGTGTCACTATTTCATCTTTGTACGTGATCTTATTTTACATACTATCCGTTTGCTCTTGACACGCGGACAACGATAACGGATCTAGATGTAACTCTTTTCCATGATTATTAGGAGAATTACCGTATCACAAATTCTCAATTACGACCATATTTTTCTGTCATAAATTTGTGATCTCTCATAAAGTGCAAGTGAGAGAACTGAGGAGTAGTGATATCTTTCATTTTTACATTGTTTAAAACGGTTGTGATATATTACAAGGAGACCCGGCAAAATGAAATCAAAATTGAAAAATCGATCAAAGCATCTGAAATTCAGAATTGACAACCGATCAAACACCCGATATTGGTAACCTAAATAATACCCAAACCCGACTTATCAATCAGAAGTTCAGAAATGAACAAATATTGAATCGAATTCAGTGATAACCGATTGATTCCTGAATCTAAATATATCTGAACTGATAAGAACCCAACTAATTGAGTATATATTTTCTCATAAATAAACTCATATTTTAGGCGTTTTTCAATTATTTTATTAATTAATCATATTATGAAATACGAAGTATTACATTAAAATTGGAATATATTAGATACATTTTATTTAAACTATTTTTTAACCATTAACTCAAAAAATTTACGACCCGAAATCGAACAGAACTGATATTGACCCACCTGAACCATACCCGACACAAATTATCACCAACTGATGAAAGTGGCTGGCTGAAATAAACCTGATCGAAACTGAACTGAAACCAAAACTAAGATAAACCCAATTTAGATCGAACCGATTTAACCTAATCCTAAACCGAATCGAATGAGCAGTCCCGTAATTAAGAAACACGTAATAATTTGAGTAAAATAAGGACAATTTATTAAAAAGAAAATATTTCACGTCGGCACACAATAATCTAGGGAACAAGTGAACAACCTCTATTTGATTATGTTATTAATGCGCGAGTAGGAAAAAAAATGCTTCATATAGTCCTTGCCATGGGCCCCAAAGGTCCCAAAGGTGAACATAACCATAGCTTTATTTTAAATATGCTACGTTGCACAAAAAATAGTAATAAACATATTACAACCAATAATATCAAGACATTCAACACTTTACATGATATACGTCTTCTACATATCTAAATCTATATATACCCCTTTAAAACACTTACAAATCATCACAAACATCTAAACATATACTACTAAAACATTTTCAAAAAATCATATTAACAAAAATATTATATTATGGCAGAAGAAGGACATAAGGTCGAGCAACACACAAGTGAGCATACAGCACCAGGAGTAGCAGCATCAGATGTCTTAGCGAGTGCCAAAGTATTTGCAGAGGCAGCACAAACTGCTGTCATCAAACAAACTGAAAAGGTTAAGGATACAGTTGTTGGAACCGCTGATGACAATAAGACTACTGTCACTCCAAGAGGTGGCGAGGTTAAGGATAAGGTTGTCGGAGCTGCTGATGACACTAAGAGTAGAGCTGTTGAACAAGGTGGTAATGTTAAGGATAAGGTTGTCGGAGCTGCTGATGACACTAAGAGTAGAGCTGTTGAACAAGGTGGTAATGTTAAGGATAAGGTTGTCGGAGCTGCTGATGACACTAAGACTACTGGTGCTACCCAACAAGGTGGCAATATTAAGGATAAGGTTGTCGGAGCAGTTGGTGGCATGTTTGAAGCTACTAAGACTGGTGTAGCCTCGTGTGTTGACAAAGCTCAGGGTTATCTTAATAGCCCGACTCCCACCACTACTGACCCTGCCTCCCCTGCACCTGTTGAGGACAAGAAGGAGTCGTCGTAAACTCGTGGTCGTGGTCGTGGTTATGGTGGTTTTAGAGATATATTAGGGATTATATATTGTTAAAGATATGATTTGAAAAATATTGTTGGATTTTATATTTTTAAATCATATCTCTGGTAATATATTTTCCTAATATATCTCTAATAGTAACAAATTGGGTTAGAACACCGATGGTATTGTAGCATTTTGATTTTCACTTGTTTAGCATGGAGTACTTTGACTTGACTCTTACATTGTTGCAATAATAATCTCGTTTATTTATTTATGTAATGTAATCGTAAGATGTTGTTTATTGAGTGGATTTGAATTGTTTATTTTCGGTGCTCAAATTAAATGAAAAGGAATATAAAATAATCATAACATATTAATATTTTTAACGAAAATCGTCCACAAAATAACTATTTCGACAAAAGAAAAGAACGGGGTTGCTATGTCAGAAAAGCGATATTTAAATATCAAAAATTAAGTTCAAAGTATAGCGGGGGAAATTGCATAAAAACAAATGGGTAGATTATTTTTAATCAAAGAGAGTACAGATTTATAAATAATGTACTACATTACTGCCAGATATAGTACCAAAATCTTTTATATTAAAGTTTCTATGAAAGTGAAGAGGGGTTTAATGACTTGTTGCGGAACACGATTAAATTGGCTCAAGCCCGCATTTGACAAACCTCTGCATATGTAAGGATTCTAGCCACTTGCAGCCTTGCAGGTACAAGTGCGTGGGTACGGGTCGGACCAGGCCAGGTAAACCCAAGTCGACCTTGAACTGGCCTTTGAGAGTGGGCAGGCCAGTTTAAGGAGACACCGAGTGTGAACCGACCCTTAGTAAGTCATGGACTCATGGGAGGCCAGGGTGAGGTACGCCGTACGCGTGTCAGAACAATCATATTTTGTTCTTAAAAAGAATGAATGAATAGAAAGAAGGTCTTATATATCTAGAAATTTTAAGAAAAGAAGGGGTTATTAGAGCAAAATTATTATTCCCTCCTAATCACTCATATCTTTCCCTTTCCCTTTTACACAAAAATTAAGAAAATGAATTTGAACCATACAAAACACACTACCCCACATACAAATGAATTTAGACCACAAAAAACACACTACCCCACATCCAAAAAGGGAAAGAGGGAAGAAAATTCGACTTACCCAATAAGGAAAGAGGGAAGAAATGACCGATTAGGAGGGAGTATAACTTTTTAAATAATATTGAATATTTTTTAAAAAAGGACTTATTAAAAAGAAGGGCCGGTTGTTATTAACAAGTCAAATGAAGGGTCATTACCGTAGGATGGGTTTGAGATGAAAAACCCTTCATCGACCCGAGTAACAACTGAGTCGATCCGGGTGAGATGCCTGGTCACCCCAGAGACGGTCTCACACTTGAGTCATAGTCTTTAACCTTATACTCCCTCCGTCCGTCGGTCCGAGTCAATCCTAGACAAGGAACAATTTTGGCTAAAGATTACTACTCCTAGTTATCAACAAAAGAAACAAAGAAACAACAAAGAAGAAGGTCTACAAATAATTCAAATGTTACGAATATGTAAAGCAAGTTAAGCGAAAAGAAATGGAAACTTTATCAAATTATGAAAGAGTCTTCACTTTATCTTTATATATACTCGTAATTAAGCTTACAAACATGTACGTCGTTCGCGTTTTCAACCTAGTACAATACTTCGTACTATTTATGAGAATTACCCTACTCTTGTGTTTTTTTGCCAATTGGTCTTATCTAAGGCGGTTTTACATTGATAGTGAAAATTGGAATCAAAGTTTCAAACATTACATATTAATGGCTAGGTAATTATTAAAAGAACTCATTCTACATATTTTTATATAAGATCGTCTTACACAAGAATTTGTGCTTTCATGTTCTACTAGATTAGAATTGTTAGAGGGAAGTACAATGGTCGTGGACGTCACAAACCCTCCAATTCAAGTTTACGTGCCTATCAACTTGATTGTGAACATCCTTTTGAAATTATCCTCTTGTCCCTCTAAGTGCTCATATCGAGAAGCTAACAAAGCAACCGATTCGAGATTTGCAATTTGCAATGGCCGTTAAAAGTCGAGATTTGAGACACAGGGTTAATGTTGTTATGTTGTACTAATTGACCTTAACAAAAATTAGATACAATCATAATTAGTACTCGCTCCGTCTCATTTATTTATTTACCTTTTATATTCGTTGTGAGAGTATTAGTGTATAAATATCTGCGTGCCACTACAATTTCTTCGGTCTAGTAATTTGAAACGTTTGATTTTCGATAAATATGTTCACCCTCATTCCTTTTATTGTTCATATTTATAAACTCTATTAGTAGTCTCTATGCTAATCAAATAAGAAGATGTGCGAATTACTGGAATTATAAAGACATGCTACTATTCCCGCAGGGTAACCGAGTGTATGCTATCATTTGGAGTCGTAATTATAAGAAAATTCTACCAGGAAATACTCTTTCCATCTCAGTCATTGACAAAGAGAATAAACCCTTTATTTGTCGTTAGTTTGTTACTGTATGATTTTCTTCAATTATTTTTTAACTTTGAAGTTTTAAATTTAAAAGAACGTAAAAGAGAAAATAATACTTCATATCGTTTATTTTACAACCTCAATTTTATTATAATAAACTCATAATATAATGTTTTGGGAAGGAAAGTCGGCCGACATGCCGTTGTCAAAGTTAAACGTGTCACTACTACTACTTCATCTATGGGACGTAAAGCTTATTTTGCTCTGTATGTTCATGAGGCATTATGACAGCCATAATTCTACTTTAACTACTTTCGCAAATTCTTGTTTCATACGGTATTAAGTTAAGACGTACTTACAAACGATTTAAATAATGTTAAAATAAAAAGGAAATTGTGAGAGGTTTTAATATAAGACGGTTTTAAGCAAAACTTTCTCAACTACTTTATCTACCATCCGTATTTAGTTTTTTATGTTACAACATTTTTTATTAAAGATTAACGGAGTACTAGCATAGTTATTTTTGCCAACGAATGCAAAAGTCTTCTATTTTTAAATTCAAGAGGTAAACATGGTAAATTTGAAGACAACAAGGCACCGCCTTCTCAACTTGTAACCACGGGTTATAAATTATGATCAATAATCACAGTTTATTCAGTAATTTTTTTTATTGACTATCATTTTTGGTTCATTTCATTAAAAAGAATCATTCGTTTGCTCTGTACGCATACAAAATCAGAATGCAACAATTTATTTAGAAACAAATATCTTGAAAAAACGAATAATTTGAAAAAAAAAATTGTGCATAAAAAAGTTATGATCAGCCAATTTTTTTTTTTTTCGCACTGACAAAAGTTACGGTTTAAAAGCTCAACATTTGAAACTTGAAAAATACATGTTAAAAAGACCATAAAACAAAAAAATAACAATTAATAGATATACATATACTCCGTACTATAATAGTACATGTAATATTTTAGAATAAATATTTACTAGTTTTAAACCCGTGCAAAAAATGCACGGGTCGTGAAAGTGATATCATTATATCTATAGCATATAAATGTGCGTGATAAATATTGTGGTTGGTCAAGGATTGATTTTTTTTGTTGCTTTCTCAAACGTTTAACCTGAAAACTCTTATACGGAGTATAAATATTGTGGTTGGTCATTTGTTGATGATTTTATAAATAAAATTAAAATGTATTGTCATTAAGATAATTTTTTTGAAGTCGATATGATTGTAGTTTTAATTTGGCTAATCCTTGAAAACAATATTTTTATATGACTTGTTATATTTTTCCCGATTTTTCGAATATTTTTCCGTTTCTTATATATTTATATTTATATGTTTCTTTTATTTTTATTAATTCCTAAAATATTTATATATGTTATGTTTTCTTTTTGGGTACCGTAAGATTTTATATGCTAAAATTTATCCAATTTTTATTTCTATTAATGGAGTAGTTCCTTTTGTATTGATTAGAATTGTTATTTTTTCTTAAAATTTCGGACATTTTTATGTAGTTTTTGTTATATTAGGATGTTGATACTGTATTAGTAATATTTAAGGAACCCAAATTATAATGAAGGTATGGTTTGTCGGGAAAAAGGATTATACATCGGAGGTACTAACTCAGAGTAGTATTATTTTGAGTTTTTGTGCATTTTTTTCGAGCTTTTTAAAGTTTATAAATTAAATTTTAATCTTATATATGATATTTTTTTAGTTTTATTGTAATTTTTTTGAGCTTAATGTTCAAATTAATAAATGCAAAAACTTTATAGTAAAACTATACTATACTCAAAAACTTTATTGTAAAGCTCAAAAACTAAATTCTATGTGCTAGTACATCAGATGTACAATCCAGTTACTGTGGTTTGTTTATATCATTTTGTGTAAATAGGAGGAAAATGTAGATGATAATTAAAGAGTTTTAATTAAATCATCTCATGTACATGGAGGTCCCCACAAAGAGAGTATGCCTTTTCTATTTCCTGAAAATCAGGAACCAATAGAAATCTTTTAATGGTTTTCTCTTTAGTATAAAGAAGATAATGAGAATTTGAAGTGTGAGTATTTTTAACTTATACTCCATCCTAGTCACTCATTTATTCCCCTTTCCCTTTTGCACAAATATTAAGGAAATGAATTTGGACCAAACAAAACACAATACCCCACATACAAATGAATTTAGACCACACAAAACACACAACCCCACATCCAAAAAGAGAAAGAGGGAAGAAAACCCGACTTACCCAATAAGGAAAGAGGGAATAAATGACCAACTAGGAGGGAGTATTAATTAATAAAATAATACTCTTATAAATCTTTTCTTGTACAAGATTCTCTGTGCTTTGAAAATACACCTTAAAAAATTGCTCAAGTAAAATACAGCTATTTTTGAAATCACAGGAATAAAGAAAATAAGAATAATTTAATAAAATGAAAATGTATCGTCGGACGTCGGCACATAAAGATGTTTTGGCAATGAACTTTAGCCGACGTGCTGTTATCAAAGTTTTATGTGTCACTACTTCATTTTGGACGTGACCTTATTTATCCTCCATCCGTTTTCGAAACAAGTTTTTTAAAAAGTTAAAAGATATTACTTGTGACGATTTTTAACTTGTGAGTTGTGATCTCTCACACTCCATTTTCCACTTATTTTTTGACTCGCCTTTCCATTTGATCTGTGCGACATGTTTTCTGTTTGTGACAGATTTTGTCCGTATTCAATAAGATTTTGTGTTTAAAAATAAATTACATAATAAGATTAACCCATTTTATAATTGATTTTCTTATATTACTCCAAATTATGAATTAATTAACTATAATTCTAGCTATCCTAAATCTTTACATAATTGCAACTTAGTAAATGGCTACTTTAATTATACGTAACATTTTATATAATCAATTAATTTCTTTAAGACAAAGATATATGTCTAAACAATAAAACAGTTCACATACCATTCTACTTGTCCATACGTCACAAGTCTTTTATTATTTTCTACCCATTTTATTTTTGTCATATTCAAATTATTTGATCGGTTTTAAACTTAAAACAAAATATTTGTCTTAAAGGAAAATTTGCCTTATTTAAACGATTTCAAGTCTCTGTATTTTCTTATTCTCTCTTCCACAATAACACACTCTTTCCTTATTCACCATTAATTTTCGCCATTTCCTTAATATTATCTTCATCTTCTTCCCCTAAAGGCCTAAATTGATCTTTTTTAAACCAACTTTAGCGTGTTTTGGTCATACTCTGTTTCACTACTATAACTTCAGCCAATCTCCGGCACAATTCCCAATAATGGCCGCTGTAAATTCGACCGTAACCGTCCCGAAATTCGACAACTTTGCATTTGCGACTCCTGTCTGCCGTCAATTTCTTCGTTTTTCTTCTCCTTCTCTTCGTCGTTCTAAGTTTACACCATTGACCGCCTCCTATAATAATTCTTCCGGTAATTACCTTTTAATTGCAAATTGCATTTATTTTGACGTACTTGCATGTGATAATTTGGATAGATAAATTAAGACGAGGAAGAACTCAGGAATTTAAGTGTAGAAAGAACAAGATGAATAAATAGATTACAGAAAGAAAGAGTTTTTCGAATTTTGTTTTTCGTTTTTCAAGTTGTACCATTTTTGTTAAAGATTTATTGATTTATTTATAGTAATTCCTTGGTTTTCTAATATAAGTGGTTTTAAATTTGAAAAACAAACTTCTTTCCCAAATAAAATAGCTTCAAATACCTTTTTTGTACTAATTATTTGTATTTTGGAAAATGAAAATAACATTTATTACCTGAAAAAATGCTAAACGATATATAAAATGAAAATTTTGATTTTTCTGAAACGACTTATATCATGGAACGGAAGGAGTAGTAATTATTTTTGCCAGCAACTTTAAATAGCGGTGATTTTCTTTAAAACTAGAAATGTAAATATGGTATATTTAAAAAAAAAATGCACCGCTTTCTAAACTTGTAACCAACAGATATGGTAAATCAAAGTTTATTCGGTGAAAAGTTTCATTAACTATCATCTTTGCCCTACTAGACCTTGGTTCAGTATGCATGTGTACGAGATTAAAATACAAAAATTTATTTATATATCCACTCCATAATATATCCCACTAAAACATTTGCAAATTATCATATTAACAAAAATATTATGGCAGATGAAGCTCCCAAGACAACAGCAGCAAAAGATGTCATACAGAGTGCCAAATCATTTGCGGAGGCAACACAAACCGCAGTCATCGAACAAGGTGACAAGGTTAAGAATACGGTTGTCGGAGCTGCCAATGACGCGATTGAACAAGGTGGCAATATTAAGGATAAAGTTGTCGAAGCTGCAAATGAAACTAAGACTAGTGTGATCGAACAAAGTGGCAGTGCTCAGGATAAGTTTGTTGCATCTGCCGATGAAACTAAGACTAACGTGATCGAACAAAGTGGCAATATTAAGGATAAAGTTGTTGCTTCTGCCGATGAAACTAAAACTAGTGTGACCGAACAAAGTGGCAATATTAAGGATAAGGTTGTTGCATCTGCCGATGAAACACAGACTAGCGCGACACAACAAGGTGGCAATATTAAGGATAAGGTTGTCGCATCTGCCGATGAAACTAAGACTAGCGCGACACAACAAGGTGGCAATATTAAGGATAAGGTTGACGAAGCTGCCGGAGGTATGTTTGACAAAGCTGAGGACAAGAAGGATTATTAGTTGTAATGGTGGCAGTGGTTACGGTGATGGTAAATTTTTAACGTGGGTGAAATTAAAGTGAATGCCGTAACATATTGGGTGTGATATTGTAGTATTTTCCTTTGTCAGTACGTATTTTAACTTGACTCTTACATTGTTGTAATAAAAATATCGTTTATGTGTTTATGTAATGTGAGATGTCCTACATAAAATCGAATGGGTTTTAATTCATTATTTGTGTTTAAGTTTTATATATGACAAACTAAAATATAAATGTCCTTGCTAGTAATATACGTAAAATGGAATACCTATACAACAAAAATTACGGTCACCGTATAGTGAGCAAGATTGCATAAAAACAAAGGGGTAGATTGTTTTAAATCAAAGAGAGTGCAAATTTATAAATCTAGATCCTTTGTCTGATTTATCTTTTTTCATCTTATGTCTCACTATCTATATCAAATGACACATAATCCTCTTTAATTGTTATTGATAGCGTGTCAAATGGAGAACTAACTAACGAGACGTAAAATGGGATGGAAAATCCAAAGTCATTAATTGCTTTAAACTCTTCAAGCAAACGCAAGCTAAATTAAATTGGTTCGTGAATTTTCGGGGAGAAAAACTACTAAACAAGTGAAATAGAATGTTTTATTGTAGTTTATTATATGAAAGTCCACGGAAGAAATATTATCACAAACTGGGAGTATACGTACTAACTTCATCAATCAAAATCCGAAAATTTAACAATAAAATTAAGGTTAGTTGAAATTGTCTGATTGTCATTATTCCAGACTCTTCTAGCTATTAAAGTATATAAATTTTTTTTTATCATAATTAAATAATTTTTTTTACCATGAACAATCATCGTATCCGTCATACACACATCGTAGGTAAAATTATATTTGGAAAGTTAAGATTAATAAATGGCATTGCTTTTTAATCGAATTATGTATATAGTAACGGTTACGGTTTTTCCAACCTACTAGTTTAAACTCGTGCAAAAAATGAGTTTTGTCGTAATAACACGCGCTATTATTAAATACATGAGCATATAAATGAGTGTGATTAATATTCAACGGTGCGACAATATAAATAATTATTCATCTAATTTCCTTTCTATTTATGGAGTAGTTTTTGTATTCTTGTACAAAATTTGCAGGTATCTTATTTTATTATTGATTCGTTAAATTTTTGTCTTGATTACAATTGTTATTTTTTCCTTAAATTTTGGTTGTTTCTATTGTATTAGATATTTGTAATATGAAGTTTGTATTGATTTTATGTAATTTTTGTAATTTTTGGATGTTGATAATGCATTTGGAATTTGTATTAGTAATATTAATGCAATCCAAATGTATAATTTATGGTTTGTGACTGTGTGTATATGGTTTTATGCAAATATGAATAACTAAATAGGGATAAAAGATAGAGAGTAAAGAGTTTTAATTAAATCTTGACATGTAGCGGTGGTCCCTACATAAGAAAAAAAAGAGTTGACTTTTTTTAATTGTTGAAAATCAAGGATCAATAGAAATCCTTTAATTGTTTTTGTTTTTATATAAAGAAAATGTCTTAAGGGCACATATAGATTAATATGAAAGGATTTACAAGATACTTTTATCAAAAATGCAAATATAAAGTTACTTTTAGCATAATCAATGAGAATATCACATAAATATTTTCATATGAAGCTTATTAATGTACCCTTAGGTACCCGCTAGAAAAACCAATATAATACTCCCTCCTATCCTCTCCTTTTCTTTTAGTCGAGCAAGCCTTCTTTTGAAGCTCTAGTTCTCACGCCCCTTTGAGCGCGAAGCGGCTTGCTGAGATCACCAATCCAATGTACCCGTGGGTCCGGGCACAAGTTTTAAGAAAAATGTGTCACAAATGGTAAAAGGTCATAAAATGCCCTTGAGTTTTAATGTTAAAAAGTTGTAATTAAATGGGTGTTGCAAGGATAAAATGGTCTAAATGTTACCCAAAAAGAAAATTGTTACATTGGATTAGATTGTACAAAAATGTAAAGCGGGTACATTGGATTGGATAGGAAAGAGTAATAGTTTATAAGCAATTAAAGTTTAGAAAGGTTGTACTCAAACTTTTTTAATTGGTGTGGATCGGAGGGAGTATGTTATTTATCCATATTGAAAAATAATGTAGTCTTGGTGAATATATTAGGTATAAAAAGAAGAATTGGTGTGGATCGGAGGGAGTATCTTCAACTTGTGATGGATAGTGCCCGTCTTCAGAAAGATTAACCGAAATAAGATAGAACATGCTTGGAACCAATGCAAAAACCAATTATTTCATGTACTTTTTTTTAAAAAAATTTGAGTCAAACGATAATATGATGACACATGTATGCCTTACAAATACTCGTAAGGAAAATGCTAAAATAAAATTAAATAAAATCACGTCGGCACACAAGAATCCAACCAACCTTGTATTTTAATGAGCTAACTGATCAAAATATACTCTGCCAAAATTGAACCAACCATAGCTGTATAATTTATAATATAATATATAATATATATAATAATAAATAATAATACAGCCATTAAAATGAAGACAATAAAGTGAATAAACACTTTACATGATATACGTCTCCAAGACTCATAGGCATCTAAATTCTCTATATATATCCCACTAAAATACATTTACAAATTATCAAAAACTTGTAATTATATATATACTCTTCTATATAATAAAAAATATTATGGCAGAAGAATCACCCAAAGTCGAAACAGCAGCGTCTACAACAACAGCAACAGGAACAGCAGCAGCAAATGTCGTAGCGAGTGCGAGAGTATTTGTAGAGACAGTACAAACAGCGGTTAAGGATAAGGTTGTCGGAGCTGCTGACAACACTAAGACTAACGCGACCCAACAAAGTACCAATGTTAAGGATAAGGTTGTCGGAGCTGTTGGTGGCATGTTAGAAGCTACTAAGACTGGTGTAGTCTCGTGTGTTGACAAAGCTCAGGGTTATATTAACCCTACTACAACCGCTACTAATCCTGCCTCCCCTGTTCCCGCTGTCCCGGAGGACAAGAAGGAGTCGTCGTGATGGTGGTAGTGGTTGTTTATCGCGCGCTAACGTGACCGAAATTAATAAGAAAAATCTTGTTTAATTATTTATGTAATGTAACTTATGTAAGATGTGAAGCTAAACGTCTATCGACTGGGTTTTCATTGTTTATGATGATTGTATGATTGTATTATTATGATTTTGCACCATTATTAGGTAATTAAGGTTGTTTTGTTGCCATTTTTTGGGGAGAACGGAAAATTGAGACTTTGTCGTAACTTTTAATGGCTATATAATGAGAGAAGTAGCGTAGCCACTCTCCCCTTGGTCATTGAAAGTTCTCGTGAAATTCAATTCATACATGGACAACCAAATGATGTTGCCAAATTCCTAGATCAACTGAATGTCTAACATATCTACATTTCTTATTGGAAATCTTTCATACAAATAGTTGTTGTATCGCGCGCTTTGCACTCTCTATCCATAGAGTATATCCCCCAACATCCAACAATGAGAAAAAAATTAATTTAATGTAACTTCTAGTAATAGCATTCCCTCCCTACCTACCTCTGTGTTTGCAAGGTAGAGTCCCTCTGTGACTCCCTCTGTTCTGCAAGGTAGTCTCTTGCGCTCAAAAAAATATCTATTCACACTCTCTATCCATCATGTCCGCAAAGAATATTTACTATTAGAAACTAATTAGTCTCTAACATGTGCACACACACATTTGTTAAATTTAACATAATCACATCTCCCCACTCCCTATATGCCTTCTCTCTCTATCCCTCCCTCTCTTTCTAATCTCTTTATATCCATCGTTTTGCTTCACATAAACAAAGTGGTTGCTTGTTTCTCGGTTGCCTCTAAAACTAATAAGACGAAGATGGAAAACAACTTAAAAAACAATTGAGAAGTACACCTAACGAGGTTATCCCGTAGGACAAACGAATTTTCCATCGTTCAAATAAGCAAGTAAAGATTAATCAATGTAGCAAAAACAAGCAAGTTTGGACTACTTGATGTAGTAATAGTTTCGTGTAATGTTGGTTTAGGGGAGAACTGGAGAAGTAGACTCTTCTGAATTTCCTCCGCCTCATGATCACTAATTGAACTAATGAATGGAGTTGTCGCCCAGTAATTTTCCTTTATATAAACTTTTTTAATCAATGTCCAGGAACACGAGCTCGAATTCGAATAGTCCTTGATGACCCATATCTTTAGTGCGAACTGTAGAAGTATAAGTTAGTTAGAATATTAGTTAGTTAAAATATTAGTTAGCTTATACTTCGTAGGATACACATGTATATATATACTTTATCCTCATATGTATTGAATTAATTTTTCACATAATAATAAACGCATAATTCTTCTTCCATCCCATCTCTCTACTACTCTCTCTCATATACACATTAATCATATTCATCAATAAATAATATTATGATGAATCAAGATTCATCATAATATTTTTACATGGTATCAGTTTTTTCTTCTAAAAACGCTTCCGCAAACACTTTTTCGTTGATTGTATTTCATTGCTAATTCTTTGAATACTAATCATCATCATTATTATTTTCAAAACTAACACAAAGTTTCTGCAAAATGGTGAATCAAGAATCAAACAATCAAGATTCTTTTTATTCCCCATTAGATGATCCTCTGTTTTTATCTTCCACTGATCAACCTGGATTAAAGTTGTCTGAAGTACAATTTGATGGTACAAATTTTAGACAATGGCAGCGAGAAATCATTCAAGCTCTTCTATCCAAAAATAAAGTTGGATTCATTTCTGGAGAATGTATTATTCCTGACAAAACTGACAAGAAGTACAATTCATGGGTCAGATGCGATTTATATGTTACAAGATGGATTCTAAACTCCATGATTAAGAGTTTACATGATAATTTTCAATATGCTCATTCATCTAAGCATCTTTGGTCTGAAATAATTGAACGATATGGCCAGCTGAACGTTCTTGAACTATACGAGTTGAAAAAGGAACTCAGTAATGTAAAACAAGAAAATGCTTCTTTGCTTGACTACTATGCTAAGCTTAAAGGAATCTGGGAGAATATTGAGCAAATGGATCCTGTTCCACATTGTCTTTGTGGGGTAATGTCAAAATGCACCTGCAACTTACTTAAACGTCTGGTTGACAGGGAAACGCAAGCCAAGTTAATCCAGCTGCTAATGGGATTACAAGCTGGATATGAACAAGTTCAATCGTCTTTGCTTTCTATGGAACCTTTACCACCAATAAATAGAGCACTTGGAGTTCTACAAAAGATTGAAAGGCAGAAATCTATTAATGACAGTTCAAACAGTGCTGGTGTTGAAACTGTAGCCTATGCAGCTAAGAAAAGAATGGGTAATTATCATAATTCTGAGGATAATTCTAAGTGGAAACGTTCTAAGGATGATTCTTTGAAGCAGGGATCTTATTCATGTACTCAATGTGGAAGATCTAATCATAGTACTGAGGATTGTTTTCAGCTTCAAACTTGCCTGTTTTGTGACATAAAAGGGCATATAATTGAGAATTGCTACAAGTTTAAGGCATACAAATTCAAGAAAGTTAAAGGTGGATCAGCTTCTGCAACAACTAGTAAAATGACTACCTATCAAAAGCCTGTTAATAATGCTGAAGTTTATGGCAATAATCAGGACACTGAATACTGTAATGTCACACAGTATGCTTATCAGCCTTCTCCTAAACCTTTTTCTTGCAACAAATCTCAGAATTCTGAACAACAATCTGCAACACATTCTACATTTGTTTTACCTTCACAAGCATCACCATATTTTGTTCAAGGGATTGTTGATTCTGTTATGAGCAAAGTTCTTCAATCTTTATCTGATAAGTCTATTTCCTCTGTTAATCCTGCACAATCATCATACAGTCACTTTGCAGGTAAGTCTTTGGTCACTTCCTTTGCAAATTATGGTAAGTCTAAAACCAAGCATTGGGTTATTGACACTGGTGCTTCAGATCACATGACCTCTGATATGTCATTGTTGAGTCATATCACTAGCTTACAACATCCTTTATATGTTACATTACCTGATGGTACTAACAAAAGAGTACAACAAACTGGAACTGTTTTCCTTACTAAAGATATCACATTGAAAGATGTTTTGTTAGTGCCTGATTTTAGGCCAAATTTGTTATCTGTTGCTAAATTAATTTCTAACTCTGGTTTGTTTGTGACCTTCATGAATGATGTTTGTTTATTTCAGGACCATTCAAGTAAACTTGTCATTGCTCAGGGTAAAAGATGTGGAGATTTATATCAACTTGAGACTGCTAATAGTTGTTGTGCTAGTCATTTTTCTCATGCTGTTCATTCTTCTGTTGATCGAACAAATGTAGCTCTCTTTCATGCTAGACTAGGACATTCTTCTTTACAAAAAATGAAACATGTACATCTTGAGGCTATGAAAGGAATAAATAAACTGTTTTGTGATACTTGTATGTTGGCTAAACATCATTCTTTGCCTTTTCCTAGAAGTAATTCATATGCCATAAAATGTTTTGATCTTGTTCACATGGATCTTTGGGGACCATATAAGCAACCTGCTATGTCTGCTGCACAGTCTTTCTTGACTATTCTTGATGATTTTTCTAGATCTACTTGGACTTTTCTTATCCAGCACAAGACACAAGTACCTAGCCTTATCATAAATTTCATTAGGTTAGTGGAAACACAGTTTGATGTCGGGATTAAGATTATTAGGTCAGATAATGGTACTGAGTTCTTTCAGTCACAGTGTAATGAGTATTTTCAATCTAAAGGTATCATTCATCAAAGAAGCATTGTAGGGAAATCTCAGCAGAATGGGAGAGTGGAAAGGAAGCACAGACACCTTCTAGAGGTTGCTAGAGCTTTAAGACTTCATGCTAATTTGCCTATAAAATTTTGGGGAGATTGTTTACTTACTGCTACTTGTATTATTAATAAGTTACCCTCATCTATTCTTAATTGGAAATCTCCATATGAAGTTCTATACATTAAACCACCGGTCTATGATAATCTCAGGGTCTTTGGCACATTGTGTTATGCTACCAGACCACCAACTGTTAAAGATAAGTTCCTTGCCAGAGCAAGACGATGTATTTTAATTGGTTATCCCCCCAACCAAAAAGGATATAAACTGTATGATCTAGACACACATGATACTTTTGTTAATAGGGATGTAATTTTTCATGAGCATCATTATCCTTACAAAGTTAATTTGGATTCTGTTATTTCTTGAAAATCAGATTTCTTGACTGATCTAGATATTCAGGATGAAAATCCAACTGATATTAGTAACAACACATTGTATAATGATACACCTGAGATTGTTCACCAAGAAACTACTTCAGACAGCAGTGTTAGCACAATTATTCCAATTGTAACACAAGAAGTCAGAAAATCCAACAGGGACAGAAGACCATCTGTCAAGTTGGATGGTTATTATTGTCCTGGTACTACTTCAGCTATTCCAACCAAGTCTTCTGCTTTTCATTCTACTGTCATTAAGCAGTTAACAGAGTTTGACAAAGATTACACTTCTTCATTGAGTAAAGTTTTGCAAGAAGTTGAGCCTAGCTACTATAGTCAGGCTAGCAAAGATTCAAGATGGGTTACTGCTATGGAGCAAGAACTACAAGCTTTAGAGAAAAACAATACATGGGAACTAACTGATTTACCCACTGATAAAAAGGCTATTGGCAGTAAATGGGTTTACAAAGTTAAGCACAAACCTGATGGTAGTGTTGAAAGGTTCAAGGCAAGACTTGTTGCAAAGGGTTTTAATCAATTCAAAGATAAGGACTACAAACATACTTTTTCACCTGTTGCAAAGTTCACAACAGTAAGGACACTTCTTGCAGTTGCTGCTGTTAGAAATTGGTCTCTTTTTCCACTAGATGTTAATAATGCGTTCCTTCATGGGTTTATTGAAGAAGAGGTCTACATGAAGCCACCCCTAGGCTATACTAAAGCTAAAAAAGGCCAAGTATGTAAGCTTGTAAGATCCCTATATGGCTTGAAGCAAGCTTCTAGACAATGGAATCTAGAGTTAACAAAGTTCTTGGTTGCTTTGGGATTTCAACAATCAAAAAGTGATTACTCCCTCTTCACAAAACAAGATCTTCAGACTGACAAGCTTGCAATAGTTCTGATTTATGTGGATGACATCTTATTAACTGGAGATGATTTACATGCTATAACTAACTTGAAAGCTGAGTTGCATCAGAAATTTACTATTGAAGACTTAGGAGAAATGAGATATTTTTTGGGACTGGAGGTTGCTAGAAACAGTACTGGAATAATCCTAAACCAGAGAAAATATGTTCTGGATATCATCATGGATGCAGGTTTTGAAGATTGCAAAGCTGTTCCTTTTCCAATGCAAAAAGGGTTGAAGTTGTCTACTGAGCAAGGTGAGCTTTTAACTGAACCAGAGGTTTACAGGAGGTTGATAGGAAGGCTTCTATATTTGAGTCTTACCAGGCCTGATATAGCCTATAGTGTTCAACATCTCAGTCAGTTTGTGAGCAAGCCAAGGGAGCCACACTACCAAGCTGCTCAACATCTCATCAAATACTTAAAAGGGACAGTAAATGCTGGTCTGTTTTACTCTGCCAAGTCTAGCTTAACAATTCAGGCTTATAGTGATGCAGATTGGGCATCTTGTGCCTACAGTAACAAATCATTGAGTGGCTACTGCATTTTTATTGGTCATTCATTGGTTTCTTGGAAGACAAAGAAGCAGGTAACTGTTAGTAAAAGTTCAGCAGAAGCAGAGTATAGGATAACATGTCCTATACAACGAGTGAGCTGGTATGGTTAGCAGGTTTACTTAAAGATTTCAGAGTTGCAGTCAGGCTTCCTATACACTTACATTGCGACAATCGAGCTGCACAACATATAACACAAAATCCAGTCTTTCATGAAAGAACAAAACATCTTAATATAGATTGCCATTTTGTGAGGGATAAACAACAAGAAGGCTTCTTACTAACTCAACATGTGAGGAGTGGTCTACAATTAGCTGATATAATGACGAAAGCTTTAGGAAAGAAAGAGCATCATTTTTTTGCAGCAAGATTGGGTCTCAAGGCTTTACAAGATGTTCATCTTGAGGGGGGAATGTAGAAGTATAAGTTAGTTAGAATATTAGTTAGTTAAAATATTAGTTAGCTTATACTTCCTAGGATACACATGTATATATATACTTTATCCTCATATGTATTGAATTAATTTTTCACATAATAATAAACGCATAATTCTTCTTCCATCCCATCTCTCTACTACTCTCTCTCATATACACATTAATAATATTCATCAATAAATAATATTATGATGAATCAAGATTCATCATAATATTTTTACACGAACATTGTTCCCTCCCTTGTTGTCTCTGATACTGACAGCATATCCTTCCAAACAGACATCGTGAAGGAATCGACATAAACATCACCATATTCACAAGGCGGGGATTTTGGTGGTAAGTCTATATAACGAATATGGTGACCACTAAGATTAAAGGACATGACTATGTCTTCCCTACGCCTTAGATCCGTACGTATCCAATGGCAAGCTCCATTGACATAAGTTGCGTCAAGTTTTCGTCCTCTGAACTAGTTTTTGGGACTCACAGGTATTAATTTTACATCAATTTTAGTCTACTTCCCCGTCTTTAACGAGTACACGAACACAAGACTCACATCTTTGTCATTTTCTGAACATATTACCACAACTTATAGTCTTTGCATTCGCATCTAATCCAAATCCATAACACTTACACCAGGGTTCATATCTTATACTTGTAAGCTAAGGTTTAAGTCGAGAGTTATTAGTAATTTTATTTCACCGGAAAAAGACCTTTTTAAATATTCTATTAGATGAGTTCCATAGGCATATTAACCTTCCTAGGTGTGACAAGTTTTGTATAATTGCAACTACACCATCACACCAACCAACTAACTATTAGTTGGTCTTGCTTCAGACGGACCATTTTTAATAAGACGGGATTTTGTAACCACTTTACAGTTAGATGTAACCACTATTGAAATCAAGTTGATATAAATTGTGATTACATTTTATAAAAAAGTAGTAACATAATCCCGTATTATTTTTCAGACGGAAATGGTCCGTCTTATTTTTTATTATCATAAATTAACAAGCTAGAAATCACATGCTTAATCTATACGCTTTGATGGTAGCTTGGTAAAGCTGATATTTCATCAAATCTCCCAAAAGAATTATGATTAAATAAGAGGGTCTCTCGATTAATCAAACAACTCCTTCATATTATTACAATGATGTTCATTTTCCTAACAATAATCCTCTCAATCTCATCACATTATGCAAAATCAACCCCAACAATTTCAGTAACACCAACAATCTTAGAAAAATCAGGTGAAAAAATCCAAATAAAATGGACCAACATATCAAACCCAACAAACCTAGATTGGTTAGGAATATATTCACCACCCAACTCACAAAACAAACATTTCATAGGCTATTTCTTCCTCTCATCATCACCTAATTGGGAATCAGGAAGTGGGTCCCTCACATTTCCCTTAATTAACCTTCGTGGGCCCTACCAATTTAGGCTGTTTCATTGGTCAAAATCAGAAGTGGACCCCACAAAGATGGACCATGATCAAAACCCACTTCCTAGACCCAAGCACTTGTTGGCTAGGTCTAGTTTGGTTAGGTTTAGGAACCCAAATGGGCCTGAGCAGGCCCATCTTGGGTTCACTGATAGGGTTGATGAGATGAGGGTTGTGTTTGTGTGTGGGGATGGTGGGGTCAAGGTGGTTAAGTATGGTGAAGATGAGAAAGAGTTGAGTTTTGTAAGTGAGACTAGTGTTGTCAAATATGGTGTTGATGATATGTGTGATAGTCCTGCTAATAGTAGTGTTGGTTGGAGGGATCCTGGTTTTATTTTTGATGGGGTTATGAGTAATTTGAAGATGGGTAAAAGATATTATTATAAGGTATATATCTCGTAATTTGCGGGAACCCTTGAGTCACTCGAGTAATGTTGTTGTTCTTGATCATGTGTTGTTTATTTTAGTTTATTACTATTATTATTGTTAGAAGGTATGGTTATGTATGGAACCCCTTACCTCGCAATTTGCCGGAGCCCTTGAGTCTATTCGAGTAATGTTGTTGTTTTTGATCATATGTTGTTATTAGAAGGTATGGTATACTTTGCAATTTGCGGAAGCCTTTGAGTCACTTGAGTAATGTTGTTGTTGTATGGATGGTATCATGTGTTATTTGATTATTGTTTATAAAGTTTGCAACTTAGGTAGTGTGATTTATTTGACTATTGCTTATATATGAATTGTTCGAATTTGAAGAAGGGTAAAAGATATTATTATAAGGTATATATCGCGTAATTTGCGGGAGCCCTTGAGTCACTCGAGTAATGTTGTTGTTGTTGTTGTTCTTGATCATGTGTTGTTTATTTTAGTTTATTACTATTATTATTGTTAGAAGGTATGGTTAGGTATGCAACCCCCTTACCTCGCAACTTGCCGGAGCCCTTGAGTCTATTCGAGTAATGTTGTTGTTTTTGATCATGTGTTGTTATTAGAAGGTGTGGATGGTATTATAATGGGAAGAGATATTATTACAATGAATGGTAGTATGTGTTATTTGACTTCAGTTTATAAAGTTTTGAACTTTGGTTGGTTTTTTAGACTGGTTTAATGTGGTGTTCTAAGGAATGGGTACTATTTTTATAAGGTATGAATAGTATTATAAGGGCAGTAGATGTTATCATGTGTTGTTTTGATATTTCATTTCGAGTTTTAAAGTTTTGAACTTTCGTTGATTTTGTATGGTTTTTCTCCTAGTGTTGACTGATTCTATTAGTGTTTATATAGGAGCCGTTTGAGTTTGTTGTTTGATCTGTGATTTCTGTTGCTAAAGTTTTGATCTTTGGTTGATTCTGTGGAATGATTTTTCTCGTAGTGCTGATTAGTTTGATTCGTGTTTATGTAAGTGCAGTTTGAGTTTGTGGAAATAAAGTGAAATGGCTTACTAAAGCTTGATGTGCTTCTTGTGTAGTGTGGTAGCATTGGTCGTCACAATGTTTGACGCAATTTTCACTATGGATCAGCCTTTCTGTATTTTTGTTAAATTGGTAGGCTGCGTATATCTGATTCCCCTTGTCCCGTCATTGATGAAAGCCTTTGAGGTTTCGGGCAATGTTACGATACTGCTTTTATCGGAATGCCAAGCCACTTGATGTAGTTTTACACTTTTATCAATGAATAAAAATTCCTCACACAAGACCTACATAAACCTGACTAGTATTACTCGAATAGCTTATATAGATTCACTATGGGTAGATTGGATTGGATCTGAGGGTGTTTGTCATTGATGTCATTATTTGACAGGCAGCTAATTGCAGTTCGGATAAGGTTTCATCACGTCAGTGGACTGTCGTAAATTTGTCCTATGTTTTGATTTACAAGCTTAGAGCATGTTGGTCATTACGGTAATGAAACTAAAATATCCATCTTTCCTGTACCTGTTAGGTCGGAAGTGACTCAGGAGGTTGGAGTCCAACCTACAGCTTTATCTCAAGAAATGAAGATTCTGACGAAACCATAGCATTCCTATTTGGAGACATGGGAACTGCAACACCCTACAAAACCTTTCTCCGTAGCCAAACCGAAAGCATATCCACCCTCAAATGGATACTTCGCGACATTGATGCTCTTGGGGAAAAGCCCGCTTTTATTTCACACATTGGAGATATCAGCTATGCAAAAGGGTATGCTTGGATTTGGGACAATTTCTTCAATCAAATTGAACCAGTTGCCTCTAAATTGGCTTATCATGTTTGTATCGGCAACCATGAATATGATTGGCCTCTACAACCATGGAAACCAGATTGGGGTGCGTATAGCAAAGATGGCGGTGGTGAATGTGGAGTACCGTACAGTTTAAGGTTCAAAATGCCTGGGAACTCCTCACTCTCCACGGGTACTCGTGCACCAGCCACCCGAAATCTATATTATTCATTCAATATGGGATCTGTCCATTTTGTGTATTTGTCGACTGAGACTGATTTTCTTCAAGGAAGTGACCAGTACAACTTCCTGAAACATGACCTAGAGAATGTCGATAGAAAAAAGACTCCTTTCGTCGTAGTTCAAGGGCATAGGCCTATGTATACAACCAGCAATGAAGTTAGGGATGCCGCAATTAGAGAAAGAATGTTACAACATTTGGAACCGCTCTTTGTGAAGAACAATGTGACCCTTGCTTTGTGGGGCCATGTCCATAGATATGAAAGATTTTGCCCATTAAATAATTTTACGTGTGGAGAGACACCTGGGTACCCGGTTCACGCTGTCATTGGGATGGCAGGCCAGGACTGGCAGCCGATTTGGGAACCGAGATCAGAACATCCTGACATCCCGGTATTTCCACAGCCTGAGAGGTCTTTATATCGTGGGGGCGAATTTGGGTATACCCGGCTAGTTGCCACAAAAGAGAAGCTCACGCTCTCTTATGTCGGAAACCATGATGGCCAAGTACATGATACTGTGGAGATTTTTGCTACTACTGATAAAGCAGAGATTACGGACAAGACTGAGGAAAAAGAAGGATTAGGGCCATCCTTCTTAATCCAGTTTGTAGAAGGAGCAAGCATCTTATTAATTGGCGCTGTTGTCGGGTATTTTATTGGGTTTATAGCACGCTCGAAAAAACAAAATGCTGCTTCCGGGAACACCTGGCTTCCTGTTAAGACAGAGGACTCAGAAATTGAACTGCATGACAGCAAAGCCAGTACTTTGTAAGTGATATTAGTCTCACTGGCATTTTCCAAAGTACTTACTTCCGAATTCATGCCTGTTTGAAGAGTTCGCAGTAGATATAGACAGTCAGACCTCCTGTAAATAGCATACTCATTCTTGTTGTAACATTCTATTACTTACCAATTACCATAAGTCTATAAGGTGAACTTTTTTTTTGTTAGCTGTTCATCCCGTTAGCAAAATTTTGAAGTTTGTGTACCTAATGCGTTAGGCAATGAATTGTTCTATGTATATTGTACACATTTAATGTCCATAATCCTTGATGTTTACCCATATAGCTTATGCAAATTAGTTTGTTCCTGTTTATTTCCGAGTATTGGTTTCGGTAAAGAGCTTGATCCTGTTTATATGAAGCAAAGAGTAGTTGACAGTTTCCCATTGATAGTTGGTAGATGATAGTAGACATTACTGGAAATCTGCTTGAACAAGTAAGGCAATGTTAAAAAGTCTGAAACGTTATTTCTAAGGATAACATTTATGCAATTTGTTACAGTGTCTCTGTCAATTGTTTATGTTTCACTTTTTGAGAAATTTTTCTGATGTGAAATGATATTGTTTTCTAAATTTAAACAGGCTACAGGTTATAGACTTATATTCGATGCTGGTTTTCATTTTGAGCTTTGTTTCATTCGGCTCCTTCACTGAATTTCCGAATATCATCTATCATCACCAAGTATTTTTTTGCCAAAAATAAATGTAAATAATTGACGGAGTAGCATTAATAAGGAGTATGCTTTCAATTTACGCCTTGAAGTACAGGTTGAAAGAATCAAAGTATATGTATTACACCAATAATGGATACAACTGAAAGTATGAAAAAATAGAAGGCTGTGCCTACTAAAACAAACGGAACTAGGGTAAACTGAACTACAAAAAAATATTTTCAGAATCAATTTAGAGGGTAATGCAGTCGCTCGGTGGATTTTACTTGCTGAGCAGATGTCGAGCACGCTGGTTAGCTCCCTTCACCCTGGAGTTGAGTTCATCGATGTCTTTGTCTAGATGATCAAGTGCTTTGTTTTGCCTACAGTAACACAGTCGAAAAATGATAGTAATCCTTGGCTCTTATGAAGATGCAAATATATTCAGATTACAAAGAAAGTAAAGGAACTTACTTATCGAGTTCGCCTCCCATATCGACTGCCATTCCCTTCAAGTCACCCAAGATACTGCTCAAATCATCTAGTGCATCATCTTGTTTCTCCTTTTCCATCTGATCGACAGAATTCGAGGTTAAAAAACCATAGTTCATGAATTGATCTTACAGGTAAGACAGTCTCAAAGTTTTTCACACAGACCTCTACTTTCTGCATCGCTGTCACTGGACCAGAAGGCGCTGCTTTATCGCCTGTCTTCCCTTTTGGTGCCTGCGCCATAAGCTTATCTTTCTGCTCCTTTGTTGCGCGTTTGGCTGGTTCATCTGCCAGTATTGTTGTGGAAAAAACATTGTCGAATCACACTTGTCTTTTGCAACGAAATGTTATCAGGAGAAGCGAAAGTATCAGGTATAATCAGGGGAAAAAACCTGGTGTAATTAATGGTCCTGTAATGCTGTGAGTTTTCTTCGGCTTCCACGGCTTCGAAAACATCCCTCCTAGACTATTTAGCAGCTTTTCACCCTGTAATCCGGAATCAAGTTCTTCAAATCATGTACTATTTTGTTATATCGCCGCAGTAAAATGATCATCAATCGAATCAAGTCATTTGACATTTCACAAGAAACCAGTGAAGGAGACGGCTTTATTGAGTTAATTCTCGGACCCTAATGAAACCTCTTGCAAGCTCGTCTGGCAGCCTGGCCATATAAGAACGACAAGGTTAATGAAGAGGAAGAAGAACAAACCTTGCTCAAATCTTGGTCTATATTAGCAGCCATCTGGTGCGTCCTGTGAATCTGCTCGCCTTGCTGATGCAACGTTTCAAGAGTCTTGGAAGCATCCTCGCGAATATCCTGAGCTATCCTCAGACAGTTATTCACTGTATTCGTAGTCTCTTCAGACTTGTGCACTGCATAACTCTCAAGCTCCTGTACCGACTGATTTTCAAACCCGCCTGAATCACTGAAATCATTTTGGTATTTTTTCTTTTGTGCTTTTGTAGGTGCGGTATAGTGTCTGTCATTGTCATTGTTGTCGTAGTTTGGGGTGACTAGTATGGGTTCGGATGTAGTCCTCTTCGAGGGATCAAGCCCTGTCCCCGCTGCAGGGCTGGTTGCTTCAGATGCTGCATTACCTTTTCGCATAAACCCGAACATTTTGACGGATGGTGTTTTTTTTCTTCTTGAATCTATAAGATACATTTTAATTAAGATGCAAAAATATAACGAACTTCACGGGGAACTTAAACCAATATTTACGGATTATGAACAACCATTTTTCATTTCTCTACGGAAAAAATCAACGTTATGAATCAAGGTTATTTCTTTCGGGATAATTTCGAAAAAAATTGAATATGATCAATGTTAAAACAAAAAAATATTAAAATCATACATTTTTTTTTCGACAATTAATATCATAAACTAGGATGCAAGAAAAATGTATAGCTACCTACTTTAACTACAATAAGTCTCGCTAAAGACGGGTCACATTTTGTCGACGAAATGTAACCAGAACAATTTTTTAAGCGATAAAGTTTGTGAGGACAAATGGTCTGCTAAAAATGACGATATATAGCCAATATTCAGCTTGTGAGTAAAAGTATCCGTTTTCAATGAGAATTTGTGTTTCAACTTCTCTTCTTAATGATTATTAATTTCTTATTGTACAACATTATGATCAACTAACAAAAAATTGTGTGCAAATATGAAGAGAAACAATACCGGTTAAAAATGCATGTAATAAATCATCCAAGAAGAAGAAAGATATCAAGAATTACAAAGAATGTAGAGCAAGCTATGATGATGTTGAAATTGTTCTTGTTAATATTTGTACAAATAAGAGGAAAAATAAAAGTTGAGAAATTAGAAAGAAATAGGTCGTTTGGCTAGAAATATGCAAAAAAAAAAGTTGAGGAAAAAAGAGGAAGATTATTATTCATACTCTTTAAAGACGTCAAATATAGAATTAGAGAACACCCGGAAAAATAGAATGACCTCAAAAAATATTTTAACACATATCATAACAATATGGGAATAAATTATGTGTGCTAATGAAATGTTGGTGTATTGGGATTCCTTGGATACAAATAAAATTGACTTGATTTAAAATGGATCGATGGTAAATTGATATCGAATTTAAAACGGTTTGATGGTAAATTAATCGCCTGAATTATTAATTAATACTCATTAAATATACGGAGTATAATTTAGCAAGTAAAATAGACCTTTGTAAAATAGACCATTTATGGAAATTGATTAAGTAATTCGCGGGCAAATAATTTGACCAAAAGACATGCCCACAAAAATGAGACCATTGAGTTGCACTCTAAAGGATGCAATAATATTTTCGATATAACATAACATAACATGATAAAATATGGGCTTGAGTTAAAAATGGTTAGGCTACCCTGATTTTCTTGATTAAGTAAGTCTAATTAAAAACGGACCAATTTCATGGACTAAATGTGTTCATTTTAATGACAAATGCACTACAATTTTCTAAGATATACAGAGTAACTAATTGTTTGTCACATAATCAAATTTATCGTTAAAATAATCGCATTTGGTATGTCTTTAGTTAAAAACAGAATTAGTCCGTTTCTTGGAGAATTTGCAATTTTAATTTGATTTTACATTAACAAACTTTGGTGTAAAAAACGTGTTAACAAAGATTACAGTTAACGGTTGAGAATGGCGTTAAAAGCAGCAGAAAGATAATAATAATAATACATTAATAATTCATCGAAAAGCGGAAAACGTCAAAAATCCTCATCACACAAGATTCACAGCTCACCATCACCAATACCGATAGAGATATAAAGTTAACGGTTGGTCTTGCTTCAGACGGACCATGCAATAAGACGAGATTTTGTAACCACTTTATAGTAACAACCACTATTGAAAACAATTTAATATAAGCTGTGGTTACATTTTATACCGTCTTATTTTTCAGACGGAAATGGTCCATCAGAAATAAGAATTTGCGTAAACCTAAATACAAAACAAATAAAGAAATAATTTGCAGATATTTCTCAATTACTCACTATACACTACTCACTCTACTTAGTAGTGTGGGGTTGTCACTTCACACTAACGCTACTCTCTCTATAATTCAATCTATTTCTGGAATTGAAATCCCTAATTCTTGAAAAATGGCGGCTAATTTAGGTTTCTGCACTTTGATTTCATTTTCTAACAATTCCTTGCCATTTTTCTGTGATTTCAATTTCAGGAATTTCAGGAATTCAGCATCTCCGGTGTTTTCTAGAAGGTTCTTGACGGTTAACAATGTCGCTAGTGATAAGCATTTGGAGGATACTCTTTCTGCTGATAAAGGTTTACTCTGTTTTTCTGCAATTTTGTTTGATTTACTGTTTGATGAATTGATTTTTGATTGATTTCGTTGAATTTCGCTTTGTTTGATTGTTTTGTGTGCTGAATTGAGCTGAGTTGAAGTGAAATGAGCGAAAATGAGTTGAATATGACGTACACTAGAGATTGTATTTACTTTAGTGAGGTTAATTTTGTGTTCAATATCGCCAGCAAAACTGTTTGATTTATTGTTTGAATTACTGTTGATGAGCTGATTTTTACTTAATTTAGTTGAATTTTGCGTAATTTGACTGTTTTGTGTGCTGAATTGAGCTGAACTGAAGCGAAATGAGCGTAAATAAGTCGTTTATAACGCACACTAAAGATTGTACTCACTTTAGCGAGGTTAATTTTGTGAACAATGTCGTCAGTATGTACAAATGAACTGATTTTGCTTGATTATGTGTCGAATTTTGCTTAAATTTGACTGTTTTCTGTGCTGAACTGAAGCGAAATGAGCAAGAATAAGTTGTATACTGTGTATAAGGTATTTTAGAGATTATGTTTCAATGTAGCGGGGCTAATTTTGTGAACAATGTCGCAAGTATATAATGTTGATGAAGAGCAGTTAGTCAGTGCAATTCTGTCTGCTGTGTTTCGGATTCTGGTTGCTTCATTAGTTTGTTTAATTTATTGTTGATTGATTGCTGTGTTTTTAAATCAGGGATGTGAACTGTTGAACTGATTTTTGTGCTTGATTTTGTCGAATTTAGCTCAACTTTAGTTTTTTTTTTTTTAGCTGAATTATGTTGAACTGAAGCGAACTGAGCAAAATCGAGCTGTATATAGCTTGGTCTAGGGACTGTATGGAGATTAATTTGTGGATTTCTTATTTCTAAAAAAAAATTGGATTCAAATAGTAAAGAAGAGGTTGGAGGTTCGATTCTTACCCACAACTTAGTGCACTCTCCTTTGAACCAAAAAAACAAAAAACAAATGTGTGCTAATTATATGTCACCATCGTACAGTCTCTCTGCTACATCCCACCCCCTTGTTATGCCATAGGCTGATCTGGGTTTATGCGTATTAATAGATACTGGAATCCCTTTGTTCTGTATACCTTCATGCTACAAATCCTAACTGCCGAGTTAAAATAATATTTGAGATAAGTGTCGTTATTCATAATGTGTTTTCTGACTTTCATTTTGAATCCTCCCATTCTGTAGCGGTTACAGGAATTGAAAATCCTTTTGCACCTGATTCTGGATCAATTGCGTCAAGCATTAAGTATCATGCGGAGTTCTCTCCTTCCTTTTCTCCCGAGCATTTTGAGCTCCCCAAGGCATACTTCGCTACGGCAGAAAGTGTTCGTGATATGCTTATTATTAACTGGAATGCTACGTATGATTATTATGAGAAGACAAATGCCAAGCAAGCATACTATCTATCTATGGAATTTCTACAGGTTTTTCTTGTTTCCTGGGTTACCCATTAAAGTCCTTGTAAACCTTTGAAGTTTCACTTGGCTAAATTCTTCATGAACTGACAAATTATTTAGTAGCGTTTAAAATCATTCCTTCTTCTTGGGATGCAAGAGAGTCTTCATACTTTGTGCAGTATTGCGTATCACTTTCTAATGTTCCAACCTAACGTTCATTAATGTGTTTCTGTTTTTATAGGGGAGAGCTCTGCTGAATGCTATTGGTAATCTTGAGTTATCTGGGGCCTATGCAGATGCTTTAAAAAAGCTTGGATACGACCTTGAAGCTGTAGCCGAGCAGGTCAGCTTGCCATGCATTCATTCTTGATTCTTGGCTTTGGGTTGCTGAAATAACAGGACTTTATATCGCAGTAAAAGATCAATAGCCTTAACAGATGAAAAGGGTATAAATCAAATGGAGAAACATGCATGTTTCGAGGGTCATGGTGAATCCTACCCAATCTACTCATACCGAAGATTTTTTTATAGGAAACAATGGTATTTAGACGACCTTCTGACATTAAAACTGTAATAGTGACAATAATATCCTTCTAATCAGTCATGGATAACCAACAAACAAAACACTTTGGAATATGTTAAAAGATTACATTTTTGTTAATGGAATACTTGACTACAAGTTGCTAAGTTGATTGCTGTTTATTATACAGAAATCATATTGATGTTTAGCGTTAGTCCCTTATTATATTATCTCTGAGAGATACTTGATGCTGAGTGACTGCTTTGGTTAATTTAATATAGGCTGATATATAAAATAAGTTATTTTGTTTGCGTACCTATATCAATAACAAAGTCTCTTCCTCATGCCCATATCATTAACAATATCCTGGAGAGTGGAGTCCTCGCAATTTGGATGTTCATTATTTTTTGCATTCGACTTTTGGATTCATACACAGTTATGTCCAAGTCTACAGTTCATTGGTAGTCCTCCTTCAACTTACTGGAATTTCATTAATACTCACCAGGAGCCAGACCCTGCATTGGGAAATGGGGGACTAGGACGTCTTGCCTCTTGCTTTTTAGATTCTTTGGCTACACTCAATTACCCGGCATGGGGCTATGGACTCAGATACAAGTATGGGCTATTCAAGCAATTGATTACCAAAGATGGTCAGGAGGAAGTTGCTGAAAACTGGCTGGAGGTACGATTGCGTGTTTCACTCCCTTCCATATGTATTTTTCATCCTTTTCCATTTCCGTTTGCTGCCATCAATTCCATCAAAGTACATCGATGACAATTTACTGGTCCTCTTATGTATTTATCTCTGTGATAATCTGATTTCATAATGGGCCTTCAACTATTGATAAAATCCTCTTTCCAGATGGGTTATCCGTGGGAAATCGTCAGAAATGACGTCTCTTATCCGGTGAAATTCTATGGTAAAGTCATTACCAGACCAGATGGAAGGAAAGATTGGATAGGCGGCGAGGACATTAAAGCTGTCGCTTATGATGTTCCTATTCCAGGATACAAAACCAAAACCACCAATAATCTTCGGCTATGGTCTACAAAGGTGCCATCACAGGACTTTGACTTAGCCGCTTACAATGCTGGTGATCATGCTAAAGCATATGAGGCACTGACAAATGCAGAGAAGGTGTGTTTGAATTCGCAACTTCGTATAAATCATTGCACATGATTCACATATATGTTTAATGACTTTTTATTCCTATATTAGCATTGTTTCACTTTAAATTTTAAGAGCGTTCTTGTTAAAACTAATTTTATCTAGTAACACTGTCATTGTCATCATTATTGGAGAAAATCTGAAATGTCTTGCAACAACCTTCTTCCAGCCCGCTAATGTTTTGATGATGGGGCTTTATTTATCGTAAACCAAGTCCATATATGTTTTTTGCCAGACGAACCTTCAAGTCTAAATCTGTTTTCCCGTGTCTTTACCCTTGCAATCACATGACAGCAGGCTTTAACTCTAATGAATGATTGTATGCCTTGCGTCTTTTTCCAAGCAGATATGTTATGTATTATATCCTGGTGATGATTCGTTGGAAGGAAAGACTCTTAGGCTGAAGCAACAGTATACACTGTGCTCTGCTTCCCTTCAAGATATTATTTCACGCTTTGAAAAGAGATCAGGAAATATCGTAAACTGGGAAAAATTTCCAGAGAAAATCGCTGTACAGATGAATGACACGCATCCAACACTCTGTATCCCAGAACTCATTAGAATACTGGTGGACGTGAAGGGTTTAAGCTGGGATGAAGCCTGGAATATAACAAAAAAGTAAGTCTCGAGCTTACTCACCAAACAGATAGATGTGAGAAATAATTGATGAATGATGATATCATATATTTTGTAGTTCAAATTTATTTTATCATTTAGATACCCAATTTTATAGAAGTTGTCAAAGTAACCTCAGAAGAACTTCTACAGCTTTCACACGTCCCGCAGGGGGGTACGGGTGTCTTAATACTTAATTCATCCTCCCCAGCCTTGTCTCAATTGTATAGTTTCTGAAGCTTCATCCCGACAAGTAGTAATATCAAAATTTTAATGCTTCTCTTACCGTATCTCTAGGACTGTTGCGTACACCAATCATACCGTGTTACCAGAGGCATTAGAGAAATGGAGTTTGGAGCTGATTGAGCAACTGCTTCCTCGTCATGTTGAGATCATAAAATTGATTGATGAGGAGGTAATAAAAGAAATTTTAGGATTTTATTTCTTAACCTATGGCTGTAGTGCTGAACATCATTTTCTATGCTCTCATTGTACTTTCTCAATATGTCATTTACCAGCTAATAAACACCATAATAGCTGAGTATGGTATTGAAGATCTTGGCTTATTGCATGGAAAGTTACAAAGCATGAGAATTATGGACAATGTAGAGTTGCCTGGATCTGTTTTAGAATTGCTTGTGAAACCTCAAAATGGTTCCATTGTAGTTCCAACTGAGACACTAGAAATTTCTGAAGAAGATGATTCTCCGGAAGGGAAAGAAACATCTGCAGAAGAAGAAACGGACGAAGTGGTGGAGGAGAAGGAGATTGTTGATGAGAAATGGGAACCAAGTTTTAAGCCGGATCCGAAGCAACCTAAGCTTGTTCGTATGGCTAACCTTTCTGTTGTTGGCGGGCACACAGTCAATGGGGTTGCTGCTATACACAGCGAGATAGTAAAGAATGATGTTTTCAACGATTTCTACTCGGTAAATGTTAAACTAAAACATTATTTGCGTGTTCATTAACCTGGATGAAATGGAGCTCTCCTCATCTTGATGATTGGTGGTTTTCTTTGTTTCAGCTGTGGCCTGAAAAATTTCAGAATAAAACAAATGGTGTTACCCCTAGAAGATGGATCCGCTTTTGTAATCCAGCTCTAAGTAAAATAATCACCAAATGGACTGGATCAGAAGATTGGGTTCTTCAAACTGAGAAGCTTGCTGAACTGCAAAAGGTATATTGATAATGCTTTACTTTGATGACTATATTGGTTATTGCATTTAGGTAATTTTGGAAAGTTGGTTGTGTTAGTACTTTTAGATGTTATAAGTGTTATTCAAGGAATTAATTATTAGAGAATAATTGGAACAATTATTCTAAACGTCTCTTTTGTATTATTTAGTCAAAGATGTAACAAACTTTCCTTAGTCTTAGACTTACTCTAGGAAGCTAATTCCCCAACATTAGGAAACTAACTCTCTGTAAACACTATATAATGATGTATCCCTTGTACTTGCAATTTATCACATTGAATATTAATATTCTATCATGGTATCAGAGCCAGAGTGACCAGAGGTCACGTGTTCAAACCCTGGCAGCTCCCAATCTCGAAAATCACCAACTGGAAAAACCAAGCACATGGAATGGGGAGCCTGTGCACTAACCATCCACTCTTCAAGCCCAACGGGCATTCGAGTGAGGGGGCATAATAGAATATAACTATAGTATATGGGCATCAACCATCACCTTAAGGTTTTGGTTGAGATGGTTCATCTATCATTAATCATCCTCAAATATCAACCTAATTACTTTCACTGTCTGGAGGTGTATGGGTGAATGTTGCAGCACCGTGTGGATCATAAGTTGCATATTGTTCTGGCACATTATATCATTTTTGCACATAGCTTAGTTAACATGCAAGCCCATTTGAAAACTCCGTATCCCTGGTCTTCCTTGAAAGTATTTGAATGGCCTGCATGTTGCAAAGTCTATTAGAATATAAGGGTGCCTTTCATTTTGGATATCCATAGGTCTTTTCTGCAAGGAATATGGACTTTTTTTTATAAGAGTAATCGAGGATCTATTCATCCGTAATTTAATAGTTCTGGCTTGTTTAGTGGTATTAATCTTGTCAAACTCACCTACATATTGAATAAAGTGCTCATATTTTAAACTTTCAATAAACATATCTACAGTTTGCAAATAATGTGGAACTTCAGTCTGAATGGAGGGAAGCAAAGAGGATAAACAAGATGAAGGTTGCAGCATATTTAAGAGAAAAAACCGGATATATTGTCAGCCCAGATGCAATGTTTGATGTGCAGGTTATTTCTATTTGTTAGTAATATTAATGCTTATGGCATTTTCTGTTTAACCACTTATCCAGTATATGCTGTTTTCTTTTCTACTATAGATTAAGATTATCTTCAGATGCTTAAATTTTGACGATAAGTTTTGATTTGATCTGGGACACTTTGTTAAGGTATAAGATCCAATTATTGTGCCTCAACCATTACCTTAAGGTTTTGGTATGGTCTTCTAATAGGGTATGAGAGTCCGATAACCCTAATACCCTTATAACCCTGAGGTCCCAAGTCCGATTACTAGGAGCCCCCTTGCCACACAGTTGACAGTGTCCTTCACGTTAGACTTCTACAGGCCTCCGTATGAAGCATTTATTCACACATTGACGCTTACGAGCCTCCGTGTGAGGGTGCGTGTTAAGGTATATGATCCAATAGAATATGTAGATTATATTGCACTTCATGTAGTAAACAAAGAAAGGTTCCGTAGCTGACATGAATGTCAAATATTTAAAATTTTAAATGCGGAGTAGAAGTTTATCAGTGCATGTATGGTGAGTCCCTTACTGTGAATAAAGACCTGCAAAGTGTTTAGGTTCATGCTCTTTATCCTTAGACTTGAAATGAATTGCTGTTTCAGGTGAAACGTATTCACGAGTACAAGCGCCAATTGTTGAACATTCTGGGAATTGTGTACCGTTATAAAAAGATGAAAGAAATGACTCCTGAGGAAAGGGCTATAAAATATGTGCCTCGTGTGTGTATATTTGGAGGAAAAGCTTTTGCCACATATGTACAAGCTAAGAGAATCGTGAAATTCATTACAGATGTAGGTACCACTGTAAATAATGATCCTGAAATTGGCGATCTATTGAAGGTATGCATATATTATCATTAAAGTTGAAGAATCCTCCTAATCATTACAAATATCTTTTAGTGCTCACTCACACAAACAAGAATAACTTTCTTAACGTTTATTGTTTTCTTTTTTATCATTCCTACAGTCCTACTGTCATCAGTATTTGCAAGTTTTTGAGTCATCTTAGTGAATTTTCAAGTTTGATCATAGTTTCTGAAGCAAGCTTTAAGCATATGCAACGTTCGACCACTATTAAATTGTCCATTAACATCTAGAAGTCCATATTCAAACATGTTTCAAATCTTGCATTTTCAGTGATTATATGGATGATTTGAGAGTTGTGTGTATATGTCAGTGAATCTCATCACAGTGAACATTGTATCTATTGTCAACTTGATTCTCGGCTAAATCTTATGCGCTCCATCTTTTCTTCTTGCTCTTTCTATCCTAACCTCTTCATTCCTTTTAGGTGGTGTTTGTCCCAGATTACAATGTAAGCGTTGCTGAAGTGCTTATTCCTGGCAGTGAGCTGTCACAGCATATCAGGTAGTTTACCAATTCACATTGATTTGATGTGAGCACTAATTAGATGTGAAGTTTACAAAATATCAGGAAATTTACAGCATATGTGAGGTTTACCAACTGTAATGCAAGAACGCACCTTTGACTTTTCCAGGAAACATTTATGTTACGTAGAGGCGTAGAGCCAATACCCAACTCTGCGGCTTTTGCTTCTGACTGTTCCTCTCTTACACTATTTTTTTTTGCTTATGCATGTCACCAGTACTGCTGGAATGGAGGCCAGTGGAACCAGCAACATGAAGTTTGCTATGAACGGATGTCTGCTGATTGGCACTCTTGACGGAGCTAATGTTGAAATAAGGGAAGAAGTTGGCGAAGACAACTTTTTTCTCTTTGGTGCAGAAGCTCATGAAATTGCTGATCTTAGGAAGGAGAGAGCTGAGGGCAAGGTAAGATACCATCTATCAGCTTAGACTTTCATATATTGGTTGTTGTAGTTGTTGAATCTTCGTGAAGTAAATGAACGAAAGTAACTGTCATATACCGTACTTGTTTAAGGCTTATTTATGTTATATTCTTAGAACGGAGACACGAAGTACATGACAATGAGAAGTTATTATACTTACGTAGCTGCTAATAAGTGCGTTGTTTGATGCAATACGTAGTTTGTGCCTGATCCACGGTTTGAGGAAGTAAAAGAATACATTAGAAGTGGAGTTTTTGGCTCATTCAGCTACGACGCTTTGATGGGTTCCCTTGAAGGAAATGAAGGCTATGGCCGAGCTGATTACTTTCTCGTTGGCAAGGACTTTCCCAGTTACATTGAGTGCCAAGAGAAAGTTGATGAGGCTTATCGTGATCAGAAGGTAGGTTTAAAAATCATTGTCGTATTGGATATCATTATACGGAGTATTTGTTTTGGTATGGGTTCGAACTACTTAGGAGTCAAAATTTCTTCAAACTTTGGAGTTAAAAATTTCCGTCAAACTTAGGAGTCAAGAATTCCTTAAGGCTGGTCTCTCACTTTTCCCTAGTAGGTGAAGTGAAAGAACATAGTTTCACATGCCATATTCTTCTCAAAATGTTTTTTCGTAATTTAAATGCCTCATTTGAGAGAAAAGCTTAGTAAAAATATAGGTCTCTGAAAGCTCACATAACTCCATGAAACATAAACAAGCTCAATTAAGAACTTAATAGGATCACATAGAAGTGAAGTAATTTTGGTGTTGCTTTGAGTCTTTGATCCTTCTTTGCCCCCGCATACGACAGCTCCGGTCTCCAAAAACTCCTTGATTTCCTGTGATTAAGTCAAGTATCTTTATCCTTAATTTATGAAGTCCCATATTTATGACATTTCTACAATTTGGCTATTAAAGACGACTTCTTGTTGATATCTATTTATGCTGCTGCTGTTAGCCTATCTCTGGTGACAATATCATCTCCGAGATCCTTTTCACGATTTGGTGTGAATGATATGGTCGTGTAAATGTCATGTTATGTTACTCTGTTTTATAGTTAATTTATATCATGATGAGCAGAAATGGACAACAATGTCGATCCTCAACACAGCTGGTTCATCCATGTTCAGCAGTGACAGAACGATTCACCAGTATGCTCGAGATATATGGAGAATCGAACCTGCTACACCCTTGTAGGAACTAGGAACCCTCGCTCCTTAAGAAGCTCAGCCTTTACTGAAGCACACTTCTAATCAGGTGCACAATATATAAGGCACAAATAAAGGGAGTGCCTGTTTCCACTCCGCCACTCGCCTTTTAAGGTTCTTTAAGCTAGAATAGGCACTAGTAAACCGGTGCTAAGTGCTTTCAAAATAAATTGTATTTATATATCTAGATTCCAAAAGTGTCTTCTTTATATAAATTTTAGTTTGGATTTAGCTAATAATTCTAGTGTAGTTTGATGAAGTTTATTGATATTTATGAAAAATGCCAAGAGGGCCGTTAAGGCCAGGAGATCACTCTCTTTAGTCTTTACAATCTAAGGCATGCTGGGGGGAGGGAGTGAAAAAACTACGGTGGTGTTCAAGGTCGGATGGTATACCACTGCTGTGTTCATGGCCGCGGTTTGCTTGTAAATGTGGGGGTATGTGAGTATGTAACTATTAAGGTAGCTTTTTAGTTTTAGCTGTTCCATGGTCGTTCATGGTTGAGTGAAGACTAGATATCGAGAGGGGTGTGGAATTACCGAGGATATATGGTGGTAATCTAGAGTGCGAGTTCTATGTTTGAAAAATTGATTGATCTAATGGTGTTGGGTAAGGCTGGTGGTTCGATGGCGGTATCAATGCTGTGACAGTACTTGCCAAGTGTGAAATCATCTGACATAGCAAATCGGTCGACCGAGTTGGGTTTAGGTCAGGTCAATTCGTCGGGCTATATTAGATTTTGCAAGAATTTGAATGAGATCGGGTTTGATAGAGCCATTTTCAGGTTAATAGTTAATTTAGAACAATAAACATTCAAATTAGGTCATATCAATTCAAGTTATGATGACTTACAGGTCGTGTTCGTGTTCGTGTCCGGGTCATAACAATGACATAACAAGAGACGTATAAATGACCATTTAAGATTTCGCGCAATTGTCGAACAAAAGATCAAAAGATAGTCAAACATTGATGTAGCACTAAAGGCAACATTACTAAGGATATGAGAACTTAATTGGCAATTGAGAGCGTAAACACCAAACAACGGACGTGGTGTAGCTTACACCACTCAAGCTTTTAACAGTCTAACTAATAACATTTTTAAAACAAATTAAATATATCAAGTTTCAAGTCTTTCAATTAAAAATTAAGAATATTTCTTTAATTTGATAATAGGGGTACCACCATTACGTTGGTTACTATTTAGGTTAATATTATAAATCACCTCAACGTCATCGATTTATCGATTGAAGACTTTGGGGCATGTAACATGCTGGTAAATAAAGATGCATTCTAGTTTTCAAGATAAATGATATACAAATTCACATAAGGATACGTATATACTCCGTCCGAAAATTAAGAAAGTATGTATAAGAGCAATAGCAATGGAGGTTCTTAGTATTGAGGTTGTAAAAAAAATCTCTAAAATAAAGTTTGTCCCATTGCAAAGAACAAACTTGGTTTGATATTAAGAACTAAATTCCTTCCAAAATGTAGAAAAAAATGTAGGTTTTATCAAATGTGCGTGATCTTATGCCTTATTTAAAGTTCTTTTGTTGTGACAAAAAAATGTGTAATTATTAAGATTATCAAAATATAACATAACGAAGTAAGAACTTTATATAAAACTAGTTTTAAACCCGTGCAAAATTGCACGGGTATGTCGTATTTGTATGTTTTCGCCGCTTAAGTTAACTGGATGGATGAAGAATATTGATAATAATAATGTAAATAGCAAAGTAGAACGTGTTACAAAATTCAATAAACGTACATAATTATAGAAATAAGTGAAACAACAACATTAAACCTACAAATATTCGAAAATTTCATGATATACAACATTAGTTGTTGTATTGGATATACTCTTATTACTATCAAAAATAAGAAGTTTCAAGCCCGCTCTTCTAGTAACTCTAGAAATTGCAACATAAAGTTGCCCATGACTAAAGACCGGTCTTGGAAGGTATATGCTCACCTGGGATAAAGATTGTCCTTGACTTTTATTTATTGTCATTGCAAAGCATACAGCTATGGGGAATTGCCTTCTACTAAAGCGTACTGGAAATTTGCTTGAGTCCGAAGGAATTAGTGTTATTCGAGCGATGTAAACAATATCACCTTTCCGACTGCCAGTTAAAACTGTACACCTAATAACACGCGTCCTTAAATCTGTCACAATCAATCTCGTGCCATTACATAACCCGCGAGATTGGTCAATATTCCTAAGAAGCATGACCATAGCACCAACCTTCAAACGCAACTGATGATTAGGGAGACCGGAACATCTAATACTGTTAAGGAATTCTGTGGAGTGTAGATCACGCTCACCAATAGATGTGTCGTCTTTGCTAACTTCATCAGAGCTTAGATATATTCTTTCAACATTGTCAATAAGCGATAAAACATAATCGTTTACCGCATCAACAATCTCATGAGTTGGTGCAAGGATTGCCCTTTCCTGTAGATAATCAGGATTCCACAATTGGCTTTCAAGTGCTGGGTAAGTAACGTTTACTAATGAGGCGATAGGGTCGGACACGTCTTCAATGAGTAAGTCAGGTGGAAATTGTAGCTCCACTTCCCCAGTATTATCACCACCAGCTAAGCCATTTCCAATTTCCAAGATCCACTCTGAGAATTTCTTTATATCATCGGCATTGTTGCTTGAACTTCCAACTTGCAAACGCATGTATTTTGTCAATTTAAGAACCTGCAAAAATAAAATAAAATTTAATTTGTACGTCAACGTCAAGAATGGCGAATCATATAAAATTAAAAAGATGTATTGATAAAAAAAATAAAGACTACCTTGCATGAAGACCACAAATAAGATGAACAAAGAGAAGCATGCACAATATCTGCTCTACTTCCTTTAGGCACAACATGTAGAATTTGACGAAAGTCCCCCCCGAAGACTACCACTTTTCCGCCAAAAGGTTCGTCTGCATTTCTCTCGTCTACAACACGCATTACATCTTTCAGGCTTCGATCAAGAGCCTCAAAGCTGTGTTTATGAGTCATTGGCGCTTCGTCCCATATTATGAGTTTCGCCCTTCTCAAAAGTTCTGTTAAATCACTACCGGGTTTAATTCGAGGGCAAGTGGAGTTTTTGGTCACACTAAGTGGGATTCCAAACCTAGAATGAGTTGTTCTACCACCAGGAATCAAGGTTGCTGCAATTCCACTTGATGCCACTGGTAAAACAATATCACCCTTGCATCTAAAAGCAGCACACAAAGTTCGCCAAATGAAAGTCTTCCCAGTCCCGCCATAGCCATATACAAAGAACACCCCACCTTTGTTCTTTGATACAGCGTCTACAATTTCATTATATATCATCCTCTGTTCATCTGTCATTATAGATAAGTTATTATCATGTTCTTCACGTAAAGACTGTCTATCATAAGACAACTCATCCATGACTAAGTTGTTTCGATGATGTGACGTTGCCGATACATCTGGAAGGGGCATCCCTTCAAATCTATTTAGGCTACTTCTATTTATCTGAAGAGAATTTTTGATATCAATCAATGCGTAGTTTTGCAACTCTTCATCTGTTAGTTGTAGGCCTACGAAACATAGAAATATGTACGGAAAATTATATATTCCAACGGTAAATGGAGTAAACGAATTGAACAAAATATATAAGACGTATATTTGTAACATTTGATTTAAATAGTTGCAGCAAATTAAACACTTAAATGAATAACATACCTTGATTGTTAAGAACTTTACGTTGCTTATGAAGGATGTCGTCAGATAGAAGACGCCAAGTTTTTTCCCACACTCTTCTTGGCATAGACAAAGTACCACACAATAATAAAGTCGAAAACAAATGTCGAAGATAGAACCCAGATCCCCAATCACTTGTTCTTCTATCGCATCAATGTATTCTTTGTCGTCCCCAATTAAGCCTAATTTGAAACATGCTTCTCTATATGTCGGACAAACAATATCACGATTGATGGTCCTGATGTCCTCGAAACATTTGGGACCCTTAATGTGATTCAACATGATTCTCATAAAATATAGCTCTCCGCAAGTCGGTGGCACATGAAGCAACCTTCCAATCGTAAACACTTTTTTTCTAAGAGTCCATTGTCGTTGCTTCTTTTTCCAAACAAATTTTGTAGGAAATTGAGAATATAACAATTGTTTGGCTATCTGCATATCACGGGATTCACGATTGTTAGGATGGATCTCACGACTATTACAACTCATCCAGTTTAAGAATTGTGACACTCCAACAGATGATTTTTGTAGTACATCATCAATGAAAGTATCATCATCAAACATGACTGGTTGCTCGCCAGGAAGGTGGTAATCACTACAAGAAAACTTGTTTCAGGCGACTGTTATAAGGCGACTGATACAAGTAGTCGCCAATTTAGCGACTGAAAATAGAATAAGGCGACTGATCTCAGTCGCCAATTTGGCGACTGAAACAATCCTCAGATTTTAATTAAAAAAACTCGGGCGACTGATTTCAGTCGCCAAATTGGCGACTGATAAGCCATTTGGCGACTGAAATCAGTCGCCAAATTGGCGACTACGTTTTCAGTCGCCAATTTGTGTATTATTCCAGAATCGCGAAACTAATCCGCCACTCTCTACTTCCCCAAATTTCTTCAAAACACCCGAAACCTTAACCACCTCTACAAAATCGCCACCACTACTACTCCATACCCTTAACCACCTCTCCGACCACCACTACGACACTAGCTATACCGATATCACCACCGTCCTCACCAACAAACTCCGACTCTTATTCTATTTCCGTCACTTTTCCTTAATTAGGTGCGATTTTGCTCTCCTAAATCTAATTCCTTAGCTTGTTTGTTTGTTTATTTTATGATTTTAATTAGTATTATGATGTTTATGTATAATTTGTGATGCTTACAAAGTTCTAATGGTTAGTTAGTTAGGGTTTGTGTAGGTTGATGGTTAGGGTTTATATAAATTGGGGGTTTTGTGAAATTGTTAACATTATGTTAATCGAGGTTGTAATTGACAATGTATTGGTGTTTTTGATGATGTTAGGATTGTTGATTGACTAAATTAGTATAAATGGGAGTATTATTGATGGTAGAAAGTTAGTATTCCCTCCGTCTTATTCATTTGTTTGCCCTTTAAATTATTTTTTATGGTTGTTTTAATCAAAAGGCAAATAAATAATTGTGATGGAGGGAGTAGAATGTTAGGATTTTATAATTAAAGTGTGTATGTATTAGTTTGATAGTTGTTTAGTATCCATGTTGATAATGTTATTGATTAGAATGATAGTAGTTTAATTAGTGATATGTTAATTTTAGTATAGTTAGTATCCATGTTGACAATATTATTGTTTGGTTTATTATTGATAATAGATATGTTCCTAGAGTTAGTAATAATTGATAATCAATATTGTTGTAATTATTGTTGTGTGGGTTAATGTTTAGATTAAAATGAAGAGGTTGGAACGTACATGGATGTACGAAGATAGACTTGATAAGAAAAGACGTCCTACCGCTAGATTTATAAAGGGGGTTGCCGAGTTTATTGAATTTGCTAGACAACAAGACGAGTATGATTTAGTAGCAAAGAAACTTAGGTGTCCTTGTATTAAATGCAAAAACATGAGATATCTACATGACATTGAGGTTCAAGAACATCTTTATACAAACGGGTTTTGTCCAAACTACTACAATTGGATTTCTCATGGAGAATCATATTTTTCACTTCCCGAACAATCTCAAATCCCACAAAATGAGAACCCATATAGAGATATGGTAGTTGATGCATTTGAGTCTAATATTTTCAATAATGATCATATACCAATGAGTGAAGAAGAACCACACCCACAAGCAAAAGCCTTTTTTGATATGTTAAAGGCGAGTGAAAAACCATTATATGAAGGGAGCAAAATGTCATTGTTAGAAGCCGCCTCTAGGATAGTAACTTTGAAATGTGAGTACAATTTGCCATTTACTTGTGTTGATGGCATTGCTTCTTTGATTGAGGATGTTATCCCCGATAATAATGTCATGACCCGATCATTCTACAATACCAAAAAAGTAGTGAAAGGTCTAGAACTTCCGCATTACAAGATTGATGCATGTCCCGATGGATGTATGCTCTTTTGGAAGGATGATGCTTTACTTGACAAGTGTAGTAAATGTGAAAAGGCTAGATATAAGACAATTGAGGGAAGTATTGTCTTGAAAGGTAAAAAGGGAAAGAATGAAAAAAAGAGAGGTGAAAAGAGTAAGAAACCAATACCCGAAAATCCCGTAACTTACTTTCCTCTAGCTCCTAGACTTCAAAGAATGTTTGCTACCAAAAACATTGCCGAGCAAATGAGATGGCACAAGGAAAATCCCCGTACTCCGGGAAAGATGTGTCATCCGAGTGATGGAGAGGAATGGAAGCGGTTTGATATGCTTTACCCCGACTTTGCTGAGGAACCCCGTAATGTGCGACTTGGCCTTTGTACGGATGGTTTTGCTCCATTTGGCCAGTTTGGTAGAAAGTACTCTTCTTGGCCCGTAATGGTCACTCCATACAACTTACCACCTTGGTTATGTATGAAAAAACAATTCATCTTCTTGTCACTAATTATTCCTGGCCCTGATAATCCAAAAACCGCCTTAGATGTTTATTTGCAACCTTTGGTGGAAGAATTGAAACAATTGTGGGAGGTAGGTGTGCAAACATATGATGTGTCTTTAAAGCAAAATTTTCAACTAAGAGCTTCATTGTTGTGGACCATTAATGATTTTCCCGCCTACGGTATGCTATCTGGATGGTCTACCGCGGGAAAAAAGGCATGTCCTTGTTGCATGTACCAAAGCAAAGCATTTTCGCTTCCTTGTTCCCATAAAGTGAGTTGGTTTGATTGTCATAGACAATTCTTACCGGTGGGGCATGCCTTTAGGAGCAACAAAAAAGCTTTCAGAAAAGGTAAAGTGGAGCGCAATCATGCTGTAGATCGACTTCCGGGGGATAAGGTGTGGGATATGGTTTGTGATTTGTCACGTACTATTGATTGTACTAAAGCAGAGACGGAGGTGCTGAAAAAGAAGAAAATTGGTTGGTTTAAAAGAAGCATTTTTTGGGATCTTCCTTATTGGAAAGACGATGTTAATTAGGCACAATTTGGATGTAATGCATATAGAAAAGAACTTCTTTGAGCAACTGATTCACACGATTATGGATGTAAAGGGAAAGACTTGTGATACTGTTAAATCAGAGAAGATTTGAAGACAATTTGCCATCGTCCCAATCTTCACATTCGTAGCGATGAGTCTTTGCCAAAATCTATTTTTACACTTGACAAAGCTCAAAGGAAGGTCTTATGTGAGTGGTTAAGAAAGTTAAAATTTCCTGACGGATATGCATCCGATTTTAGTCGATGTGTTGATATGAAGGAGCTAAAGTTGCAAGGCTTGAAAAGTCATGATTGTCATATCTTCATGGAACGATTATTACCTGTATCTTTGAGACATCTCCTCCCCACTCCTGTGTGGAATGCAATTGTTGAGATAAGTCAATTTTTTCGAGATTTATGTTCGTCTTCAATATGTGTTGATGACATGATTCGTCTTGAGGAGCAAATACCAGAGATATTGTGTAAGTTCGAGATGATATTTCCTCCATCATTTTTTAATTCCATGGAGCATGTACCGATACATTTGCCTTACGAAGCCAAAGTTGGAGGCCCCGTCCAATATAGGTGGATGTATCCATTTGAAAGGTAAGATCACTAAGTAGTAATTAAATTATAATTATTATCGTACTATCTCTTTAATTGATTTAATATTTTTACACTAGTCTTAACAACTATTAATCCCATCAATTATTGAATAGGTTTCTTAATCACGTGAAGAAGAAAATTGGTAACAAAGCTCGGGTTGAAGGTTCAATATGTAATGCGTATTTAACGGAAGAGATTGCAAATTTTTGCTCTCTTTACTTTGAAAAACATATTGAAACCACAGCAAAAAACTTGAGTGTTGATAAAGCGGATGAACTTGAGACAAGTTTACCCGAGTTTTTCCAAATGCATGATGATGAGGGTTGTTCATCAATTGGGGGAACAAGATATTTGGATGACAAAGAATATGATCGTGCTCACCTTTACGTTCTTTCTAATTGTGAGATTTTGGAATCATATGAAACGGAGTTTGTGAATGATTTCATTAAAGCACATCCTAATGTGAATAGAGATGATGTTTGGAGTAACCATGAGGATCAATTTGCAGCATGGTTTCGGAACCATGTAATTGAGTTAAATATCCAAGATGATTTGATAAGGACTTTGGCCTTTGGTCCTTCACGAGAGGTGAAAACGTGGAATCGTTACTCGGTCACCGGATTTAATTTCCATACATTCAACTACGGTAAGAATAAGGCTAGGTGCAATTATGGTGTTACTATTTCTTCTCTTGATGACAACGAATACTATGGTATAGTTGAGGATATATTTGAGTTGAGCTATAATGGGCGTGAGCGTTCTTATAATACTGTCTTATTTAAGTGTGAATGGAAGGATAACTCTGTGGCCGGTATGAAAGTTCATGAACGTTATAAAATCGTCGAAGTGAATCATACCCGGACATACTCAAAGTATGATCCATTTATACTCGCACATCAAGCCAATCAAGTATATTTCGCTTCTTATCCAAGCACGAAGAATGATCGAAATCAAAAGCAGTGGTGTGCAATTTTTAAGACAAAAGCACGCTCACAAGTAGATACAACTTTTTTTCAAGAAGAAATAGTATCTAGCGGGTTTTTGTTGTCTCCACCTGATGAGGACATCCATGAGAATGGAAATGAAGAGGGTGAAGGTTTAGAGAACGAGGATGGTGATGGTCAAGTTGACGGTGATGGTGGTGTTGATAGTGATAATGATAATGAATCAATTGGTGATGATGATGAGGACGAATTTGATGATGATAATGATTAATTGGGTAAAGATATATTTATATATATTTTAATTAAGTTTTTTATGTTATTTGATGTTTTTTTATGTTATTAACAGCTTATGTTTGTTTTTTATGTTATTAACCGTTTCTAACAATTTGAATATTTGTGTACTTGTAGATGGCAGGAGGTCGAGGTAGACAACGTGGCGGCGGTTCAAACAGACGCCGTAGTACTTCTTCAGTCGACGAGGAGGAGATGGAGATTATTGATCAGCAGAGTCCGGTAGTGGTCGAGGAATCGACCAATGACGAGTCCTCGGATCAGACATCGGAGACGATCCAGTTCACGCCGGAAGGGAAGATGATACTTGATCCCGCGGGGTTTTGGTAAGACAACCACCAATGTCTTTAATTTATTAGTTTATAATTATATTACATTATTATTTACCATAAATGCATACTATTCCATAATTTATTTTTCAGGTTTTCGTCTCAAAAGGTTGTACGCGGTTGTACTCAGAGTACAAAGCAGAAGATGACGGGAGTTGCTCCTACTTGTTGGACCAAGGCTACCTCTGCACAAAAAGAGGAGTGGTTCAATAATTTTAGGGTATATTATTTTTGTTTATATTTTCTTATATTATTATAGTTTTTAATTAATAATTTATTTTACTAATACTTACCTTTTAAATTGTAGAAAACATTTGACTGGCCGGCCGGAATAGAGTATATTGTACGTCAAAGGTACAATGAGACGTGCACTAGACGGTTAAGGGACAACATGTATAAGGTTGTCAAGAGGAAGAAGGAGCCGGAGCATATGAGAGGTATTTAATTGTTTTTGTTATTTGTATATATAGAGTTATATTTTTACACATTTTATCATATTTTATTATAATACTTATTTAACTTGTAGGTGGTGCATATGAAGATATGCTTAAGTATCGTGAAACTGAGGAGTTTCAGGCTAGGTCGGCCCAAGCATCCAAAAATAAAAAAGGAGGAAAGAAAGATGGAGCGGCTGAGCCGTCGCATCACGCAGGATCTCGATCTTTCCTTAGCCTAGTTTTGGGTGTAAGTTATAATTTCCACTTTTTCCTCCATTTGAAAATTATAACTTAAATTCTTTTTATTATTAAAATTTTCTTATACAAGTCTTTAATTTTTTCTTTTAGAAGGGTAAGAAGAAAAAAGCTAACACGCCCACAGCTCCGGAGCTCTTCCTTGACACCCATTCCCGGCTCGAAGACAATAGAAGATATTGGATCAAACCAAAAGATAAGGAATTATATGTAAGTTTCAAGCATTTTTGTATTTTTACAATAAGTTCAATTTTTTGAATGTTTAACCAATATTGTAGCTATTTTTAATAACAATGTTTATATTTTGTAGGAAGCATTTTCCGCCGAGAAACTTAGGCATCCCGAGAAACCCGATAACGAGATTTGGTTCGACTTAGTAAAGGGGTTCAAGAAGGGGAACGTCTACGGGATTGGGTCGGCAAAGAACGTATTTTACGAAACTCCAAGGGGAAGAATGTCGTCCACCTCAAACCAAACATACGAGCCGACAGTCGTGGGAAGACTCCAAGCCGCACTTGACGAGGAAAAAAGAAAAAGCGCGGAAAGGGATGAAGAAATAAGGATAATGAAAGAGAAATTCAAGGCTTGGGAAAGCAGGTTTGAGAATTGCAACCAAGGTCCCCCTCCCTATCGGCGGGATTATGATGAAGGCAATGGAAGTGGTGGATTCCAGGCCGAATCCAATATAAACCTTGGCTTCTGATATAGTTTAGAAACTTGTTACATGAAACAATTTATGGTTGAAACAATTCCGTTTAAGAAAAATTGTAAACTTGAAACAATTTTTTTTATCTATATGAGGATGTTGGTTTCACATCGTGTTGTTGTAAATGTGTGAAATCTTTGTGTTTTCTTGTATACTTGCAGGTAGGGTATGATGGTATGGTAGGATGAAAACGGAAATTTTCATGCAATATCACAGGTATTTTGGCGACTGAAATGTTCATTTGGCGACTATTTTCAGTCGCCAAAACCCCTGTATTTTTGCAAAGTGAAAATCCATTTGCGACTGCTTGGCGACTGAAATCAGTCGCTAAATTGGCGACTGAATACTATGGTAGTCGCCAAAATGGCGACTGATGGCGACTGATTTCAGTCGCCAAATTGGCGACTACATAATCTTTCAGTCGCCAATTTGAGCGACTGATTTCAGTCGCCATTTCCCCAAATTGGCGACTATTTTTTCAGTCGCCAAATTTGGCGACTGAAAGTAGTCGCCCGAATGTTTTTTGGCGACTAATGACAGCGACTAGGTCTTGGCGACTGAAATCAGTCGCCAAATTCATTTTAGCGACTGAAATAAGTCGCCAATATCAGTCGCCTGAATGTTGTTTTCTTGTAGTGTAGAAAGATAGGCCATACATACCTTGAGTAGTCGTCGAGTAGGACGAATACGTACCTCGATCCACCGCGGCTTCTGACTTTCATAGGTCCACACAGATCCATGTGTACCAACTCAAGTGGACGCTCTGTACTTACTACTCGATTCGGTTTGAATGAAGATCTAACTTGTTTACAACGGGCACATGAGTCACACATTTTCTCTTGTTCGAATTTGATTGAGGGTAAGCCCTCAACTAAATCCCACAATTTGAGTTTCTTTAATATTGTTGGACTAATGTGTGCAAACCTCTTGTGCCACAACCAAGAATCATCCAAAGTGACTTTCATGCACGTAAAGGAACTTGTAGTGACTTTGTTTAAATCAATCATATACACGTTCCTCTTACGTAAGCCTTCTAAAATAACAGTACTAGTACCTTCAATTATGATGCGACAAACATTTGAATGAAAAACGACTTTATTTCCTTTGTCACATAGTTGAGAGATACTTAGCAAGTTATGCTTAAGGCCATCTACCAGATATACATTATTAATAGCATGTGAAGAGGATATACCGATCTTACCTACACCTATTATATTGCCCTTCTTGTTGTCTCCAAAGGTGACCTTGCCACCGTTGAAGGGCTCTAGTGAAAGAAAAAGATTCTTGTTTCCGGTCATGTGTCTCGAGCATCCACTGTCGAGATACCATAGATTATTTTCTTTCACTATTATCTGCAAGAGAATCAAATACAGCTTTTAGGTACCCACGCTAAGTTGGGTCCTTTGTGGTTAGTGACTTTATGTATTTGATCCTTTCTAACCCATACTTGTCTAACGATTCTTTTCTTCTTAACATAGGGTTGTCTAGGTTTATTATAGTAATTATTGTTACGACGCACGTTAGGTTTAAATGACTGCTTCTGATTCACATAAGGTTTAGATTTTGAAGGTACAGATGTGTAATCGAAAGCTATGTCATAAAACCATCTAAACTCATTATTTCTAACCTCATCACGTTGAGGTTCAGGTTCAGACTCATTAACACTAGACACGTCATGTTCTTTAACAAACTCAGTTTGATTTTTGTTGTCGTTGACATAGTTAGCACAATTATCTTTGACATGACCGTTGTGACCACAATAATTGCAAATCAGATATTCTGAAAGATTGACATACTTCCTTTTTTTGAAATCACGGTCAGAAAGAGTGGATTTGCACTTATCATGGTCTCTACGACTATAACATTCATGACCTAGACCCATCTTCATGTTATTATTAGATTGTTCGGTAAGGAAGTCTAAGACCTTTTGACTTCCTTCCCACTTATCATGAACTTTTCGTGCATGTAGGAGCAATTCCTTCAAAGACTGAATTTCTTTTTCACTTGACGAATGGTCTACATTCGAGTCTTTGGAGGGATTGCTCTTTTTAAAATTTTCACGAAAATCATTGAAATGTTTATTCAAGATAAGTTTCTCCTCATTATGTTGGCTTTTGGCTTGTGAGAATTCACCCTTTAAATCTTTCAATTGCTGAGAAAGAAAAGAGTTTACTTTCTCGTGATCAATGATAACACTTTCTTTTGCCTTAGCATCAGATTGTAAAAGCTCATTAACTTTCTTCAATTCTAAAGTTATAGCTTCATTAGCTATAACTTTGTCTTGAAGATGCTTAATGTTGAGCTTTAACTCTGAGATTATAGCTTCATTAGCTATAACTTTAGACTCAAGAGCTTCTTTCTCAACATTTGTCGTGTCTGAAGTTATAGCTGAAGTTGCCATAACTTTAGACTTGAGCTTTTTTGCTTTGGCCTTTAGAAGTTGATTTTCCTTAGCAATGTCAAGAATTTGTTCTTTAAGATCTTTTAATTCAAGACTCTGTTCATGACAGTGATCTAAGGCTTCTTCAAAATACTTAATTAAAGACTTCTTAGATAAATTCTTAACTTGCTTTTTAAGTTTAAGATGACTAACCTCTTCGTCATCTTCTGAATCTGGTTCTGAATCTGAGTTGCCAACAAGACACATCTCGGATTCGCTTTCATTGTCACTGTCAGAAATTAGGTCAAGACTGACGTTGCTTAGACACAAGTTGGCGACTTCCTCTTCCTCTGACTCGTCGTCCTCTGTGTCGAGATCTCCCCAGCAATAAGCCATCATGACTTGCTTGAATTCCTTCTTGGTTTTGTCTCGTTGATTTTTGTCTTTGATTTTCTTCCATGTGGGGACAATCCTTGATCATGTGATCATTATCCCCACATTTGAAGCAACCACGACTTGAAAGAGACCCTTTTGACTCAATTGGCTTCTTGTAAGATTTGTTAGTGTTATTGTTAAACGTTTTGCCTTGTGGTTTGTTAAAGAATTTTTTCTTAAAACGTCTAGCAAATAACACTGTTTCATCTTCAAGATCCGAATCTTGTCTTTCACTAGATTCGGCTTGTAAAGCCACTTTCTTGCTATTACTATCATTTGCCTCATCTTCATCAAGAGTAATCTCGTGAGCCATTAGGGTTCCAAGTAGCTCTTGATAAGATAAGTCAGATAGATCTTTACATTCCTCAATTACCGTCACCTTAGGTCTCCATCGTTTAGATAGACTTCTAAGGATCTTCCTTGCAATTTCCTCGGAGTCAAAAGTTTTTCCAAGATTTTTCAATTCATTAATGATACTAGAGAAGCGAGTGGACATGCTGTCAAGCGATTCATTGTGTTCCATAGAGAACAGTTCGTATTTTCGCATCAGTAGTGCAATACGTTGCTTTTTGACAACAGTTGTCCCCTCATATGCTAACTCTAGAATAAGATGAGAAACGATCAAATTCAGTATGAGTCATGCCGTTTTGCAACAGACTAATAGCCTTTGAATTTTTCTCAGCTTTCTTATAATCTGCCTCAACATAGTCATCTTCTTTCTTTTCGACGCGAGTGCCATTAACAGGTCCAAGCATGATCTTATTAGGGTCATTCTTAATGATTAGCCAACACTCCCAATCGTTACCCTTTATGAAATGGGTCATCATATTTTTCCATAAACTGTAGTTCTTCCCATCGAATACGGGACACTTAAGATGTTTGGAATCCATTAAAATAAAATTAAATGCAGCGGAAAATAAATAAAAATAAAAGGATAAATGGATCAGACTCCTTGCTGTAAGGCAATCAAGAGCACGAGGCGCTGATACAAATTGTAGAGTTTATTGATCGAATACGAAAGACGATGGGGGGGGGGGGGTGAATTGAGTATTAAAAACTAGCCCCACTTTTTCGATTTATATGATATGTAATTAATTATTTGATCTTATGAATTAAAATCAACTAATTAATTAATCAAAGTAAGCGCGAGTAACGAAATAACGAAAAGTAAAGAGATAAGAGAGAGGCACACGATTTTTGAAGTGGTTCAGTTTCACACGTTGAAACCTACGTCCACTATTCTCGATTAATAATTCTTAGTACCTTTCTACGGATTACAAAAATTATCAACCCACTCGTATAATCAACACTATGATTATAACTCAAGGTGAGTATCGCTAAATACTCTATACTATCTTACGCTAATAAGAAAGTACAATATAACTCACACAAATTCCCGTTAAAGAATTGTAAGCTTATAATGATGTACTATTATCCAATAACGTATTTCACTCAAGCGATTGATAATAATTGATGCACGACTCTTTTGAAAACAAACACTAAAAATAATAAATATTTGCTCAAAGGTTTGCTTTAAAACGATTTTGGAAAATCAACACAAGTAGTATGTGTGCCGTGTTGTTCTTATGTATTTCGTGTATATTTCGTGTCTTTCAAAATAATATGTGAAGGAGTATTTATAGTAATAGAAGTATAGTAGATCTAAAACCCCAGCTTAATATTTAAGAAAGATATTTATCTTTAATATCATAAAATAATATTTGCTTTATCTTTTAGAAATATCTTTATCTCAAAATATTATTTGGTTTATCTTATAGAAATATATTTATCTTTATATCTCAAAATATTGTTGTAAAGATATAGTAGAATCCTAGATTAGGTAAACAAGGGAAACAAGCCTAAGGAGGTCGAAATACCCTAGCTCACGAAACCCTAGGAGGCACGCAATCCTAGGAGGCACGATCCTAGGTTTCCACGAAACCCTAGATGGCTCAAACCCTAGGTGGGCTAATTAGGTTAACAACAAATTGAGATAGAATATATTAGAAACCCTGGGTAGCATGACAACCCATAAGTTGTATTACTAACCAATAGAATCTCATAAATATATTCTCTATTAAGACGTTTGATAAATATAAAAATACTCTTTCACTTTTGAAAACATTTCAAAACATTTTATTTCCAAAATCATGCATCAATAATTTATCATCCAAAGTCATAGGCTAAAGCTATAACTTTGAACATAAAATCTCTCGAATGGAATAGTTACCGAATGACGACCTATACTATCTAATCTTCACAAAGATCTTCAGTATACGGATCATCTCTTCATCTTGATCACAAAGACCCTCCATCTCGAGTCTTGTGTTGTTTGAGGTAGATCTTGCTTAAAGCGATTTTCTTTAAAGTTATGCCTGGGTAGCTATAACTTCCATGTTCACTTTCAAAGTTATTCCTGAAGTTGTCATAACTTTGTCTCACAGACTTTGTCAAAGTTATGCCTAACTTTGATCTTTCTTCTCATAATTGTTGCTAGCTATAATAAGACTAGAGCACACAATTACACGCATATGATATATCGAGTAAAACATATTATCACGTAAACACATGTCATTATCAAAACTATGAAAATTGGTCCAACACTAAGGTTTTTCCTTGTTATTTCGCCATTACTATGTCATATTACTGCTATATTTCAGCATCTTTCAGTGTATTTGTTCGTTGAATGTTAGTTTCAGCAGTCCTACTTAGTTCGTTTGTCTTTCTATGTCCTTTCACTTTTTAGGCTTCCCTTTTATATAATTTTTGTGTTATTGTTTGAACCTGTTTGTTTGTTGATGTGTTACTGCGGTGTTATTAAGGTTCAAATATAAAATATAGTTTCCAACTTGTTTCATGCAATGGTAATGTTTAATGTATCTTCACAACATTATTTCATGCAATCATACTGCCAAAAAATAAACATTGAGTTGCATCTTTCATTCAATGTTACTTTCAGCAGTCTTAGTTAGTTAGTTTGTTTTTCAGTTTTTTCCCACTTTCTTAGGTTTTCCTTTTCATGCCTTGGCGTGTTGCCTTTGTTCTTAAGTCCAAACAGACAAATGGACATCCTTTGCAAGGGATGGTTATATAATAAAGAGGAGGAAGATAGAGCATTATTTTCTAATGAATACGAAATTGAAAAGAAACAAACCATGGGTTGGGTGTCAGAGTCTGATGTGGACAAGCACTTCAAAGTTATCATAGAAGATCGTGAAAATAGATCAATGTGGCCAGTACTGAATAACACGGATCTAATGGACAATGTCTTTGAACATGTCGAGAATAATGTGGATAAGAAAAATATGGCTGTTGTTTGTAAGAAACGGTCTCAAATGTATTTATTCCATAAACGTGCACCTGGTTTCAACGTCGAATACATGAGACGTCTTACAAGTACTACTAAGATGGGGGTGAAGTCTGTTTTCCGGGGTTCTAAATTATTTTCCAAACGATGCAAGTGCCATATGATTTCCGCTAAGCCTACCAAGGCGCTTCTTCATCGCCAGTTTTTAAAAAATAGTGATTTGGAGCATATCACAACTCCACTTCTTTTGGAGAATTATACAATTCACCTTGATCAACCAATTTATGATTTTAGTGGTTCTTTTGAACTAATAAATCATGTCCTTCATTCTGATGAAAATGTTATAATGCTTGACTAAAATATAGGGGATGTAAGGTTAGTATCAAGCACATTTTTATGAATGTAATGTTTTAGGTTTAGTTATTTCAATATTAGTTATAGCTTGGTACTTTATTTACTAGTGGTGGTCCGTCTGTATTTTGACTATTATGTCATCTTAAACTTTCTCGGCTTGTAATATCTATTTCTATAGACTCATTTTGTAAGCTCTTCCCTTGTTATTCAACAATGTATTGTTGTGTTTTTTTGGTGTTACTGTGGCGTTACTTTGTTATTGTAAGCTTGTGGTGTTATTCTGGTGTTATTGTTTTGTTATTGTGGTGGTATTGTGTTGTTACTGTGTTGTTACTTTGTTATTGTAGGCTTGTTGTGTTACTTTGTTATTGTAGGCTTGTGGTGTTACTGTGTTGTTATTTTGGTTCTTGTCTATCATCTCTATTTTAACATCTTTCACTGTATTTGTTTTGTTCTATTTAAATTTCAGCGGTCCTAGTTAGTTTGTTTCTTTTAGTGTACTTTCAATTTCTTAGTTTTTCCTTTTCATACCTTTGCGTGTTGCATTGTGCGTAGGTTAAAAAACTCAAATGGCAATCATTTACAAGGGATGGTCATTTAATATAGAGGAGGAAGATAGAGTATTATTTGCTAACGAATATGAACTTGAAAAGAAAAGAAGCATGGGTTGGGTGTCCGAGAATGTAGATAAGTTTTCTGAAGTTATTTTAGAAGGTCGCAAAAATAAATCAATTTGCTCACTGATGAATAACCCTGATTTAATGGAAAAGGTATTTGAACATGTAGAGAATAAGGAGGACAAGAAAAATATGGTTGTTCTTTGTAAGAAATGGTCTCAAATATACTTGTTCCATAAAAGTGCACCGGGTTTCAACGTAGAATACATGAAACGTCTAACAAGTATTACTAAGCTGGGTGTGAAGTCTTCCTTCCGTGGTACAAAATTAATTTCGAAACACTGCAAGTGCTTCATGATTGGTAGTGAGGCTGTAAAGACGGTTTTTGACGAGCTTAAAAGCGGTGTCGTTAAATCCACTAATTACCTACGATCAAATAACAATTTATAACTCCTAGACCAACACAAACTATCTTAAATAAAGGTAGTAAAATGGTAAGAATAGGGTCGAACCCAAGAGAAGGCGGTAATGGCTAAATTAATCTAATCTAGACTCTTGCAAAATGCCAAATAACAAAACTAAAAACTAACTAATTACTCTAATCACAAATTAAGTCACTAATTAAAACAAAAGTTTAAATTAATTACAAACTATGATATTCACAATGACAAAACATGTAGGATAACATATAGGGAGAAAGTTTGACATGAGAATTGATGAGCAAGTCTAAAATTACCAACAAAAACTAAAGATTCAAATATTCAAATATGGAGAAACAACTTAGTGTAATTTTCCCAAGTTCCCCACAATTAACAAAGTAAAGACTCTTCCTTTCCTCTCTTCTCTAATTATCTAATACAAGTTTCTAAGAAATTAGCCAACATGGATTAAACCAACCAAGGATGACCCTTTACAACTAAAATTACACCCATTAAAACATGAGCCCAACTCAAAGATGCAAGCTTTATGAACAAAACCAAAGAAACAAGCTAGAACCATGTAATAAAACACTAAACCATCTTCTAACTACACAATAAACCAAATTGCACTCAAAAGATTCCAACTTTAAACCAAAGTTACAATCTTTCAAGGTTACTTCAACAAAATGAAGACAAATTAACCAAATTTATCTAGACAAAGCAATAATTAAACAAACACTTGCTAAGATGGTTAGTCTCAACAATAATTCATTCAACAATGGAATTTAAACATAAGAAAATGGAATTAAATAGAGAAGAAGAGGTTCAAAAGGTCTTACAATGCTAAAAGGAGAGAACTTGTTCCAATTACACAAAGCAATGGAAAATTAGCTACCCATAATCCAAATATTACAACCCATTATGAAGTTCAACCAAATTACAAAACCAAAATGAAGAACAAAACTAGAGAGAATTCTAATGTGTTGTGTTGTGGAATGTTGTATCAAATGTTGTGTGCTTCTCTCTCTACTTTGGCTCTTTTATACCCTTGATCCGAAAACCTAGGGGCCTTGAGAAAATGGGCTTCAAAAAGACAAGAGGGAGAATAAAGGAACACATCCCTGAGACCAGGACCCTGACAGACGCATGGACGCTGGCAGCGTCGTGTGGACGCTGGCAGCGTCGTCTGGCGCTGGCAGCGTTTCATGCAGCCAGTTTTTCTCCTTAGTTGAGCGCCTTGACTTTCGTTGACCCTTTGAATTCTAGTCCCGCCTTGACTTTCCTTGTCCCTTTGGACTTGGTCTTCTTGCATTGATGATTTGTTTGTAGCCCACTCCAATTGTCGGGTTTGAGTCTCGGGTTTGACTTTGACTCTTGTTGACTTCCGGGTTTGACTCAAAAAGTTGACTAAAAATACTAAATAACAACATAATTACAATGACTAAGGTTAGCATAAAACGATGCTAACGACCCGTAAAAAGTATAATAAACGAACCTAATAAATACTACTAGACACAACACATTTTGGTGTTGTCAAATACCCCCACACTTGGACTTTTACTCGTCCCGAGTAAAAACTCGAGATTAGCAAGACAAGCACGAGTCCAAACATAGCATGTGAAGGTAATGACCTCTCTTCCCTCACCACTACCTTCTTATATCTCCCTCAAAACACAATCACCTATTAAAAGAAAAATGACTCAAAGTTGTTTTAACACACTCTTCCCTTACCACTTCCTACTTATAACTCCCTCAATACAAGACTCGACACACCACCAACTCCGACTCATCTCACCTCAACTCCTCCCTTCTTATAGCTCCCAAGAATGTAGTATGACCATCTTTGCCTTATTCCAAGGCCTAGCGAGATGGCCCTCATCACCAAACTCTATGCAACTCCACTTCTTATATCACCCCCTTATTACTCCACTAGTGTATAGCATGGTTACTTGGTTTGCCCCAAACTACACAATTCGCACAACCAAGCAACCCACAAGAGAAATCCACCGATTTGGAACCAAATTTGTGACTCAAAGAAAAAATAAAAAGAAATCCTAAGCTAACCTCCTTCCAAATTCCTCCTTATTTCTCCCTTCTTTTCCCTCCAAAGATCCGCATCATCGGAAGTATTTGCTCAAAAAAAAATTCTTTTTCTCTTTTTCCATTTTTTTTTCTTGAAAATCCCTCATTTTGCCTAAGGTGCCCTTTCGGGTTTTCACCTTAGCTTTTCCTTTCCTGTCATTGGTGGCTCGCAACTCGATTTTTTCATTTTGACCGGAATGCCCTTTCGGGTTTTCATTCCGTCCTCGGCCACCTTCCCAATTTTGCCTAGGTGCCCACCCTAATGGGTTTTCACATAGCCTTGATTTTCAATATTTTTTTCTTTTTTTTCTTTTTTTTTCTTTCTTTTTTTTTTCTTTTTTTTTTCAAAACAAAATACAATGCATTAAAACAAAATAACTATATACAATCCTCTCCCCCACACTTAGATCATACAATGTCCTCATTGTAGGGGAAAAGGTCGGGGTGCTTCATCAATTGTTGAAATGAGAAGAACCCAAGGCACCTCCTCGGTTTCTCCTCCTCTCTCTTTCTTCTCTAACCCTTCTTCTTCTTTCTAGGCCTTCATCAAGGGCCTCTTGTGTATAAGGAGTGGGGTAGCCCGGGTTTTGGTGGATGGACATGCCGAAAAGTGAGCTAGCCAAACCATAAACATCTTCTTGTGCCACCGCATATTCATATGAATCTTGAAGGTAAGTGTGGTGGCGCTCATTTTGAGCTTCAAAATGGTTTGTGGCTTGCTCCCTTCAAGCATTTTGTGTCGCCCACATGTCATTTTGCTCTTGCCACCTTTGGTCTTGTTGCTCCCTCCAAAGGCGGTCTTCCTCTTGCCGTGCCACCATCCCCCTCCACTCTTCTTGTTGAGCCCTCTCGGCCTCCTCTCTCAACCTCTCCCTTGCCTCCACTACATTATGCCAATCATCTAAGGACTCTAGCCTACCTCCTTGTCTTTGTTGCCAATTGTAAGAATCGTCCACCCTTCCACTTATGTGCCTTAAGACATCGTTGGTGCTAGCAAAGTAGGATGCCATTTGTTGTTGCCATGGCTCCATTGGGATGCTAGAACGATTCTTCGCGTCAAACATTGGGGTGTCGGTGTCTTGGTGGCTTTGGTAAGATGATTGGGAATGGTATGGTGGTGGTGGTTGTTGTTGTTGTTGTTGTTGTTGTTGTTGTTGTTGTTGTTGTTGTTGTTGTTGTTGTTGTTGTGGTTGTTGTTGTTGTTGTTGTTGTTGTTGTTGTTGTTGTTGTTGTTGTTGTTGTTGTTGTTGTTGTTGTTGTTGTTGTTGTTGTTGTTGTTGTTGAAAAGGTGGGTCTTGGAAAGGTCCTTGCTCAATTGCGAGGATCTCCCTCTCCTCGATAACTCGCTCACTTCCCTCACCTTGCTCTCTCCTTGGCCTCCTTCTTTGCCGCAATTGCACTTCCTCTACCTCCGCCTCACTACTACTCTCCCCCAAACTCTCTTTCCTTGGGCAATAGAAATCCTTCGATTTTGGCCCCCTAGGTAAAGGGTTGTTTGAAGGTCGAGGCATCTTCAGCTAAGGCCATCACTCCCTAACCAAAACCCTCTCAAAGGTTCCACTTTGCTAATTTTGAACATGTGTACCTCCTCTAGCCCAAAGTGGTTGTACCTAGTCAAACCCTTACAAGAGTTGACCTCTTGCTCCTCATCAATTCCCCCCTCATAGTGTCGCACCAAAAAGGTAATCACCCCCCAAGGTGGATACTTGCTTTAGTAGATTTTTGTCGGTGTTTAATGCAAGCTCTCATAAACAAGTCCGCCCAATCCGGTACCCCCACCCCTTCCGGGAGCATAGTCCATAAACACAACCGGATGGTCTCCAGTACTTTAGCGGGCTCTCCCGCGGAGTTAAAGATGGTGGTAAGGAACCAGGTGATGAGTCGAAGGACGGGGTGGGTGATTGTGGAGAGTTTGGCATCCTTATATGCGGTGTTACAATTCATAATATTGCTCCATATGATGTGCATTTTCCCTTTGGGGCATTTGATTTCTTCGGGGGTCTTTGAGATTTTAAGGATTTGGCGAATTTCGGAGATTGGGGCGTTGTGCCAAGTTTGGTTGAGACGGAAGCGGTAGGCTCTTTCATTACCCTTGGGAACGTCCAACTCGGACAAGGTTGCTAGAAACTCGTACGTGAAACTCTTATAGGTGTGATCCCAAGAGTCCGGTTCGAGATAAGCTTCTAGCCCTACTTTAGCTAGCATATCCCTTGTTAAGTCGAACATGCCCAAGGCATGGAGGGTGCTTGGGGAAAAGAATTTTGTGGTTATGAGGGGTTGTTGGAGGGGTGCGGTAAGTTTGTCCCATATTTTTTTATGTTGAGCACTCAACCTCTCATAACCCATGAACACCGCTTCAACATCGGTGTCGGGCTCACTCACCGCGGCCCTCTTATTCTTTCCTTTCCCAAACAAATTGGAGATTTTAGGAGCCATTTTATGCAAAAATTTCAACAATACAATACAACACAACAACAAGCAAACACTCAAAGAAGTTTTTTTCACTCAAACAAGCAATTCAACAAACACTTGGTGTGCAACAATTTCAACACCTCAGAAGCTTAGTGTTTGTTGAATTCTTATGCCTTACTCAGAAAATTTTTACCAATCCTAGCTACACAATCAACAAGGGCAAGGGATAAACTCAAACTAAGACTAATTCAAGCCTAATTTTCGAGCAAAAATCAAAGAATAATGGAAAAAGTTAAGTATGATGTTATACCTTTCCGATTCCACAAAACTTAAGCTCCTTTATGACTAGAATAAGCAAGGAATCCGTCAAAAACCCTTTAAAACCCTACTAAAGCTCCTTAAATTCGAATTTGAGAAAGAGTTTTCTAGGTTTTCAAAGAGGAATTTTTCTGATATTTTGAGTGATTTAGGTTGATTTTGAGGTGTTTGAAGGTATAATGAAGGTTAGGATGAAGAATTTGATTGATTTTGATGATGGTTTGTGAAGATTTGGGTGAGAAAGATGAAGTTTTGAAGGATAGGGTTGTTTTTGGTGTTTTTGGTTCGTGAAAATTGAAGTTGTAATTGTGAAGAACTCGTGCAATTGAGGAAAGAAAAGGCTGAAAACTGCATTCGACGCTGGCAGCGTCCTTCACTGCCGGATTCCTTCATGCTTTGCACTTAGCCAAAATTTGGCTAAGTGTTCCAAACACCACTACACTTACATTTTCACTCCAATGGCCCATAATAACCTTCAATATATAAATTTCATCGAGTCCCGCACTTTTTTCCCGTGGCACGCATCCCGAAGCGGCCGAAAAATTGCAAAATCTTCAAAAAACCGTTAGTAACTTCAAAACATTTGATTGATGCAAGTTCTAACTACCTAAAAACAACTCAAATATTAAAAGTAACAATGAAACTTAAATGACATATTCACAAGAATTGAATATTTACACGGTTTGCCGTTTATTTAGAGGCGATGGCTCGACTTAGTGGTTCCAAGCTTTTCAACCTTCATACCCGGGGTCTTCAAGTAAGACCTCTTCTTCCCCCTCCTGGGCACATCCTTTGAAGTAATGCTTGAGCCGGTGGCCATCCATCTTGACCTCAACTTACCCAGGAAGAGTTTAAACCGATTTTGGAATACAAGAACTTGATCGCCTTCTTTGAAAACCCGACGGTTTATCATCTAGTCGTGCCATTTCCTTGTTTTCTCCTTGTAGATTGAGGAGTTGTCATACGCATCATGGCGAATTTCCTCAAGTTCTTGCAATTGTAGCTTCCGGTGCATACCGCTCTCATCATGGTTTTGGTTGAATGATTTGATAGCCAAATAGGCTTTGTGCTCAACCTCCACGGGGAGGTGGCAAGCCTTGCCATAGATGAGACGGAATGGGGACATGCCGATGGGGATCTTAAAGGCGGTTCTATATGCCCACAAAGCATCAACTAGCCTCTTTCTCCAATCCTTCCTATCCGGATTCACCGTCTTCTCAAGGATCCCTTTAATCTCACGGTTGGAGAGCTCGGCTTGGCCGTTTGTTTGTGGGTGATAGGCCGTTGAAATCTTATAGTTCACCCCATACCTTTTGAGAAGGCTTCCAATCACCTTATTGCAGAAGTGGGTACCTCTATCACTAATTATAGCCCTTGGAAAACCAAACCGGGAGAATATGTTCTCTTGGATGAAGATTGCTACCACCTTTGCAACATCGGTGCGGGTAGGAATGGCTTCAACCCATTTTGACACATAATCTACAGCCAAAAGGATGTATAAGTAACCACCAGAGTTAGGAAAGGGGCCCATAAAGTCAATTCCCCATACATCAAAGACTTCATAATAGAGGAGGGGTTGTTGTGGCATCTCGTTCTTCCTTGTCAAGTTCCCCACTCTTTGGCATCGGTCATAAGTCTTCACAAATTTATTAGCATCTTTGAAGAGGCTTGGCCAAAAGAAACCGCATTCAAGCACTTTCCTTGCGGTTCTTTGTGGCCCAAAATGTCCTCCACATGCATAGTCATGACAATGATGCATGTAGGATGGGTGGAATCTCACTGTCGGGCACGTATCTTCTTATAAGTTGATCTTGGCAAAATTTCCACAAGTATGGGTCATCCCATATAAAGTACTTTGCATCGGACTTTACTTTGCTCTTTTGATGGGAAGAAAAATGGCTTGGAAACCGCTTTGTCACCAAATAGTTGACCATGGTAGCATACCGTGGTTCCTCCACTTGGATAGCATATAGGGACTCATGAGGGAGACCTCATTCAACCTCATCAAGAGGGCATGATGGTCTTCCTTCAAGGTTTAGCCGGCTTAGATGATCCGCCACCACATTCTTCACCCCTTTCTTATCCTTTATCTCTACATCGAATTCCCTTAGGAGAAGGATCCACCTCAACAACCTCGGTTTTGCATCCTTCTTTGGCACAAGATATCTAATGGCGGCATGATCGGTGTAGATGATCACCTTTGTGCCCAAGAGATAAGATCGAAATTTCTCTAGGGCATATATCACACCAAGGAACTCCTTCTCCGTTGTAGAGTAGTTCTTTTGAGCGTCATTCAAGAGTGTAGATGCATATTGAATCACATGGGGTCCCTTGTCACTCTTTTGACCCAATACCACTCCCAATGCGTAGTCACTTGCATTGGTCATGATTTCAAATGGAAGGTCCCATTGCGGTGCTTGAATAATTGGTGCGGTGACCAATCTCTCTTTCAAATCATCAAAAGCTTTCCTACAAGAGGCATAAAAAACAAACTCCGCTTCCTTGTACAAAAGCTTACATAGGGGGTTAGCAATTTTTGAAAAGTCTTTAATAAATCTCCGGTAGAAACCGGCATGTCCGAGAAAAGACCTAATGTTTCGGGTGTTAGATTGATAAGGTAAGGTTTTGATAATGTCAACCTTAGTCTTATCCACCTCAATCCCTCTTTCCGACACTACATGTCCTAGAACGATGCCACTAGTCACCATGAAATGACATTTTTCGGAGTTTAAGATGAGATGGGACTCTTGGCATCGCTCTAAGACAAGAGCGAGGTGTTTTAGACATGCATCATAGGAGTCCCCATGGACGGTGAAATCGTCCATGAATACTTCTATGATCGTTTCTACATAGTCGGAGAATATACTCAACATGCACCGTTGAAAAGTTCCCGGTGCATTACATAGACCAAATGGCATACGGCGATAAGCAAATGTACCGAATGGACATGTGAATATGGTCTTGACTTGGTCCTCGGGTGCGATTGGGATTTGAAAATATCCCGAGTACCCGTCAAGGAAACAATAGAAAGCTTTTCCCGCTAGTCTTTCTAACATTTGATCAATAAATGGTAGCGGGAAATGGTCTTTCAAAGTAACCGCATTCAAGCGGTGGTAGTCAATACACACCCTCCAACCGGTTTGTGGTCGGGTGGAAATCAAGTCTCCTTGTGCGTTCTTGACTACCGTCACTCCTCCCTTTTTGGGAAGGACTTGAGTTGGGCTAACCCAACGGGAGTCGGAAATAGGGAAGATTATGCCCATTTGTAAACTTTTAATTACCTCCTCTTGCACTACCTCCGCCATTGGTGGATTGAGCCTCCTTTGGGGTTGTCGGACCGGTTTGGCATCCACTTCAAGTCTTATCTTGTGCATGTAAGTCACCGGGCTTATTCCCTTGAGGTCCGCTATGCTCCACCCAAATGTATCTCTATGCTTTTGAAGCAATGCTACCAATTTGCTCTCTTGGTCCTCGTTGAGCGTGCTTGAGATGATAAGAGGTAGGGTGTTGTTGTCTCTTAAGAAGATATACTTTAAATGACTTGGAAGGGTCTTCAACTCGACCTTCGGGGCTTCACAATTGAAGGGAGGGGCTTATGAAGGGGTATGCTCAAAGCAAAGAGCTTGGACAAGTTTACCAGAGCTGGACGCTGGCAGCGTTGGTGGACGCTGGCAGCGTCTTGTGACGCTGCCATCGTTTTCCACTGCCTTGCCCTGTTTTCACCATGTCGATGATGTTGATTTCTTCATAAGTGTCTAGTGGCTCTTCTCTTTCCAAGTCCTTTAGATGTTCCTGCACATCAACCGACAACAACAAACGCAAACCCTCTTCTTCCACATTGTTAGTTAGGGCCACCTCAAGTGGGTCCCTATCACAAAATTCGTACATTTGATGCACCAAAGGCTCGAAAATATACAAGAAGAAACAAGATTGAACATCACTAGGGTGTCTCATAGAGTCATAGATATTATAGGTCAATCTCTTTCCCTCAAACTCCATTGTCAAGCATCTGTTTGAAACATCAATCTTGGTCTTAGAGGTTTTCATTAATGGCCTACCAAGGAGAAGGGGAGTGGCACTTGAACTAGACTGCATATCTAAAACATAGAAATCCGTCGGGAAGACAAGGTTATCTACCTCTACTAGCACATCCTCTATCAAGCCTTTGGGATAGACACTAGACCTATCAGCTAATTGAATAACCACCCCGGTCTTAGACAAAGGTCCTAAGCCTAGGGTCTCATAGATGGATAGGGGCATGACGTTAATAGGGGCTCCAAGGTCTAAGATGGCACGTTTAAATCTTTGCCCTCCAATGGTGCAAGGGATGGTGAACATGCCCGGGTCTCCACATTTCTTTGGTAATTTTTGTTTGAAAATTGCCGAAACATGCTTACTCACCCTAACCCTATGGGTTCCTTTATTAGGATTTCTTTTAGGTGTACAAAGTTCTTTCAAGAACTTTGCATACCTAGGGACACTATTCAACAAATTGAGAAGAGGAATGTTTACCTCACACTTCCGGAAAGTTTCATACAAGTCGTTCTCCTTGTCATACTTCCTTGTGCTTATCAAAGCACTAGGAAATGGGACTTCCGGTATGTATTCCTCTACTTCATCATCCTCAATAATGTCTTTACCCATCTTTGAAGTGTCTACCTTGGGGTACCTGCTTGTGGATGTCCCTTTCCCATTCTTTGATAGCTCTTCATGACCAACTACTAACTCTCCTTGGTCTTCAATTTCCAAGGTCTCCATCTCAAGGTTCTTCATCTTTTCTTTGCCTTTTCCAAGGGGGTGTACCTCCAACTCTTTGCCTCCCCTCAAGGTCATGGCACTAGCATTCTCCCTAGGTGGTGGGATGGTTTTAGATGGGAATCTTGTGGAACTTGAGGCTTGGGATTTTGACATATTGGAGGCCATTTGGGATAGTTGGGTTTCCAAGTTGCTTACCCTAAGGTTGTTTGCCTCCCTATCCTTCCTTGCCTCCTCTCTATCTCTCCTTGCCTCCTCTTGATTACTCCTTGCCTCCTCCCTATATTTCTCTTGATTGGCAAGGAGTGTTTGCAAGATATCACTCAAGTTCCCTTGAGAAGAAGAATTTCCTTGAATTGGGCCTTGGCTCGATTGTCTTTGAGAATTGTTTTTAGATTGACAGTTACTTGGGAAATTTGAATTGTTGGGTCTTTGATTGTTGTAATTTCTGTGGGGATTTTGTTGGAAATTGGAGTTCCGGTTTTGGGTGGAATTTAGGGCTCTCAAGTGATTGAATTGACCGTTTTCAAAGCACTTTGACTTGTCCCCTCCCCATCCCAAAAGGTCACGGTTCCCCACTTGGTTGTACATTCCTCCTCCACTTAGGTTTCTTGAATTGTAATTCCCATACCCCATAGCATTAACACTTTCCATAGTTGCTCCTTGTTCAATCATGATGTAGCATGTGTTGGTGGCATGGTCACCTCCACAATATGAGCATTCAATTGGTTCGGGGTGTTGAGAGAATGAGTTACCTTTGTTAACAACCAAGTTTGTCACCATACTTTTAAGTTCACCCATTTCTTGCATGATCTTGTGATTTTGAGAAGCATAAGGATCTTCCATGGAAGATACATTCCTAGAGCTTCCTCCCCTTTCACTCTTCCTTCCATAGCTTCTTGTGTTCATTGCCAATTTTTCAATAATATTGTTGGCCTCGGCCACATTAAGTGTATCAATTCCACCTCCGGTGGCGGCAATGATCATTCTTTGGTCATTTTGGCACAACCCCTCATTGAAAGCCGTCAACAAATCATCTCCTAACATGCCATGGTATGGGCATCTTGCCACAAGACTTTTGAAACGCTCCCAATAATCATAAAGGGTCTCCCTCATGTCTTGCTCAATGGTAGTGATAAGCTTCTTTGAGTGATTGTGTCAAGAATCCGGGTAATACTTTTGAAGAAACTTTTTCTTCAAACCCACCCATGTGGAAACGGAGTGAGCCGGAAGACAAAAGAGCCATTCTTTCACGGCATCTTGAAGAGAAAACGGAAATGCCCTTAGCTTGAATTGATCTTCGGTCACTCCTTGGGGAATAGCACCTTGGCAAATCATAGGGAATTCGGCCAAGTGTATATTAGGGTCATTCCCCACCATGCCATGGAATCAAGGTAAGTTGTGGACGAAAAACCTTTGAGCTCAAAGTTCACATCCCCCATGGGAGGATATGCAATACAAAGTGGTTGCTCCTCATAGTTCCTTGCCCAAATTTCACCAATTGTCCTATTATCCTCCATATTGGGTGGGTAAAGGACGTTCAATGGAGATGGTATCCTAGGTGGTGACTCAAACACTTCCTCCGGTTGTTCTTGAAAAATATTATTCTCCAACTCCTCTTCACTCCTCTTGAAAAAAAGGACTCAAACCAATTTGATATGCTACTTGAAGATGGATCAATATCTTGGTCACCAAGTCCCTCTTGTGACCTAGGCATAAACTTCTAAAACAACTCAACAACACAAATTAGTAACTTCAATACAAAGTAACCTATAAACACTACAAAAAGAAATATTTGAAAAACAATCTAAACAAATTATGACAATAACAAGTGTTTCAATTTGATATTTAGCTATATTGCCCTCCCCGGCAACGGCGCCAAATTTGACGAGCTTAAAAGCGGTGTCGTTAAATCCAATAATTAGCTACGATCAAATAACAATTTATAACTCCTAGACCAACACAAACTATCTTAAATAAAGGTAGTAAAATGGTAAGAATAGGGTCGAACCCAAGAGAAGGCGGTAATGCCTAAATTAATCTAATCTAGACTCTTGCAAAATGCCAAATAACAAAACTAAAGACTAACTAATTACTCTAATCACAAATTAAGACACTAATTAAAACAAAAGCTTAAATTAATTACAAACTATGATATTCACAATGACAAAACATGTAGGATAACATATAGGGAGAAAGTTTGACATGAGAATGGATTAGCAAGTCTAAAATTACCAACAAAAACTAAAGATTCAAATATTCAAATATAAAGAAACAACTTAGTGTAATTTTCCCAAGTTCCCCACAATTAACAAAGTAAAGACTCTTCCTTTCATCTCTTCTCTAATTATCTAATACAAGTTTCTAAGAAATTAGCCAACATGGATTAAACCAACCAAGGATTGACCCTTTACAACTAATTTTACACCCATTAAAACATGAGCCCAAATTAAAGATGCAAGCTTTAAGAACAAAACCAAAGAAACAAGCTAGAATCATGTAATAAAACACTAAACCATGTTCTAATTACACAATAAACCAAATTCCACCCAAAAGATTCCAACTTTAAACCAAAGTTACAATCTTTCAAGGTTACTTCAACACAATCAAGACAAATTAACCAAATTTATCTAGACAAAGCAATAATTAAACAAACACTTGCTAAGATGGTTAGTCTCGACAATAATTCATTCAACAATGGAATTTAAACATAAGAAAATGGAATTAAATAGAGAAGAAGAGGTTCAAAAGGTCTTACAATGCTAAATGGAGAGAACTTGTTCCAATTACACTAAGCAATGGAAGATTAGCTACCCATAATCCAAATATTACAACCCATTATGAAGTTCAACCAAATTACAAAACCAAAATGAAGAACAAAACTAGAGAGAATTCTAATGTGTTGTGTTGTGGAATGTTGTATTCAATGTTGTTTTCTTCCCTCTCTACAATTTGGCTCTTTTATACCCTTGGTCCGAAAACCTAGGGGCCTTGAGAAAATGGGCTTCAAAAAGACAAGACGGAGAATGAAGGAACACATGCCTGAGACCAGGACGCTGGAAGCGTCTATGGACGCTGGCAGCGTCGTGTGGATGCTAGCAGCGTCGTCTGGCGCTGGCAGCGTTTCATGCTGCCAGTTTTTCCCCTTAGTTGAGCGTCTTGACTTTCGTTAACCCTTTGAATTCTAGTCCCGCCTTGACTTTCCTTGACCCTTTGGACTTGCTCTTCTTGCATTGATGATTTGTTTGTAGGCCACTCCAATTGTCGGGTTTGGGTCTCGGGTTTGACTTTGACTTTTGTTGACTTCCGGGTTTGACTCTAAAAGTTGACTAAAAATACTAAATAACAACATAATTACAATGACTAAGGTTAGCATAAAACGATGCTAACGACCCGTAAAAAGTATAATAAACGAACTTAATAAATACTACTAGACACAACACATTTTGGTGTTGTCAGTTTTCCATTGGCGCCAAATGCTAGCAAACCGTGATGTGGAGCATATCATATTTCCATCTGGAGTTCCTGCATTAATTGATATTTCTGATCCTGCTATCATTTACACTCCCATGCACTTTGTAATTGCTTCTTACCAAAATGATGTCATAATATTTGACTGAGTTTTAGGTTATGTTATGTTAATATCAAGCACATTTTGGGATCCTTTATGAAGACTGTAATGTCTTAGACTGTAAGGTCATATGTTTGATAATATCTATTAAACAGTGTTTTTCACTTTAATTTTCGATATCAATGTAAATTAACTTTCTTTACTTTTAATGTAGTGCGTCTAATATTATGTATTCAACAGTTTTTTTTACTGTAATTTTGGATATCAATGTAAATTAACTTTTTCGGCTTGTAATATGGTATGTTTGATAATATGTATTCAATAGTGTTTTTCACTGTAATTTTTTTATCTATGTAAATTACCTTCTTCTTTTATTGTGGTGTTATTATGGTGTTATTCTCCTGTTACTGTGTTATTTTTGTGTTGTTATTGTGTTGTAATTGTTGTATTATTCTTGTGTTATTCTCTTGTTACTGTGTTGTTACTATAGTGTTATTGTGTTGTTATTGTTGTGTTATTCTGGTGTAATTGTTATTGTGGTGTTATTCTGGTGTTATTATCTTGTTATTGTGTTGTTATTGTGGTGTTATTGTGTTGTTATTGTTGTGTTATTGTTATTGTCTTATTATTTTGTTAATGTAATGTTATTATATTTTATTGTTGTGTTATTGTTATTGTTATACGTGTGTTATTACTCTCTTTACTTTCCTTATTACAGTAACAATGGTCAAATTGAAAATCAAAAGCTCGTCTCCATCAAAGTCTTCTCCTACTCAAATGAAGGCATGGAGAAAATTAAAGGCCGAGAAAGAAGTCCCAATGTCAACTCATAGTCAGTCAAAGACGATTATCATGGCGGTTCGTAAAGTAAATACCGAGGGAAACCGTAAAGTCAAACCCGAGGAAAACCTTTTACTACCTATTGAAAAACTAAAAAGGCAGATGTGAAGTCAAGTCAGATCAGAGTGTATGTGAACTTTTTTATACGTGTTACTATGTTGTTATTGTGTAATAGGTGTTATAATTTTGTGTATTTAACTTCATTGTCTGCCTTTGTATGTTTATTTACTACTTGCTCTAAAGAGACTATGCTTTGTCTTTGTTTACAGGCCGAGTGATTTTACTAAACGTTGTCGCCCTTTGTCTCTTACTGCTGTTATATCTGGTCTTTCTGAGGAAAAATAGGAGGTTGTGAGACAAATTGGGTTTGGTGGGTTGTTCCATCTGAAGTTGACTTCAGTTCCAATGACAATGTTCAGTCAGCTTCTGTTTGCTTTTAGGAGCGAGGAGTACTTTAAAATTTCGGATACAGAAAAGTTCAGATTGACTGAGGATGACATTTGCGATGTGTTTGGGTTACCTAATGGTGGCCATGATTTGGAGCTGTTAGTGACAGGTCTTGCCAGTTCTTCATAATCCGATAGAGAATCATTGAAGAGTTTATGGCGTGAAAGGTATAACATTTTGAGCAGAAAAGATCCAATACCACTTTTCTGCGGTTAAGAATAAACTTCTCGGCAATGGATTGACCGACGAAGAGTTTAAGCAGACATTTGTTCTATTTGCTATGTCGTCTTTTCTTGCTCTTACAAGCGGTGATGTCGTTGATTTACGACTTTTATCTGCCGTTCAAGATGTGTCGAGGATACACTAGTTGAACTGGTGTAAGTATGTTCTTGAAGAGTAGGTGATTGGTGTACGCGAAGCGGTGCGTGGAGCCAAGTATGTTCGAGGTTGTATAGTGCTTCTTGCTATTGTATATTTCCAAGGGTATATCAAGAGGGGTAGTAAGCTCAGTAATGAGTTGCCACTTATTCAACACTGGAATGATCAGAAGTTTGGGGATAGGTTGAAGCGTGAGGATGCTGCAAGTGGATTGGGCCATACAGATCGCTCGGATGTTATTTTTCCTATTGCAAGAAAACATTCCAGCGAGTCTGGTGAGGCATAATCTTTACCCAATAATCATGTTGGTAATGTTCGTCATATTGTGGTGGATTTACCTTCTGATATTCGCACCGACGAGGAAGTTCATTCCTAATCCATATATGTAAGTTTCTTTTTGTGCTGTTCATTTCTGTGTCATTGTAATTCTATAGTATAGTCTACTGTTGTTGTAGTGTTACTCTGATGTTATTTTGGTCTTAGTCTTTTTCTGCTTAGTTTATGTGTTATTGTTATTCTAGTGTTATTGTAGTGTTATTGTAGTGTTACTGTAGTGTTCTTATTGTGTTACTATAGTTTTACTGTAGTGTTACTGTAGTGTTATTGTTAAACAGTTGGGTTGCTATTATTTTATTTTTCTTTTGTTAATGTAGTGTTACTCTGGTTCTAATTCTTTCCATTCAATTTGATAGGATGTTCACGAAATTCTGTTGCTGAATGAGAGAGACTCTAAGCTTTTCTGCAAGCGTTACATGGACAGGATGAACCTAATAAAGTTGAAGATGCAGACCAGGTCTGAACAGTCTAGTTTAAAGGACTCTTGTCAAGTATCCCCATCAGCTGCTACTCAAGAGACGGGAGCTGTTGATGGTGTAGGCACCGAACAGCTTGTTGCTACACAGTCTTTCTTCACCAGTCAAGTCATCCAGAAGGTTGATGAGTATGTTAATGAGGTATTGACGATGCACGAGAGCCGCGTAATTTGTCCAATTGTTCCAAAAAAAAGCAAAAGATGTCATTATCCAACCACCATCCTTTGATCTTTTTTCTCAATTCTACGAGGAATGTGTAAAGCTGTCGGATATAGATCAGGATAGTGTCGAAAAGGAGAAAGCTCCACAATCCCCTCTTATTGAAGACTATGTAAAGGAGCACACCATCGAAGAGTCACCGATTTCTCTAGAAGACATTTTGAGTAATGTTTTTTATGATGTGAAAGTACATGAGAAAGAGGCTGCTAATACTAAAGGTTGTGTCTATGATGAAGGTGTGGATGTGGAGGATGGAAAAGAAGACGCAAATACTGATGGTAAAGAGGACGCAAATGCTGATGGGAAAGAGGATGGGAAAGAGGAAGAAAAAGATGATGTGAAAGAGGATGCAAATGTTAATGGGAAAGATGATGTGAAAGAGGATGAAAATGTTAACGGGAAAGAGGATGATATACTAGTAGACGGTTATTTGGTTGATGTGGCAAGTGGGAATGATTGCTTTGACGTTGGTGACAATGTTGGTGCTGAAATGGTTAAGGATGACAAGGAGAGAAAAACTTTTACTGATGTGAGTGCACATGAACAGGATCATGATGATCTATTTGTTACTGCAGAAGATGCAGAAGCAGTGATGGCTGAAAGTGCTGATTTGCTGATAAATGCGGCAACTGGGGGAGATGGGGTGTTGGAGGAAAATAAAGATTTCCGTATCAGTTATTTGCTGCACTCAGATTCAGACGAGGGGCTGATGTCTGTTGTGCCGGAAACGTTTGGTTGCAGTATTGACTGCGGGGAAGTGGATGAACATATGGTAGTGTTGTTTAAGACTATGATATCAGCAAAACATGTTTTCAATCTCATGCGAAGTCTTAGGAAACAAGCTGCAAACTACTGTTTCTTAAATGATTGTGATATTCCACTATCGTAAGACAACCTTTTTCTTCTTGTTTTTCAGCCAAATAAACAAGTTACATGTTTTATTATCTTTTATATATTGTCCCCATCCAATTTTTTTTCCTTTCAAATGACAACATCATCTTTTGGGGCACTAACAATTACCTTACGAAAGAGGATATGGAAACGATGATTCCAGATAAAATGATTATGGTTGGCGTAAATGAATGGTGGTCATTGTTTCTGAATGATACTTGTATCACGGTAGATCTGAGCAGACTTTTCTTTGGCCTGGCTCAAATGGTTAGTTTTTGTATATAGAGTGTGGATAGTTCATTTATTTTCATTTTGTAGATCAACTCAAGTTTTTGTTTCACTTTTATTGTAGCAACCATTGGTCCGAATCTGTAGTCCCACCAAGGATGAGAAGACTCCTAAAAGTGTATTGGTGGATGAAGTTAAGTCCTCATTTCTTAGTTGTATAAAGAACAACAAGAAACAATGTGATCTTAATTCTGATGTGGTATGTTTCTCTATTTTTTATTTGTTCTTCGTTTTGGACAGTTGAATTTGTAAGTATTTCTATGATTTAGATCATTTAGTAGAAACATGGATGTTATGGTTGTGTTATTGTGGTGTTATTCTTTTGTTATTGCGGTGTTATTATGTTGTTAATGTGATGTTACTGTGGGTATCACTGCAGGTGTTACTGTGGTGTTCTTCTGTTGTTATTGTGGTGTTATTATTTTCACATTGTTATTTCTGTTTTGTTATTTTTGACAATTCTTTAATTAATTTAATTTTAAAATATTTCTCAGATTTTTATCTCACTTCACCTGGGTGACCACTTTAGCTGTTTGTGTATCAACTTTATCAAGCGTAAGGTTGAATATCTTGATAACGTATACAAAAAGCTTTTGTTTCGTGGGAAGGATTATGAGCTTGGCATGTATTGCCATACTGTTGTAAGTGATTTACTATATTTTATTTTCAAAAAGAAAAATAATACAAGTAGTGATATTGTTGCTTATGAATGGTTGTTTTCGATTTGTTTGTAGTTAAACATAATGTCTGAGTTCCTTGTTGAAAATGGAGTTCCCCGAGGGGCGGAGGTAAAAGATTATGAGATTGTTAACATCCCTTTTAGCTGGCAAACCACTGACCATGTCAGCGTGGATTGTGGTGTATATATGATGTTGCATATGCTCTTTTATCAAGGGTGTCCTTTTGAGTGCAACGTTGGCAACTCTGATTCTAGAGACCTTTACCGAGCTGAGATCACTGCCTTGTTGATGTTGTCTGATTTGAACGAGTGTCGGGATGACTTTTTAAACACTCTGTCTCAGCTGGGCAACAAAAAGGAGGCAATGTTGAACAACCTTGTAGAGAAATGTCTTATTATGCTTGAAGAATGTAGGCAGACTCCAAAGGGTAAAAAACGTAAGTCTGCTGCCAGGAAGAAAACTTTTTGTAAGAAGTTGAAAAAGTCGCAATCTCCATCCGACTCTGGTGCCAAGTCTACTGTCACCAGCACCTTTGAAGCATCCGCTTCCGTTAGTACACCTCCAGCCAGGCCTGTTAGCATTATGGGCGACACCCCTAAGAGCTTAAAGTTGGTTTTGGGTAGCCGCAAAAGTAGGAGGGCAGATGATGGGCTTGGTTGCTCCCTTGATTGCGGGGGAGAAGATAATCAGATACTTCTAGTATCGGTCTTCATGAAGAAAAACCAAAAATTGTTCTCTAAGATGCTCAAGTTACGGAAGCAAGTGGTGGACCTGTGTTTTGTGGATGATTTTGCGTTGTCACTAACGTACGTTTTCATTTTGTTTTCTCTGTTTTCTTTTCCAAAAATCAGGCTTCTGTGTCATGTATTACATGTGTTAGGCTAGTGTTTCTGTATTGTTATTGTAGTTTTGTTGTACTGTTACTGTAGGGTTTTTGTCTAGTGTTAATATGTTTTTTTCTTATAGTGTTATTCTATTGTTATTATAGTGTTAAGTGTTCTTATTATATTTTATTCCCCATTTTCAAAGAGATTTTTGTGGCGTACAACGAAGGTGAAGGCTTGTTTTTGGACATGAAAGATATTATGTCAATACTTCTAGGTCTTTCATAGTCAACAACAGTAGTGGAGTGCTGGTCTACTCTTTTGAATTCGTTGGAGTTTAAACAAAGATCATAACCGAGCACGATGCTCTTTGGAATTCGTCATATGGTTAGCGTTATGTGTTCTGTTATTCCATTTATTGCGTAGCTATTTATTCGTCTTTATCGGGCAGTTATTTGAGGTGATGAAACTTAATTTATGATTCTCATTATTCTTTGCACCAGGACATGATTTATTCTTTGTTAGATACCTATGACGCCTTAAGCCCTGTTGAGGAAACGTCCAATAGACTGTTCGCATCGTGGGATAATTTTATAAATTGCTGCTATGGAAAATGTCATCTGAACTCTGATCTTATCTTCGTGTCTATTTTTCACAATGATCATTACTCATTTGTGTGCATAAATTTCATCAACCAGTCCACAGATTTATTGGACAACATCTTTTACAAAGAAAATGACTATTCGGATATGTTTAAGGTGGCAGAGATTGTGGTCAGTGCTTTATAATTTTTACTGTTTATTTTTGGTATTTTTTGTGTGCACATTATATTATGACCTTATCATTTTCTTATATCCTCTTATGTTCAGGGCAACCACATGAGTCTTTATTTAAAAATGAAAAACATCATCAAGGAATCACTGTGGACAGTTTGAAGTTCGTGATGTCAAGTTTGATTGAAAAAAGAAGGAGCCAAACAATGACGAATCCGGTTGTTTCATGCTCTATACCATAGCTCAATATGAAGGAACTGAATTCAAGTCTGACCTTGGGGTGAAGGTTTCTCGTCGAAGCTACTGTTCTGAAATAGCTGCTTCTCTAATATTGGCGGATATGAATCAGTAAAGGAATTTTGTCCTATACAATATAAAAAAGCAGGAGCCGAATAAACCTCATATTTTGAGTAATGTCTCAAATGCAAGGAAGAACAAAGTGAACATTCCTGCAACAAATGAAAATGCAATTTCTGGAGAAGAAGTTGTACCGTTGAAAGTTGTGTATGCAGTAGATTAATTACATTTGTGTGTATTTTTCTTTTGTAACTGAACTAGTTTTAGGCTTTTATTTCAGTGTCGGTTACTGTTGTTTATACCTATTGTAGTATCTATTACTGTGTTAAAATATTGTTAATGTAGTTACTAAATTCTTAAATTTTTCAACTGTAGTGTTTTCCACAGTTTATTGTATTGGTTATTGTTCTGTTAATGCGGTGTTACTGTGGTGTTATTTTGTTACTGTAGACTTGTGGTCTTTTTCTGGTGTTAGTGTGGTATTACTATGATGTTTTTTTGTATTGTGGTGTTATTGAGGTGTTACTGTGGTGTTATTGATGTGTTACTGTGGTGTTATTCTTGTGTTATTCTGGTGTTAATGTGGTGTTATTCTGGTGTTATTCTATTGTTATTGTGGTGTTATTTTAGTGTTCCTGTGGTGTTATCGTGGTGTTACTGTGGTGTTATTGTGGTATTATTTTGGTGTTTCTGTGGTGTATTGTTGTTTTCTTAAGTTAATCAACTGCAGTGTTTTTCTGGTGTTTTTCACAGTTTATTGTTTTTGTTATTATTCTATTACTGCGGTGTTACTGTGGTGTTATTTTGTTACTGTAGACTTGTGGTCTTTCTCTGGTGTTAGTGTGGTATTACTATGGTGTTATTTTGTCTTGTGGTGTTATTGAGGTGTTACTGTGGTGTAACCGTGTTATTATGGAGGTATTTTGTATTGTGGTGTTATTCTGGTGTTATTGTGGTGTTACTCTGGTTGTGGTGTTATTGTGGTGTTATTGTGGTATTATTTTGTTGTTACTGTGGTGTTATTATGGTGTTACTTTGGTGTTATTGTGGTGTTCTTTTGGTGTTACTGTGGTGTTATTTTGGTGTTACTGTAGTGTTATTGTGGTGTTATTGTGGTGATACTGTGGTATTATTTATGTGTTATTCTAGAGTTATTATGTTGTTATTGTTGGGTTATTGTTGTGTTACTGTTATTCAGTTGTAACATTATGAAATGAAAATACACTAAAATTAAGTACATGAAAAATAAGATAAACCTTGACAATAACACTAACATAAAACGTTAATAGAATCATTTCCTTGATAAACTAAACACATTAGTTCGAAAAAACAAATACTAAAAAACTGAACGCTGAAATACTTGAAATTTTTCATTCCCTTCTCGGTCGCTTGTTTTGTGGGCCTTGCACACTGCTCTCACCCTCCAGGATGTCACCCCTAAGGGTGTTTTTGTATGCGTGCATTAGTTTCATGGATTCCAGATTGCCGACCATTTGTCAAAAATTGAAGTATGGACACGAGTATTTGACTTCTTTATAGCCTTGACACCAGCGATAAATTTACCGTCCATGTCTGCTTCTGTGTGCTGTTTTTCCTCCAACTGCCTTCGCATACCATCTTTCGCGGCCTCAAGAAACTTTAGTTGTGCCTCGAGACTGTCCACTTCTTTTTGCATGTACTCTTCACGTGCCTCAGCTGCCTCAACATTGGTTAGGGCTTGCAGTAGTTCTATGGAAAGCGATTATATCTTCTTTTTTACTTTATCCAGTGTTTTCTCTAATGGACATCTTTGGTTATTGTCTGTTATGGAACTTATTCTGAACAATGGAAAACATTATCCTTTATGCCTTGAAACAGATATCAAAGTATTAAAAAATTGGATAAAATAAAAAATAAAATAAAAAGAGACAAGAGATTACCTTTTGCAGAGGAATGTAAAGTACCGGTATTTTGGTCTTGTGTTTTTTTTCGTTTGGAGAATAACTGATCAGTCAACGATCTTATCCGAAAATGATCTCTCTTCAACTACGGGCTCAGCTGGGGGACGGTATCCGCTTTTTACTTATAGAAAGCATTTGACTGTGCTTTCCTAGCCAAAGGCTATTCTGGATCTGATTTTGCCAGGAAGAGGGCCTCCAACGGACAGAGTGATGAAGAAACAGCTGGCTCGCTAGCCTGCTCGTCTAGTAAAGATCTTGTCGATTCTGGCTTTTCCATAAGCGTATAATTGAAATTAAAAGGGACCTTCTCCTTAGTTCTACTATTTTTTTTTAAGCTGCCCTTTGTTTGCCTTGCCCAAGCATTCTAAAAAGGAGATCGAGGAAGAAAAGATGGCTTGTCGAGGATTGAGCCGTAATCTTATCTTCGTAGCGTGGTTTAATGCTTTCTAAAAGGCTTACTGGTATGAAACCAACCAGAAGAGTCCTCACGTCAATAATGGGACAAACTGGCTGGAATAGTGTTCACATCATCCGTTTTTAACTAACCAGAAAAGCCTGGAAAAAATACTCCGAGCTTACGAACAAATAGCAATTTCAAGAAACTATAAGTTTGATTGTTGATACAAGTATTTATAAGTAATTAGAGAAGTTTGTAGCAGTTAATTGCAGCAGTTAATTGCAACAGTTAATTGCAGCAGATATTAGAGAATGTCATCAGTTTTTTTTTCTATATAAGAATTAGAGAAGTTTGCAGCAGTTAATTGCCTTCTAGTTTTAATGTTCTGTTACCTAAGTGTTACTCTAATGTTACTCTAGTGGTACTCTAGTGTTACTCTTGGGTTATTGTGGTATTATTGTGGTGTTATTGTGGTATTACTGTGGTGTTACTGTGGTGTTACTGCGGTGTTCTTGTGGTGTTATTCTAATTTATATTATTAAGCTTGAAATATAAAAGAGATTTTCCACTTGTTTCAGGCAATGATAATGTTTAATGTATCTTGACAATATTATTAAATGCAAAAATATAATGACAAAAATTAAAAATACTAGAATTCTTTGACTTCGGGTGATCTCTTCATGATAATCCATGTGTTTTTCCTTGCTCACTTCATGCATCAGATGATTCCTCCTTAAATTTTAATAGCAAGTAGCATTTCTATTACTTTAAGTTATATGAATGTTAGCATGTGTGTTACTGTGTTACTCATTGTAGTTTTGCAAAAACTACAAACAATGAAAACAAAAGAGAAGATTCATACCTCTTCATCGTCTGTTTCGCGTTCATCATCGTCAAAGGGCAAATCCTCTACAAAAGGAAGGTTACAAGTTCTGATGTTCTGGTTTACCCACCTTTTACAGTTACCACACCTTCTCTTCCTCTTTTTTCTTTTCCTTACCGCCTTCTCTTTTGACGATATTTGTCTTTTCCCACTTCCCTTGTTATTTGCCTTATGTGGCGGTAGTGTGTCAATTTCACGTGGAGCTTTGCAGCCGAGGAGATCCTTAATTTCCTTGTTTTTTTGATTTTTTTCTCTACTGCTCCTACCACGGTCTCCCTGAAGTGTTTCAGCAATTTAGAAAATTCATTCATATTCTTTAGCTCACCACTGTCAAGCAGCCCAACTTTTTATAAATTTCTGACCAAACATTTGACATTTCGATTTTCTTTATGTCAACCTCATCAAAGTCCACAACGACCTTTCCATTTTCATCGTACCCAATAGGTCTGCAAGATTTTTTTGTCCATCGAGTGAGAATATAAAGTTCAGGTATATTGTATACCATCCTACCTTTCCACACCCAAATTACATGCCTACAAATGAAACCCCTCCTCTCGAACAACTTACAGTCACATTTGGTTTCGTTATTTGCAGTATTATATTCGACAAGGAATCTCCTATTTTTCATCCCATCATCAACCATATGTGATTCAACCTCGTCCTTGACTGTCAAACCTCCATTTCCCATACTACAAATAGAGTGTTTCACCTCATTCTGAAATTCAGTAAAAATAGAATGGGTGTAGATGAGAGATGCATGCTCCTCCAATCTCAGTGGGCTGATTTTTTCCACCATACTATGCTCATTTTCAGTATCTAATTTCTTCTGACTGTACTTCTGTTGTTCAATTGCAGAATTGAACCTCATCCAAAATTCCACTAGTGCTCCAAAATGGTTTCAAATCTCTTGAAATAGCTGTTTTTGCTTTCGGACCTCTGGGTGGTCCTCATGTTCCTCAGCAAACAACCAAGCGGCAAGTCCCGAAAGTAGGCAGGTATTCACTTGTCTCTCATTGAAAACATGGTCGGCAGCCAAATGTTCTCTTCAAGGGCATGATCAGAAATAACACTTCTCTAGTTTTCCTCAAATTCATTGGGCTCTAGATCAATGTCCCAAACAACTGCATTTATCTTGGTCAGAAAATCAGTCTCACTGCACAGTGTCTTCCCTGCCTTTTTCAGCCATCTTTTGCATTATATGGCACATGCAATATTTTTGCCTCGCACTCTAAAATACAAGGGGAAATGCTTTTTTGATGCCAGGGCACTGATCAGTCATGATACACTGAGGTTCCTTCCCCTCCATTGCATCTAAAAACTTGGTGAAAATCCATACGAACGATTCGTCATCCTCATGTTCCTGTAAACCAACTCCAAAAGTTATTGATTTTTTGTGGTTGTCTAGCCCCGTGAAAGGAGTGAACACCATAAAGTACTTGTTGGTCGCGTATGTTGGGTCAAAGGATATTGTGTTACCATAAAGGATATTGTGTCACCCAAAAAACCTTCGTTAAGCACTTGGTTTCATCCACATCATAGGCAAAGTAGAAGCCCTTTGTTTCAGCAAGGTGCTTGAAGTTATCAATGAACATGGTAGCGTCATTACCTCTGATGTAACACTTTACATCCTTCTTGAAATTCTTGAAGTCTATCAAAGACGCTCCGATATTTTGATAACCATTTGAATTCTCCTTTACCATTTTGTAAGTTGTTGTTGCTCCTATGTTCAGATTCGAATTATCAATAATCAAATTTTTATGGTAGGCATTGAGTTCCCTCGACAGCTTTTGGAATTCTCTATTTCCAATAGAGTAAAGCGCATGGTTGTGAACCTCTACAAATTGGTCGACAATATGTGTAGGTTTCTGTCCTTGCTTGTCAGGTGGAATGGTTCTCAATCTCATCTTGGCAGGACAGTCACACCTTAACAGTTTGTGCTTCTTTGGCTGTCTAGTCTTTGGCTTTTTTTGTTCTGTCGTACTCGAACTACCAACTTCATTATTTGCTGATTGGAGACGGAGTCTCCTTTCCATATCCCTTTGTCCTTACTTGTTGCACACTATTAGTTTTAGGAGAACACCGCCCTTTGCAGTCCCATTTGTGTGTTTTCTCACATTAAAGCCACACGCCAAGGCATATATTTTATAGAACTCCAGCCCCTTGGCCACGGTTAAAAAGAACATGCCAAGCTTAGGCGTAAACGCCGCTTCAACAGTTCGTATCCATCGTTCACTATCTCTTGGTGTGTTACCGTAATGAAGCAATGGAATAAACTCATCTTCCCCTGGTGTACAAGTTGGGATGGAAGACATATTGCCATTTGATGATTCACCAGATGTTAGAATTGTATTTTCCGCAACAAAGATAGTAAAAATATCCGGAACAGATATAGTCGAGATATATGTCATAATAACATAACAATAACATCACAATAATATAACAATAACATAACAATAATAACATAATAATAACATAACAATAACATCATAATAACATTAGTATAAAAACATAACAATAACATAACAATAACAATAGCAATAAGAACATAACAATAACAACATAACAATAACATAACAATAATATAACAGTACGACGATTAATGTATGAGGAAATCAATAGAAATTACATAGCAATTAACGTAACAATAACCTTAACGTGATTCATATATAGCAATAACACAGCAATAACAGTAAGAGAATTCATGTATCACATAACAATAACAGTAACACTAGCATAACAATAACATAACAATAATATAATAACAAGTACTTGACTTTTTTTTAATATAACAGTAACAACAACAATAACAATAACTTGACCTCTTTTTTTCTTAATAACAGTAAGAACAACAAAAACTTGACCGCTTTTCTGGTTAATAACAATGCAATAACAATAACTATAACTATAACTGTAAAAATTGAATTACTGCGAAACAACTTTTAAAAGTGAAGAAATCAATCATTATCCTCACGATATAAGAGCATATGATAATTAATTTTCATCCGATAGATTATTACCTGTATTCATAGTAACTATCGAGTTGTTTCCTACGTTTTGCATGCTGTAATTCTGGATTTTTTTGCTGGTTTGATTATCGAAGATGATTGTTTGTGACGTAGCTGAAAGATTAAAAAGAAAAATGGATGGTACTCCTTAGCTGAAAGATTAAAAAGAAAAATGGATGGTACTTCAATTTACAATCAAAGTTCTAATGAGTCCACCTAATTTTTTGAGTCTATGAGTACTAATCTTGGTCTTTGGATGAAGGGGATGAAGGGACAAGATTAGAACAAGATGAAGGGCCAAGATTAAAAAGAAAAATGGATGGACAAGATTAGAACAAAATGAAGGGACAAAATTAGAACAAAATGAGTAGTTTAATGACTTCCACTTACATTACAAGTATAACTTCAATCATTATTTTTGTAACTTCAAGCTAAAATGTGATTTTGACTACATAAATTTGAATTTATGTAACTTACAAGTTTATGTGATTTTAGCCTTTTTATGAGTATAATTTCAGTCATTACGAGTGTAACTTCAACCGTTTTGTGCAACTTTAAACCAAAATGTGATTTCGAGTATACAAGTTTATGTGATTTTAGCCTTTTTATGAGTATAATTTCAGTCATTACGAGCCTAACTTCAACCATTTTTTGTGCAACTTTAAACCAAAATGTGATTTCGAGTATACAAGTTTATGTGGTTTTAGCCTTTTTATTAGTATAACTTCAGTCATTACGAATGTAAATTCAACCTTTTTTTGTGTAACTTTAAACCAAAATGTGATTTCGAGTATATAAATTTTAATTTATCAAACTTTAAGACTAATCTATGTTATTTTAGTCTTTTATTAGTATAATTACAGTTATTACGAGTGTAACTTCAACGCTTTTTAGTGTAAATTTATAATAAAATATGAATTCGACTATATGAATTTGAATTTTTGTAATTTTAAAACAAGTTTATGTGATTTCAGCCTTTTTATGGGCATAACTTTAGTCTTTACGAATGAAACTTGAACCCTTATTTGGGTAACTTTAACCCAAAATATGATTTAGTGCTTGCATTTGAATGAGTATTATTTTGAACATTTATTAGTGAAAAGTCAATTATTATTTGTGTAACTTTAATCATTTATAGTGTAACTTTATACTCCCTCATATTCCATCATTTCTTCCCTCTTTATTTTTGGGTAAGTCAGATTTTCTTCCCTCTTTCCTTTTTTGGTTGTGGTGTAGTGTGTTTTGTGTGGTCCAAATTCATTTTTGTGTGGGATAATGAGCTTTGTGTGGTTCAAATCTATTTTCTTAATTCTTGTGCAAAAAGGAAAGGGGAAGAAATGAGTAAATATGAGGGAGTATTAAAATGTGATTTAATATATTAATTTGAATTTTTTAAGACATGTTTAGTCTTGTAACTTTAGTTCTTACTAGTGTAACTTTAATCCATAAAAGTGTAACTTTAGTTATAAAACTCTTCAATGGTATAACTTTAGTACTTAAAAGTGTAACTTTAGACTTAGTCCTTAAAAGTGTAAGTGTAACTTTAGTCCTTAAAAGTGTAACTTTAGTTCTTAAAAGTGTAACTTTAGTACTTAAAAGTGTAAGTATAACTTTAGTCCTTAAAAGGTAAGTGTACCTTTAAACCTTAAAAGTGCAACTTTAGAACATCCATAATAGAGAGGATGAAACCTTCTCTTAGCACTCTCTCTCTTCTAAGAGGATGTCCTCTCTATTGTGGAGCAATAACATCCTCTTAGTAAGAGGATGCTCACTACTTCCTCTAAAAGTAAAGGAAGTAAAACATTGGCCCTTGTGCCAACTATCTACTAATATCTTCCCATGTTAATTATGTGGGAAATATCGGTATATTTCATACATAAAATTAAAGGATTATAACGAAATTATAATATATGAAATACGAGTCATAAACGAAAAGGATAAAGATTAGAATCAACCTATGGTCCTAGAAATATGGCCTAAGAACAAATATCGAAATCAATATTCTCCTAATCGTTGCACCCAAGATGCTCTGAGATATGCCTTTTCTAGTGCTAGAAAGAATACAAAAATTACTGATGATTTTTGTGTCAAATTATGAATGATGAATCATGTAGAGAAGAAGAGTTTATATAAGACTGTTTTTTCTCTATTGTAGCCGTGTAACTAGTAGTGAGTAGAGGGAGGAGTCTTCCCTCTTCTTCTTCTACTTATATTAGGAAGTGGAGTCCAGATAGGAGTCTTCCTTCTTTTATTTATTTAATGTATAATATGTGTATGTATCATTATAATATATACGTCAATTATAAACATCGTATATTTATAATTTGCTAATTAAATATCACAGTTTATATTTAATTACGAATTAACATTTAATTCGTTTAAGCTTACATTATTTAATCGTATTAAATAATTACATTATATACATTAATTAGATATAACAGTTTATATTCAATTACGAGTTAACATTTAATTCGTCTCAGCTAGTATTATTTAATCGTATTAAATAATCGTATCATCATTACATTGACTAACGTTTTAGTCATATATTTCGACTAACCTTTTAGTCATATAAGACATCAATATGATTATATTTTTTATATAATCATATCTCTCAAACACATCCTTTAGGTGTGACTTTTAGTGACCAGTTGATCACCGCCATTAAAATGACAATAACGTCAAACTTCTAGCAAGCCAACCGTTATCGATAAACGTTAATCAACTGATAAGAATACTAAGTATACCATGTGAACCTATAAGAGATTTATACACGTTATCACACTAACTGTGGAGGACACTAACTCCAACAATCTCCCACTTGTCCTTACAACTGTATGTGCGATAACCGATTCTCATATCCAAAATTTCTCCCACTCAATGTAAAACAATTTGCAAAGTCCGTATTCACAAAGGTCGTATTTTACAAGTGATCAATATCAAGAGTGGTTTTCCCAACTAGAAAGTAACTTAACTGATAAACGAATCATTATTCGAGCATGGCCATGCATTTCAGTTACAACTTCTCGAGTGGCCCTGAGAAATAACAAAACCTGATAAAGGTTGGATATTTTCTTCAACTCGAATCCTGCAGGTATAAGCACATTATGAAATGACCCAGTAAAATCTTTTTAGACTCCTGTTACGGTCGACCATGAGAAAGAAATTAAAGTCACCCAAAAACTGCCTTAATCTCAAGAGACAGTTGATAGTCAAAAGAATCGACTCTAGGAACACTATGGACGTCCAATCCATGACCTGGCACCGAATGCTTTTAAACATTTAGGACTCCATAACATTGTCACGATGTCCTACGAGGTATCTTTATAACTCGTATATGTGATTGATCAGTCAACCGTTTGACTTATGGCTCGTTGAACCCACCATCAATCAACTTCACAATATAATTGCCAGAGTTATCAGCTCATGTGGCGATTACGGACCAAAACAAATATAATGTAATTCAGTTCACTTTGTGGCGTTCAATGTTGTCGTACAATCCACATGAAAAACAAAATATGAAACAATACGATGATGTTATAAATAGTATATGAAAAAAGAGACATTTATCTAATCCATATAAACAACTACTACAACTCAGGAACACGTTTAATTCCCATGGAAATAATGTGCCCTTCATGCTTCTCATATTTTAACGGTTTAGTGAGAGGGTCCGCGATGTTGTCATCCGAAGCAATATTGTCTATCACTATCTCCTTTTGCTCCACGTAATCTCGAATCATGTGAGCCTTCCGAAGTACATGTCTAGACTTGTTGCTAGACTTAGGCTCCTTAGCTTGGAAGATGGCACCTCTATTATCACAATAGATGGTGATTGGGTCATTCGAACTAGGAACTACGGTTAGTCCTTGTAAGAACTGACGCATCCATATAGCTTCCTTTGCAGCTTCCGAAGCGGCATAGTACTCGGACTCAGTTGTAGAATCTGCTATAACACTTTGTTTGGAACTTTTCCAACTGACCGCAGCACCATTAAGAGTAAAGACGAATCCAGACTGAGATTTCGAGTCATCTCGATCCGTTTGGAAGCTAGCATCTGCGTAACCGATTGCGCATAGCTTAGTAACTCCTCCATAAGTCAATACCCAATCCTTAGTCCTTCGTAAGTACTTAAGGATATTTTTAATAACCATCCAGTGTGTTTCACCTGGATTGCCTTGGTACCGACTCGTCATACTCAATGCATATGCCACGTCTGGACGTGTGCATATCATGGCATACATGATCAATCCTATGGTTGATGCATAAGGAATACGACTCATGCGTTCGACCTCTTCCGATGTCTTTGGTGCCTGAGCTTTACTCAAATGCATCCCAAAAATCATTGGAAGGTACCCATTCTTGGAGTTGGTCATGCTGAACCGTTCAAGAATCTTATCTATATAAGACTCCTGACTGAGTGATAACATCCGTCGTGATCTACCTCTATAGATACGGATCCCCAATATGCGTTGTGCCTCACCCAGATCTTTCATCTGGAAATGCTTCTTTAACCATACTTTTACCGAAGATAAGAGAGGAATGTCATTCCCAATCAAGAGTATGTCATCGACATACAATATCAAGAAGACAATCTTACTCCCACTCGACTTGACATACAAGCATGGTTCCTCGACCGATCGAGTGAAACCATTCTCTTTTATCACCTGGTCGAAACGATGATTCCAACTCCGAGAAGCTTGCTTAAGTCCATAAATGGAACGCTAAAGCCTGCACACTTTCTTAGGATTTTTAGGATCAATGAAACCTTGGGGTTGTACCATGTACAATTCCTCCTCCAAATAACCGTTTAAGAAGGCAGTTTTCAAATCCATCTGCCAAATTTCATAATCATGAAAAGCGGCAATCGCTAAGATTATATGGAACGCAGCATAACTACGGGTGTAAAAATTTCATCATAATGCAATCCTTGCACTTGAGTAAAGCCTTTTGCCTCTAGTCGTGCCTTATAGGTGTCTGGTTGTCCTTCTACAGAATGCTTTATCTTATAAAGCCATTTGCACTGAAGAGGTCGTACCTTATCAGGCAAATCAACCAGATCTCATACGTCATTCTCATACATGGAGTCCATCTTTGATTGCATGGCTTCAAGCCATAGCTTAGAGTCGGAATAGGTCATGGCACCTTTATAGGTAGCGGGTTCGTTACTCTCTAGGAGCAAAATGTCATCTCTATCATTCTCCTCGACCATACCAATGTATCTGTCTGGCGAAATGGAGACTCTACCCGACCTCCTAGGTTCCTGAGGAATATTAACCGTAGCAGAAGTGGAAGGAACATCTTCCTCCATCGGTTGCTCGGTTGTTGGTTCTTGAATCTCCGACAGATCGAAGGTTCTATTACTTGACTTGTTCTTGAGAAACTCTTTCTCTAAGAACTTCGCACTAGCCGCAACAAAAACTCGATGTTCGGTAGGCGAATAGAAGTAATGACCAAACATTCCTTTTGGATAACCAATAAAGTATGTCTTGACCGATCGCGGGCCGAGCTTATCCTTGTGTCTCCACTTGACATAAGCCTCGCAGCCCCAAACCCGAATAAAGGACAAGTTAGGGACCGTTCCCTTCCATATCTCATATGGAGTCTTGTCTACAGCTTTAGACGGACTTCGGTTAAGTATTAGAGCAGCTGACAAAATAGCAAAACCCCATAATGAATCAGGTACTACCGTGTGACTCATCATGGATCGAACCATATCTAGTAATGTTCGATTTCTCCGTTCGGACACACCATTTAATTGAGGTGTTTCAGGTGGAGTTAACTGTAATACTTTGCCACAGTCTTTAAGGTGTTGATCAAACTCATTTGAAAGATATTCGCCACCACAATATGATCAAAGTGCTTTAACCTTTCTTCCCAGTTGGTTCTCAACCTTATTCTGGAATTCCTTGAACTTTTCAAAGGACTCACTTTTATGCTTCATTAAGTAGACATATCCGTATCTACTTAAATCATCCGTGAAAGTGATAAAATATCTATAGCCGTCTCTTGCGTTGATTGACATAGGTCCACATACATCAGTATGTATGACTCCTAATAGGTCATTAGCACACATTCCAACACCTTTGAAGGAAATTCGAGTCATTTTACCGATAAGACATGATTCACACGTGCCAAATGATTCGTAATCAAATGGGGAGATAGTCTCATTCTCAATGAGCTTCTTTACACGTTTTTCATTTATGTGTCCCATACGACAGTGCCATAGATAAGTTTGATCTTTGTCACCAACCTTTAATTTCTTATTATTCATGTGTAATATGTCTGTTGTTTGATCAAAGATATAAATGTCATTCATGGAAACTGCTTTGCCATAAACCATTTCATTTAAAGAGAAAATACAACTATTGTCTTTTATTGAAAATGAAAAACCGTCTTTATCAAGCACGGAGATAGAAATAATGTTCTTAGATAAACTTGGTACATAGTAACAATTATATAAATATAACTCAAATCCACTCGGGAGTTGGATTAGGTATGTTCCCATTGAGACTACAGCAACTTTTGCTCCATTCCCGACTCGCAGGTCCACATCACCTTTTGCGAGAGGTGTGATGTTTTTTAGGCCCTGCAAATGATTACACAGATGAGAACCACAATCAGTATCAAGTACCCAAGTTTCGAAACTTGCTTGGTTAATCTCAATCATATGAATATAAGATGACATACCAACAGGAGTGACGCGGCCTGCTTTTATGTCCTCACGGTACATGGGACAGTTCCTCCTCCAATGCCCAGTCTTGTGGCAATGGTGGCACTCACTGTCACTGTCCTTGCTCTTTGCCTTGCCTTGTGAGCTACTAGTCTCACCAGGGCCCCTCTTACCCTTTCCAGACTTTTTAAACTTTGACTTCCCTACATTTAGGTCGCCATGAGCCTTGCCCTTACCTTTGTTTTTGTTGGAAATCATGAGAACATCTTGCTTCATGCTCCCACTCAATTTCAGATCCTTCTCGGTCTGTACAAGAAGTGAGTGTAGCTGATGAAGACTTTTCTTCATGTCATTCATGTAGTAGTTTGCCCTGAAAAGGGCAAAACCATCTTGAAGTGAATGAAGCACACGGTCAATGACTATGCTCTCACTGATTTTGCAATCAAATGCCTCCAGTTTCTCGACATTCACAATCATATCAAGAATGTGTGGGCTAACCGGTTGGCCCTTCTGGAGTTTCGCCTCAAAGAAGCGACATGTATGCTCATATGTAACGATTCTCGGTGCTTTTTAGAATTCGTTAGTGAGCGTGGTGAAAATCTTATTTGCACCTTGGGCAATGAAGCGTCTTTTCAAATTAAGTTCTATTGCAAAGATGAGTACGTTCGTTATCGCACCCGCTTCCATAACGAAGTCATTATAAGCATGTGACTCGTTAGCTCTCGCATTGGGGCCTGGGTTTGGCGATATTGGCTCAGTCAAGTACTGGAGCTTGCCATCAGCAATGGCTGCATTCCGTAATGCCGCCTCCCAGTCCGCAAAGTTGGACCCGTCATTCTTCAGTCGCGTGGACTGATTCATGTGATCCATGAAATTTTTAAGCCAAGAGTCGCGTGCGAGTGTGGCACTTGGCATAGGGTCATCATTATGGCCAGCCATTTGTTATAGCAGTATTATCAATATAAGACGAATTCTACACTGCGAAAAAGAAGAAAAATATAACAATAAGCATACTCATCGATATGAATTAAGTCTATTGGAAAAACTCGTTTAATGCGAAGACTCAAGCATTTATACAATTGACCTCCCTCGAGAATTATAGAAATGATCCTAAGACTCAATTGTCTGTAAATTGATAAACCAACCTTTTGGCTAATTCTACCTTTAGAATTCTTGGTCGATAAATTTCTGTAAATTCTATCTTTAGTCCATCATAATCACGAGAAACTCTTCGGACTATAATGTTGAGATAAAATAGGTCAACACACACTACTTACCCAACGTAGAAGGGTTCATATGGAGAGTAAGGTCCTATATGCCTACCGACGAAGTAGGGATTCATAGTAGTTTGGCCTATAAAGACTAGTCTCAATTTTAGGTTTTAGAGGAAGATCCCATCAACTTTATTTTAATTCATTTTAAGTGAACGAATATCTAGCATGCGAGAATGAATAAACTAAGATGATGGCTTTAATTCGTGTGACATCTTTATGTCCTTGATAACTAACATCCAAACTATATGAGTCAATTTTCATGCATTTTTAGTAGTAGGTGGTTTGGTTTAGGCGGAATATGATGCACTAACTATCATGTGATGAAAAGCAACAAGAACGAAAAATACGTAAAATTACAAAGTCCTAGTGTGGCCTATCTACCAAAATGAACAAAAATACAACTTTGGAATCCATTCATGATTGGACCAGAAAAGCTTGTCTTGATGTTCCATCTTGGTCCATGTAGCTGGAGTGAGCAATCCGATCTCCATCTTTAGTCTTCTCAAATTACATTTAATAAATTACAAATATAAACCTATTTACATTCTAATTTAAAAACATAACTTCAAAGAAAATAAAAGGAGATTCGAAATCTCAAAATTACATCAATATCATGTTTCCATCATTACGAAAACATAATCAACTAAGGCCACACTAGGTAATACAAATTACAACCAATTGCAAAATACGTAAATAAACCATTCAACAAAATAAAATGCATCAACAATAAATTAATCATTCAAGACATAATTCCTTAATTATGTAGAGTAATTTATCCAAACCACCTATTTTAAAATGATCAAAATTGTGTGACAATTCCTTAATTACTCACAATAATTCCAATCAACCATAATCCAATTTTAATTCATATTATCGTATAATATGAATTAATATAACATTATTTTAAACCTTTTTAAAATAATTGGGTATCCAAAAATTGTGAACTTTTTCACAACAACAATTATACATTATCAATATAATGCATAAACAAAAAAAATCCGGCCAACTAAAAAAAACAAAAAAATCCGAAATTTTTTTTAATGAAAAAGCAGCCACGGGCTATTTTATTTTTTTATTTTTTTTATTTAATTTGATGTTGCTAATATTTCAAGATCGGTACAATTATCAACATCTAATCATTATTAAACATTGATACAAACTAGATGATTCAATTTAACATTTTAAAATGAATATCTAAATCATGATTAAATCGATTATCTTAATATTTGACTAATCATAATTGATTTGAAAATCATTAAAATTAATGAATCATGATGCAAAACAACAATTTAACATCATGTATACCGAAAATATATAGCAAAAACAAATGTTCATTAACATTCAAAACAATTTCCATTTCCATTCTAATTTAATCCTTATTAAATTAAAACATCTACAAATTTATCATATTGTCATCTTAACATATTAAAACAACAATATCAATAAATCAAATGAAAACAAGAATCAAAATAAAAAATAAAAAAAAAAACTAGCCGAAAAAAAAAATTACACGGCTAAAAAATATTCATGCCGAAAAAATTTTTCTGAAAAATTTAATTCAACATTTCATTCATGAAAAAACATATAAAATAATTTCGTAGACTTGGCTCTGATACCACTTGTGGGAAATATCGGTATATTTCATACATTAAATTAAAGGATTATAACGAAATTATAATATATGAAATACGAGTCATAAACGAAAAGCATAAAGATTAGAATCAACCTTTGGTCCTAGCAATATGGCCTAAGAACAAATATCGAGATCGATATTCTCCTAATCGTTGCACCCAAGATGCTCTGAGATATGCTTTTTCTAGTGCTAGAAAGAATACAAAAATTACTGATGATTTTTGTGTCAAGTTATGAATGATGAATCATGTAGAGAAGAACAGTTTATATAAGACTATTTTTTCTCTATTGTAGCCGTGTAAGTAGTAGTAGGGTAGAGGGAGGAGTCTTCCCTCTTCTTCTTCTACTTATATTAGGAAGTGGAGTCCAGATAGGAGTCTTTCTTCTTTTTTTTTATTTAATGTATAATATGTGTATGTATCATTATAATATATACGTCAATTATAAACATCGTATATTTATAATTTGCTAATTAAATATAACAGTTTTTATTTAATTACAAATTAACATTTAATTCGTTTAAGCTTACATTATTTAATCGTATTAAATAATTACATTAGATACATTAGGAATTGAATCATGTGAGGCACCCTTCTTAGGGTGAGGCAGCTGTACCCATCCTAACCATTGGATCTAAAACATATGGACGCTTCAGATTGTGCCATGTGTCCCCTACAAAAATTATGACCACCTGACAGTTTTCCCTCATTACTCGTCATTTACGCTGCCTTCCTCTTCTCTGCTCAATTTCTAAACTCTTTCTCTCTCTTCCACACTCCATTTCCACACTCCATTTCCACGCAATATTGGACAAATCCTCCATTTTCTATCTCAAGCTAGGTCATTTTTCTCATCCTAATTTTCGATTAGGTACTTTTTCTCATCCTAATTTTGTTCGTTTAACTATTTAATTAGAGTATGTACTAATTTGAGCTTATTTTTTATTCCAATTTTCGCTGTTTTTCTATACTTATTTGTATGATTCTTTCCTTTCCTTTAGTATTTCATACCTTGATTTCGATTTTGTGCATTTTCGTTCATTCAATTTGTGCATTTTCGTTCATTCAACTACTTAATTAGTTTATGTACTCACTTGAGCTTATGTTTTGCAGGTTTCGATCGTTTCTACTTTTGTTTATCAATTCTGGTTCGATTTGAGGTACTTCAATCACTTCTCCATTCTTTGCTTCTACTTTTATCATGTTTATTTTATTTTAGATTTTTCTGCTCAATTTGATTTCTTTTCATTTTAATGTGAATTTGTGATGTTGAATTTAATCAGTTGGTTTATTTGTGTTTTTAGTACTTTTTAGATTCAGTTTCATGTTATACGCTTTAATCTCGTGTTCTTGTTTCACGTATTTATATGACTACAACTTGTGTATGACGATTCTACTTGGAGGAGATTTGGTGTTTCTTTAATTTGTGCAATGTGATTAACTGATGTAGTGTGCATTTTTCAAACCTAGATTTCGATTTTGGCCCCCAAATTGATTGCATGAGAATGCTAGAATCTCGAAACCTTCACCCCAAAATCAAATATCACAACTTCGTTAATTTTACATATTGTAATAGTGGTTCATAGGAGATGTCGGGAAAAAGAAAACAAGGAGTCCATGGTGTTATTAACACAACAGCTATAAATTCATGGTAAACTAAAAGCTTCACTGTTTTAGGAAAAAAATCTTTGAACTCTGAATTAGCAGTCAGGTCTGACACCTGAAATAAAGTCTTAATAGTATAGTAGCCGGCAAAAATGTTACAGCACAACTGATCACAGTTTCCCTGAGTGTCTTTGCGAACCTCTTAACTTGTCAATGACTAGTGCAGAAGCTACGAAATGTTGGCAGACAAAGATTGAACTAACTGAATTTTTCAAACCTAGATTTCAATTTTGTGCACTTTTGGTGTCATTCGCACTCTACTACTTCCAGGCGTTCACTGAGAAAGCATATTGAGGTATATCCTCAGTTGCCTTGATATGATGAGCTAGAGATGCTTAAGTCTTTTTGTTTCTTATTCTTTCAATTTCAATTTTCAATTTTCTTTTTTTTGGTGAATATTCAAGTTGCAATACTATAGCTTAGGTTTGTGAAACTTCGCTTGTTGTGTTATGATTCTAAGACCGAAGTTTGTTAAACTCCATGAAAATAGGAATTTTATTTGTTAAAGTAAGTCATTTGTTTGTGAACCCTACATCTATGGTTTTTGAATCTTAGCTTCTTGGGTTGTTAATCTAGGAGCTTAGTTTGTGAAACTATGAAAATAGGAATTCAAACTACATGAAACTACATGTTTATTGTTGATGTCATCGAATAGACACTGTGTTTTTTGTTTAAATAGTTTTCATGTAGTCAAGCTACATCAAAGAATGATTTATATACATGGCTAAAGCAAAACAATTTTCAAGTTTTCATGCGATTTTTGTGATGTTGAATTTAATCAGTGGGTTGATTTGTGTCATAAGCTTTAATCTTGTCTTCTTGTTTGACGTCTTTATATGCCTATAACTTGTGTATGACGATTCTACTTGGAGGAGATTTGGTTTTTCTTTGATTTGGTGCAATGTGATTGACTGATGTAGTGTTTATTAGTAATTAGTGTCTGATTATTTTGATTAACGCTATAATTGTTTTGGGATTTGTCTACATTTTCTTGGATTGGATTTGATGCGTTCAATTGTAGATCTTAGTTGATGTTTGGATGAAGGGAGAGTCTCTGATATAATGTTCCATTACTTAATGCTCTGAATTGTGAGCTCTGGCTTGATGCTTCGGCAGTCGCGGCTGTAGTATTTTTTATTGTCCTATAACTTCCACCTGTTTCCGTAATTATTTCGTTAATAGCATTATTGTAAATTACTTCCAGGCGTTCACTAAGATAGCATATTGAGGTATATCCTCAGTTGCCTTGATATAATTAGCTAGAGATGCTTAAGTCTTTTGGTTTCTTATTCTTTCAATTTCAATTTTCAATTTTCTTTTTTTTGGTGAATATTCAAGTTGCAATACTATAGCTTAGGTTTGTGAAACTTTGCTTGTTGTGTTATGATTCTAGGACCGAAGTTTGTTAAACTCCATGAAAATAGGAATTTTATTTGTTAAAGTAAGTCATTTGTTTGTGAACCCCACATCTATGGTTTTTGAATCTTAGCTTCTTGGGTTGTTAATCTAGGAGCTTAGTTTGTGAAACTATGAAAATAGGAATTCAAACTACATGAAACTACATGTTTATTGTTGATGTCATCGAATAGACACTGTGTTTTTTGTTTAAATAGTTTTCAAGTAGTCAAGCTACATCAAAGAGTGATTTGTATACATGGCTAAAGCAAACATTGCCTTTATTTTGTAAATCTTACTTTGTAAAACTCTTGTGAACATATGAATTGACTTTATGTAAGTGGCGACGCTAAAACACGGTGTCGTTAATTCCGCAAATTAGCAAGGCCAAATAACAATTTATAAAACCGAATCTAGACTCAAACCAACCTAAATAAAAAAAGGTAGTAAGGGTAAGAAAAGGGTCGAACCCAAGGGAAAGCGGTATTAGCTAAAATACTCTAATCTAGACTCTTGCAAACTATCAATTGGCAAAACTTATGAATCTAATCACAAATTAAGATACTAACTACTAATTAGGACACTAATTAAAATAAAGGCTTAAGTTAATTACAAACTATGATATTCACAATGGAAAACATGTAGATAACATATAGGGAGAAAGTTTTTCATGAGAATTGATTATCAAGTCTAAAATTACCAACAACAACTAAATACTCAAAGATTCAAATATGGAGAAGTAACTTAGTGCAATTATCCCAAGTTTCCCCACAATTAACAAAGTAAAGACCCCTCCTTTCCTTTCTTTGTCTAATTATCTATTACAAGTTTCTAAGAATTAGCCACTATGAAATAAACCACCCATAAATGACCCAATACAACTCAACCAATACTTATTAAAACATAAGCATAAATAAAGATGCAAGCTTTAAGCACAAAACCATAGAAACATGCTAGAATCATGTAATAAAACATTAAACCATGTTCTAAAAACACAATAACCCAAATTCCACTCAAAAGATTCCAACTTTTAAACCAAAGTTAGAATCTTTCAAGGTTGCTTCAACAAATACCAAGACAAATTAACCAAATTTATCAAGACAAAGCAATTAATCAAACAAACAATTGCTAGGATGGTTAGTCTCAACAACTACTCATTCAACAATGGAATTCAAACATAAGAAAATGGAATTAAATAGAGGAGAAAGGATTAAAAAGGTCTTACAATGCTAAAAGGAAGAACTTGTTCAAATTACACTAAGCAAAGAAGAATTAGCTACCCATAGTCTTCATATTACAACCCATTTCTAAATAAAACCAAATTACAAGAGCCAAAGTTGAAGAACAAAGTAGAGAATTTCTAAGGAAAAATATAATGTTGAATGTTGTATGCTTGGCTCCCCTCTCTCTCTTCAGTTTTCTTCTTATATACCCTTGGTCCGCAAACCTAAGGGCCTTGAAAGGTGGGCTTCCAAAAGACAAGACGGAGAAATGAAGAAATCCCGTCCTGAGAAAGGACGCAGGCTGCGTCGTGCTGACGCAGCCTGCGTCGTGTGACGCAGGCGGCGTCGAGCACTGCCCAATTTTTGCCTTGTTTTCCTTCTTGACTTTCGTTGACCCAAGTATATTTGACCCCGCCTTGACTTCTATTGACCCATTGGGCTTGGTCTTCATACCTTGGTGATTCATTGCTAGCCCACTCCAATTTTCGGGTTTTTTGGGTCTCGGGTTTCGGGTTTGACTTTCATTGACTTTTGGGTTTTGACTCTCGAAATTGCCTTAAAATACTAAATACTAACATTATTACAAAAAACTAAAATTAACATAAAACAAAGCTAATGACCCGTAAAAAGTAAAACGAAAGACTCTAAAAATTACTACTAGACACGACAATATTTGGTGTTGTCAAATACCCCCACACTTGGACTTTTACTCGTCCCGAGTAAAACTCGAGATTGGCAAGGCAAACACAAGTCCAAACATAGCATGCGGAGGCAATGACCTCTCTTCCCTCACCACTACCTTCTTATATCTCCCTCAAAACACAACCACCTATTAAAACAAAAAATGACTCAATGTTGTTTTAACACTCTTCCCTTACCTCTTCCTACTTATAACTCCCTCTTAACAAGACTCGACACACCACCAACTCCGACTCAATTCACATAATTCCTCCCTTCGTATAACTCCCAAGAATGTAGTATGACCATCTTTGCCTTATCCGAAGGCATAGCGAGATGGTCTTCATCACCAAACTCCATGCAACTCCACTACTTATACCACCCCCTTATTACTCCACTAGTGTAATGCATGGTTACTTGGTTGGCCCCAAACTACACAATTTGCACAACCAAGCAACCACCAAGAGAAAATCCACCAATTTGGAACCAAATTTGTGACTCAAAATAAAAATAAAGGAAGTCCTAAGCTAGCCTCCTTCCAATTCCCTCCTTATCACTCCCTTCTTATGCCTCCAAAATCCTCATCATAGAAAGTATTATGCTCAAATTTTTTTCATTTTTTCATTTTTTCCATTTTTTTTCTTGAAAATCCCTCATTTTGCCTAAGGTGCCCTTTCAGGTTTTCACCTTAGCTTTTCCTTTCCTCTCATTGGTGGCTCGCAACTCGATTTTTCATTTTGCCCGGAATGCCCTTTCGGGTTTTCATTCCGTCCTCGGCCACCTTCCCAATTTTTGCCTAGGTGCCCACCCTTGTTGGTTTTCACCTAGCCGGGATTTTCAATTTTTTTTTTCTTCTTTTCTTTTTCTCTCTCTTTTTTTTTTTTTTTTCTTCAAAATAAAGACAAATAAAATACAATGCATCAAAAACAAAATAACTATATACAATCTTCTCCCCCACACTTAGAACATACAATGTCCTCATTGTAGGAGAAAAGAAAAAGGTTACCTCATCAATTGTCGAAACGAGAACAACCCGAGGCACCTCCTCGGTTTCTCCTCCTCTCCCTTTCTTCTCTAACCCGTCTTCTTCGCTCTAGGCCTTCATCAAGGGCCTCTTGGGTGTAAGGAAAAGGGTAGCCCGGGTTTTGTTGGATGGACATCCCAAAGAGAGAGCTAGCCAAGCCATAGACGTCCTCTTGTGCCACCGCATCGTCATAGGAGTCTTGAAGATAGGTGTGGTGGCGCTCATTTTGAACGTTAAAGTGGCTCGTAGCTTGCTCCCTCCAAGCATTTTGGGTGGTCCACATTTCATTTTGTTCCCGCCACCTTTGATCTTGTTGTTCCCTCCAAAGGCGGGCCTCCTCTTGCCCTTCTGCCATCCTTCTCCATTCCTCTCTTTGAGCCCTCTCGGCCTCCCCTCTCAATCTCTCTCTCTCTCCTCCACCACATTGTGCCAATCATCCAATGTCTCAAGCCTACTACCTTGTTGTTGTTGCCATGTGTTCGAATCGTCCACCCTCCCACTAATATGCTTCAAAACGTCGTTGGTGCTAGCAAAATAGTTAGCCATTTGTTGTTGCCATGGCTCCACGGGTATGCTAGAACGACCCTCCGCATCAAACATGGGGGTGTCGGTGTCTTGGTGGCTTTGGAATGGTGATTGGAAATGGAATGGTGGTGGTGGTTGTTGTTGTTGTTGTTGTTGTTGTTGTTCAAAATTTGTGGTTTGGGAAGGTCCTTGCTCAATTGCAAGGATCTCGATCTCCTCGCTCATTTGCTCACTTCCCTCACCACCCTCTCTCCTTACCCTCCTTCTTTGCCTCAAAGGCACTTCCTCTACCTCCTCCTCCTCCTCATTACTCTCCCCCAAACTCTCCTCCCTAGGACACAAAAAATGCAAAGCTGTGGGTCCCCTAGGCAAGGGGTTGTTTGGAGGTCTCGGCATCTTCATGTAGCTAAGCCCGTCACTCCCCAACCAAAACCCTTTCAAGGGTTGCTCTTTGCTAGTCTTGAACATGTGAACCTCCTCGAGCCCTAGTCGGTTGTATCTCGCCAATCCCCGACAAATGTTCACCTCTTGATCATTACCAATGCCCCCCTCATAATGCCTCACCAAGAAAGAAATCACCCCCCCAAGATGGATGCTTGCTCTAGTAGATTTTTGCCTATGTTTAATGCAAGCCCTCAAAAACAAATCGGCCCAATCCGGGATCCCTACCCCCTCCAGAAGCATAGTCCACAAACATAGCCGGATGCTCTCTGGCACTTTGGTGGGTTCTCCCGCGGAGTTGAAAATGGTGGTAAGGAATCTTGTGATTAGGCGGAGTAAGGGGTGGGTGATGGCTGGAAGTTTGGCATCTTTAGATGGGCCGTGGTAATTTGTAATGTTAACCCACATTGTGTGCATGTTTCCCTTGGGGCACCTAATGTCTACGGGTTGCTTGGTGATTTTCAGGATTTGACGGATTTCGGAAGTGGTGGCATTATGCCAAGTTTGGTTCAAACGGAATCGGTAGGCTTTCTCCTCACCTTCGGGCACATCCAACTCCGACAAGGTTGCTAGAAACTCGTATGCGAAACTCCTATAGGGGTAATCCCAGGAGTTCGGCTCGAGATAAGCCTCTAGCCCTACTTTAGCTAGCATGTCCCTTGTCAAGTTGAACATGCCTAAGGCATGGAGGGTGGTTGGGCAAAAGAATTTGGTGGCTACGAGAGGTTGTGTGGTTAGCTTATCCCAAATTTTCTTATATTGAGCTTGCAACCTTTCATAGCCCATGAACACCGCTTCCACCTCGGTGTCGGGCTCACTCACCGCGGCCCTCTTATTTTTCCCTTTGCCAAACAATTTAGAGATCTTGGGTGCCATTTCTGCAAAAATTAACAAACAACACACTACAACAACAACAAGCAATCACTCGAAAGATTTTTCACTCAAGCAATTCAACAAACACTTGGTGTGCAACAATTTCTACACCTCAAGAAGCTAGTGTTTGTTGAATTTCTTTACCTCACTCAGAAAACTTTGTCCAATCCTAACTACACAATCAATCAAGGGAAAGGGAGAACTCAACCTAAGACTAATTCTAGCCTAATTCGAGCAAAAACTTGAAAAACAATGAAAAAGTTGAGTATGAAGTTATACCTTTGCTTTTCCACAAGATTCAAGCTCCTTGATGATTAGAATAGGTAGGGAATCCTACAAACAACCTTAAAAACCCAGCAAAAGATCCGAAAAAACGAATTTGAGGAAAAAAAATCTAGGTTTTCAAAACGGATTTTCTGAGATTTTTAGTGATTGAGATTGATTTTGGGGTTATTGAAGGTAGAATAATGATTAGGAAGAAGAATTGGATTGATTTTGATGAAAGCTTTGGAAGATTTGAGTGAGAAAGATGGATTTTTGAGGGATTAGGGTTGGGTTAGGGGTGTTTTTCGTGAAAGATGAAGGGTGAAGGTGTGTTTTTGTGTTTATGAAGAACTCGGGCAAAAAGGAGAACAAAATACTGAAATCTGCTTTCGACGTAGGCTGCGTCATACGACGCAGGCTGCGTCTTCACGACGCAGGCTGCGTCTTCACGACGCAGGCTGCGTCCTTCACTGCCGAGTGGTTCTAGCTTTTGCACTTAGCAAAATTTTTGCTAAGTGTTCCAAACACCTTCCAACTTGCATTTTCACTCCAATGGTCCATGATAACCTCCAATATCCAAATTCCATCGATTCCCGAACTTTTTATCTGTGGCACGCATCCCGAGGCGGCCGAAAACTCGCAAAACTTCACAAAACCGTTAGTAACTTCAAAAAAATTTTGTTTGATGCAATGTCTAACTAATTGAAAACAACTCAAATGCTAAGAATTAACAAAGAAACTTCAAAGAAATATTCACAAGGATAGAGTATGTACACGGTTTGCCGTTTATTTAGAGTCGATGGCTCGACTTAGCTATTTCAAGCTTTTCCACTTTGATAAACGGGGTCTTCAAGCAAGACCTCTTCTTCCCCCTCCCGGGCACATCCTTGGAAGTAGTGTTTGAGACGGTGGCCATTCACTTTGAGGAGCTTTCCATCCCCGGACCCCTCCACTTCAATAGCTCCATGGGTAAACACTTTGTTGACGGTGTAAGGTCCAAACCATCTTGACCTCAACTTGCCCGGAAAGAGCTTAAACCGGTTTTGGAACACAAGAACTTTATCACCTTCCTTGAAAACGCTACGGTTTATCATCCCATCATGCCATCTTCTTGTTTTCTCTTTGTAGATGGAAGAGTTCTCATAAGCATCTTGGCGAATTTCTTCAAGTTCTTGTAATTGAAGCTTCCGGTGCATACCGCTCTCATCTTGTTTTTGGTTGAAAGATTTGATAGCCCAATAGGCTTTGTGCTCAACCTCCACGGGGAGGTGGCAAGCCTTGCCATAGATGAGACGGAATGGGGACATGCCAATGGGGGTTTTGAAAGCGGTCCTATATGCCCACAATGCATCAACTAGCCTCTGACTCCAATCCTTTCTATCCGGATTCACCGTCTTTTCAAGTATTCCTTTAATTTCACGGTTTGAGAGTTCGGCTTGCCCGTTTGTTTGTGGGGGGTAGGCCGTGGAAATTTTATGATTCACCCCATACCTCTTGAGAAGGCCTCCAATCACCTTGTTGCAAAAATGGGTCCCCCTATCACTAATGATAGCCCTTGGAAAGCCAAACCGAGAGAATATGTTCTCTTGAATGAAAATGGCTACTACCTTGGCATCATCGGTGCGGGTAGGAATGGCTTCAACCCATTTTGACACATAATCTCCCGCCAAGAGGATGTATAAATAACCACCGGAATTTGGAAAAGGGCCCATAAAATCAATTCCCCACACATCAAAGATCTCACAATATAGAAGAGGTTGTTGTGGCATCTCATTTCTCTTTGTCAAATTCCCCACCCTTTGACATCGGTCACAAGTCTTTACAAATTTGTGGGCATCTTTAAAAAGGCTTGTCCAAAAGAAACCGCATTCCAGCACTTTTCTAGCGGTTCTTTGTGGCCCAAAATGTCCTCCACAAGCATAGTCATGACAATGATGTAAGATGGAAGGGATCTCACTCTCGGGCACACATCTTCTCACAAGTTGATCTTGGCAAAACTTCCACAAGTAAGGATCATCCCATGTATAGTGCTTGGCATCGGATTTGACTTTGCTCTTTTGATGAGAAGAGAAATGGCTTGGAAGCCGCTTTGTCACCAAATAGTTTACCATGGTAGCATACCATGGCTCCTCCACTTGTATAGCATAAAGTGACTCATGAGGGAGACCTCCTTCAACCTCCTCAAGAGGGCATGATGGGCTTCCTTCATGGTTTAGCCGGCTCAAATGATCCGCCACCACATTCTTCACCCCTTTCTTGTCTTTTATTTCCACATCAAACTCACTTAGAAGAAGAATCCATCTCAGCAACCTTGGCTTTGCATCCTTCTTTGCCACAAGGTATCTAATGGCGGCATGATCGGTGTAGATGATCACCTTTGTGCCCAAGAGATAAGACCGGAATGTTTCTAGAGCATAAATCACACCAAGGAATTCCTTCTCCGTCGTGGAATAGTTCTTTTGAGCATCATTCAAGAGGGTAGAAGCATATTGGATCACATGGGGTCCCTTGTCACTCTTTTGATCCAAAACCACTCCCAATGCATAGTCACTTGCATCGGTCATGATTTCAAATGGAAGATCCCATCGTGGTGCTTGAATAATTGGTGCGGTGACCAATCTCTCCTTCAAGTCATCGAATGCTTTCCTATATGAGTCATCAAAAACAAACTCCGCTTCTTTGTGCAAAAGCTTACATAAGGGGTTAGCAATCTTGGAAATATCCTTAATAAATCTCCGGTAGAAACCGGCATGTCCAAGAAAAGACCTAATGTCTCGGGTGTTAGAGGGATAAGGTAAGGTTTTGATAATGTCAACCTTAGCCTTATCCACCTCAACCCCCCTTTCCGACACTACATGTCCTAAAACGATGCCACTAGTCACAATGAAATGACATTTTTCGGAGTTTAAAATGAGATGAGACTCTTGGCATCGCTCTAAGACAAGAGCAAGGTGTTTTAGACATGCATCATAGGAGTCCCCATGGACGGTGAAATCGTCCATGAATACTTCTATGATCTCTACTAGTCGGATGAGAAGAAATAGTCAACATGCCCGTTTGAAAAACGTTCCCGGTTGCATTACACTCCCACAACAAAAGGGCATCCGACGTATAAGCAAATGTACCGAATGGGCATGTGAATGTGGTCTTGACTTGGTCCTCGGGTGCGATTGGAATTTGAAAATACCCCGAGTACCGGTCAAGGAAACAATAGAAAGCTTTTCCCGCTAGTCTTTCTAACATTTGATCAATAAATGGTAGCGGGAAATGGTCCTTCAATGTAACCGCATTCAAGCGGCGGTAGTCAATACACACCCTCCAACCGGTTTGTGGTCGGGTGGAGACCAAGTCTCCTTGTGCATTCTTGACTACCGTCACTCCTCCCTTTTTGGGTACAACTTGAGTTGGGCTAACCCAACGAGAGTCGGAAATAGGGAAAATGATACCCATTTGCAATAGCTTAATTACCTCTTCTTGCACTACCTCCGCCATGGGTGGATTGAGCCTCCTTTGGGGTTGTCGGACCGGTTTGGCATCCACTTCAAGCCGTATCTTGTGCATGCAAGTCACCGGGCTTATCCCTTTTAGGTCCGCTATGCTCCAACCAAATGTATCCTTGTGCTTTTGAAGTAGTGAAACCAATTTGTCTTCTTGGTCCTCGGTGAGTGTGCTTGAAATGATAAGTGGTAGGGTGTTCTTGTCCCCTAGAAAGATGTACTTCAAATGGCTTGGGAGGGTCTTCAACTCGACCTTCGGAGGTTGGATTATGGAAGGGAGGGGCTTGTGGAGTGGAATACTCAAAGCAAACAGCTCGGAAAGGTTCGCCAGCTCAGGACGCATGCTGCGTCGTGCGACGCAGGCTGCGTCCTACGACGCAGGCTGCGTCCTACGACGCAGGCTGCGTCCTACGACGCAGGCTGCGTTGAGCACTGGTTTGCCCAGTTTTCAGCATTGCTATGACGTTGAGCTCCTCATATGTTTCTATGGGCTCTTCCCTCTCCAAGTCTTCAAGACATTCCTGCACATCAACGGCCAACAACAAACGCAAACCTTCCTCTTCCATGTGGTTAGTTAAAACTACCTCGAGTGGGTCTCTATCACAAAATTTATACATTTGATTCACTAATGGCTCAAAGATATCCAAGAAGAAACAAGATTGATGGTCACTCGGGTGCCTCATGGAGTCATATATATTGTAAGTTAATCTTTTCCCTTCAAACTCCATAGTCAAGCACCCGTTTGAAACATCGATCTTGGTATTTGAAGTTTTCATAAACGGCATACCAAGAAGGAGAGGGGTGGCACTAGAGCTAGATTCCATATCTAAGACGTAGAAATCCGCCGGAAAGACAAGATTATCGACTTCCACTAGTACATCCTCTACCATGCCCTTGGGGTAAACACTAGACCTATCGGCAAGTTGAATGACTACCCCGGTCTTAGACAAAGGTCCTAAACCTAGGGTCTCATAAATAGATAAAGGCATGACATTTATAGAAGCCCCAAGGTCTAGCATGGCACGTTTAAAACTTTCCCCCCCAATAGTGCAAGGAATAGTGAACATGCCCGGGTCTCCACATTTCTTTGGTAAATTTTGTTTGAAAATGGCCGACACATGTTCACTCACCCTAACCTTATGGGTTCCCTTCTTAGGATTTCTCCTAGGTGTACAAAGTTCTTTCAAGAACTTTGCATACCTAGGGACACTATTCAACAAGTTAAGAAGAGGAATGTTTACCTCACATTTTCGGAAGGTCTCATATAAGTCATTCTCCTTGGCATATTTCCTTGTGCTTATCAAAGCACTAGGAAATGGGACTTCCGGTATGTACTCCTCCACTTCATCATCTTCAATAGTGTCCTTGCCCTTCCTTGAAGTGTCTCCCTTGGGGTCCTTGCTTGTGGATGCCCCTTTTTCATTCTTCGATGTCTCTTCATGACCAACCACCAATTCTCCTTGGTCTTCAATCTCCAAGGTTTCCATCTCTAGATTCTTCATCTTTTCCTTTCCTTTCCCAAGGGGGTTTACTTCCAACTCTTTGCCTCCCCTCAAGGTCATGGCACTAGCATTTTCCCTAGGTGGGGGAATGGTTTGAGATGGGAATATTGTGGAGCTTGAGGCTTGGGATTTTGACAAATTTGAGGCCATTTGGGATAGTTGGGTTTCCAAGTTACTCACCCTAAGGTTGTTAGCCTCCCTATCCTTCCTTGCTTCCTCTCTATCCCTCCTTGCCTCCTCCCTATCTTTCTCTTGATTGGCAAGGAGGGTTTGCAAGATGTCACTCAAGTTTCCTTGAGAAGAAGAATTCCCTTGATTTGGACCTTGGTTTGGTTGTCTTTGGGATTGAGAATTATTTGGAAAATTTGAGTTGTTGGGTCTTGGGTTGTTGAAATTTCTTTGGGGATTTTGGTTGAAATTAGAGTTTCGGTTTTGGGTTGGATTTTGGGCTCTCAAGTGATTGAATTGCCCATTTTCAAAACTCTTTGACTTGTCTCCTCCCCACCCCAAAAGATCACGATTTCCCACTTGGTTATACATTCCTCCACCACTTGGGTTTCTAGCATTGTAATTTCCATACCCCATGGCATTGACACTCTCCATGGTGGCTCCTTGCTCAATCATGATGTAACATGTATTTGTAGCATGGTCACCTCCACAATATGAACATTCAAGTTGTTCGGGGTGTTGAGAAAATGAGCTACTTTTGTTGACAACCAAGTTGGACACCATGCTTTTGAGTTCTCCCATCTCTTGCATGATTTTGTGATTTTGAGAGGCATAAGGATCTTCCATGGAAGATACATTTCTAGAGCTTCCTCCCCTTTCATTTTTCCTCCCGTAGCTTCTTGTGTTCATCGCCAACTTCTCAATAATGTTGTTGGCCTCGGCCACATTAAGTGTATCAATTCCACCTCCGGTGGCGGCAATGATCATCCGTTGGTCGTTTTGGCATAACCCTTCATTGAAGGCCGTCAATAAATCATCCCCCGACATCCCATGATATGGGCATCTAGCTACAAGGCTTTTGAAGCGTTCCGAATAGTCATAAAGGGTTTCCCCCATGTCTTGCTCAATGGTAGTGATGAGCTTCTTTGAATGATTATGCCTCGAATCCGGGTAATATTTCTCAAGAAATTTCTTCTTCAAACCCACCCAAGTAGTGACGGAATGGGCCGGAAGATAAAACAACCATTCCTTAGCGGCATCTTGTAAAGAGAATGGAAATGCCCTAAGCTTAAATTGGTCTTCGGTCACTCCTTGGGGGATGGCCCCTTGGCAAATCATGTGGAATTCGGCCAAGTGCCTATTTGGGTCATTTCCCACCATTCCGTGGAATCTAGGCAAGTTGTGGACAAAGAACCCCTTTAGCTTGAAGTTTACATCCCCCATGGGAGGGTATGCGATACATAGCGGTTGCTCTTCGTAGTTTCTTGCCCGGATCTCACCAATCGTTCTATTATCTTTCATTTCGGGTGGGTAGATGATGTTCAAGGGTGGTGGTCTCCTAGGAGGTGACTCAAACACTTGCTCTTGTTGTTCTTGAAAAATATTGTTCCCAAGCTCCTCTTCACTAGGCTCCCTCCAAAAGGGTCTCCTATAGAGGGGATTCGAAACCAATTGGAAATGCTACTTGAGGATGGGTCAATGTCTTGGTCACCAAGTCCTTCTTGTGACCTAGGCATAAACTTTTAAAACAACTCCACAACACAATTAGTAACTTCAACACCAAGTAACCTACAAACAATACAAAAAGAAATATTTGAAAAACAATCTAAACAAAGTATGACACTAACAAGAGTTTCAATTTGATATTTAGCTATATTGCCTTCCCCGGCAACGGCGCCAAATTTGACGGGGCTAAAACACGGTGTCGTTAATTCCGCAAATTAGCTAGGCCAAATAACAATTTATAAAACCAAATCTAGACTCAAACCAACCTAAATAAAAAGGGTAGTAAGGGTAAGAAAAGGATCGAACCCAAGGGAAAGCGGTATTAGCTAAAAATAATCTAATATAGACTCTTGCAAAATATCAATTAATAAAACTAATGACTCTAATCACAAATCAAAACACTAATTACTAATTAAGATACTAATTAAAACAAAGGCTTAACTTAATTACAAACTATGATATTCACAATGGAAAACATGTAGATAACATATAGGGAGAAAGTTTTTCATGAGAATTGATTATCAAGTCTAAAATTACCAACAACAACTAAATACTCAAAGATTCAAATATGGAAAAGTAACTTAGTGCAATTATCCAAAGTTCCCCACAATTAACAAAGTAAAGACCCCTCCTTTCCTTTCTTCCTCTAATTATCTATTACAAGTTTCAAAGAATTAGCCACTATGAATTAAACCACCCATAAATGACCCAATACAACTCAACCAATACTTATTAAAACATAAGCATAAATAAAGATGCAAGCTTTAAGCACAAAACCATAGAAACATGCTAGAATCATGTAATAAAACATTAAACCATGTTCTAAATACACAACAACCCAAATTCCACTCAAAAGATTCCAACTTTTAAACCAAAGTTACAATCTTTCAAGGTTTCTTCAACAAATACCAAGACAAATTAACCAAATTCATCAAGACAAAGCAATTAATCAAACAAACAATTGCTAGGATGGTTAGTCTCAACAACTACTCATTCAACAATGGAATTCAAACATAAGAAAATGGAATTAAATAGAGGAGAAAGGATTAAAAAGGTCTTACAATGCTAAAAGGAAGAACTTGTTCAAATTACACTAAGCAAAGAAAAGATTAGCTACCCATAGTCTTCATATTACAACCAATTTCTAAATAAAACCAAATTACAAGAGCCAAAGTTGAAGAACAAAGTAGAGAAAAACTAAGGAAAATATGATGTTGAATGTTGTATGCTTGGCTCCCTTCTCTCTCTCTTCACTTTTCTTCTTATATACCCTTGGTCCACAAACCTAGGGGCCTTGAAAGGTGGGCTTCCAAAAGACAAGACGAGAAAATGAAGAAATCTCGTGCTGAGAAAGGACGCAGGCTGCGTCCTACGACGCAGGCTGCGTCGTGCTGACGCAGGCTGCGTCGTGATGACGCAGGCTGCGTCGACATGACGCAGGCTGCGTCGAGCACTGCCTGTTTTTCCCTTGCTTTCCTTCTTGACTTTCGTTGACTCATGGACTTTTGGCCCCCGCCTTGACTTCCATTGACCCATTGGGTTTGGTCTTCATGCCTTGGTGATTCATTGCTAGCCCACTCCAATTTCCGGGTTTTTGGGTCTCGGGTTTCGGGTTTGACTTTCATTGACTTTCGGGGTTTGACTCTCAAAATTGACTTAAAATACTAAATACTAACATTATTACAAAAACTAAAATTAACATAAAACAAAGCTAATGACCCGTAAAAAGTAAAACGAAAGACTCTAAAAATTACTACTAGACACGACAATATTTGATGTTGTCAATACTCGATCGAGTGGTACCGTTTTGCCTTGATCTCGATCGAGCTCAAGTTTTTCTCGATCGAGGTGTTTTGTTTATTTTCTACTCGATCGAGCTGTTGTTTTACTCGGTCGAGGTCTTCCCGTGCTGTTTCGATACTCATTGTTTGTTTTCATTGTATGCTCGTATAACATTATGCTATTATGCTTAATGGAGACCTTCGCATTATGATGAGTTGAAATTCACCACAGTGATTTCATCTCGTACGCGATCAGATCTCATAATGTAATTGGGCATTCACATTATGTTGATGTTCACCACAGTGGACTCAAATTATGCAGTGAATATCCGACTAAGCATACATTCTTATTGAAGATTAATTATATCTTATGTATCGATTAAAGGAGACCTTCGCATTATGACAAGTTGAAATTCACCACAGTAATTTCATCTCGTACGCGATCAGATCTCATAATAATGTAATTGGGCATTCACATTATGTTGATGTTCACCACAGTGGACTCAAATTATGCAGTGAATATCCGACTAAGCATACATTCTTATTGAAGATTAATTATATCTTATGTATCGATTAAAGGAGACCTTCGCATTATGACGAGTTGAAATTCACCACAGTGATTTCATCTCGTACGCGATCAGATCTCATAATGTAATTAAATTGGGCATTCACATTATGTTGATGTTCACCACAGTGGACTCAAATTATGCAGTGAATATCCGACTAAGCATCTAATGGGGTGAAATAACTTGTATTAAGGTTTTACCCACAGGTAACCTGACATTAAAGTGAAACACTCATTAAAGAGAGTATACTTGATTATGTAATTAAGCATGCGTAGGTTGTCCACAGATACTGCACTTGCTTAATGAATGTTTATGAGTTACTCATTTAAGTCTCAAGTCTTAGTCATAATTGCTATTGTGTGATAAACTCAAAGCCTAATGTTCTGAGCATTGTTCATAATGCAGTACCGTTGCAAAGCTCTCTCAATAACTTGACAGTCTTTGCTTAAAGTTCTTACGACTTACCACTGCACCAAACATTAAGTCCTCCATTTCGGAGACAGGTTGTACTGCAGCCAGTAAGTACATGGAAATCATTAAGGAACGCTTTCAGACTACCGATAAAGCGGTAGCTGGAAGGCTTATGTCTGAACTTACCACTGCTAAGTATAATGAGAATGTGACCACCATGTGCTGCACATGACGAATCTGGCAGCTAAGTTGGGAAAACTGGGCATGAAAGTTGAGGATCCGTTCCTCGCCCAGTTTATAATCAACTCTCTGCCTGATAAGTTTGATGCTTTTCACCTTCATTACAACACCGTTAAAGAAATTTGGAGTGTTAATGAATTGACCAATAAACTGGTTCAGGAAGCAGCAAGAATCAAACAGAAAGATGAGGCTGATGCCTCAAGTAAGAATGGTGGTCTACCCCAGGCACATCATGTGCATCATGTAAGCGGGAAATCTAAAGGTAAGTTTAGAAACAGAAAGGGCATTAAGTCAAGCCCTTCTGATAAACCGTCTGCATCTGGCATAAAGAAGGAAATTAAGAAGCAGGAAAGTTGCTTTTTCTGTAAGAAACCTGGGCACTTTCAGCAAGACTGCATAAAGCGTAAGAATTGGTTCGAAAAGAAGGGTAAGCCTTTGGCTTTAGTATGTTTCGAATCAAATTATGTTGAAATTCCTTCTAATACATGGTGGCTAGATACATGCTCTAATGAAAGTTCCTCCTTCTTGTGGCATAAACGTTTGGCCCATATTTCAAGAGAAAGAATGAACATATTGGTTAAAAACAATATGTTACCTTCTCTTGATTTTACGGATTTTGGGACGTGTGTGGAATGCATTAAAGGTAAGCAAACCAAACACACCAAGAAAGGGTCCACAAGAAGCACTGCTCTATTAGAAATTATACATACAGACATTTGTGGTCCATTTGATGTTCCCTCCATGAGCGGAGAGAAATATTTCATCACCTTTATCGATGATTATTCACGTTATTGTTATCTTTACCTTTTGCATGAAAAATCTCAATCAGTAAACTCTTTAGAGGTTTACATTAAGGAGGTGGAAAGGCAATTGGAAAAGAAAGTGAAAATCATAAGGTCAGATAGAGGTGGTGAATATTATGGCAAATATGATGAATCAGGACAACATCCTGGTCCCTTTGCAAAACTCCTTGAAAGTTTGGGTATTGTCCCTCAGTACACAAATCCTGGTTCTCCATGGATGAATGGTGTAGCTGAGAGGCGTAATCGAACCCTATTAGAGGCTGTGAGGACAATGATGAGTAATACCAACTTACCCATGAAGTTGTGGATGCATGCCCTTATGACTGCTGTGTATGTTGGAAACCGGGTCCCCAGTAAGGCAGTTTCAAAGACACCATTTGAACTGTGGAAAGGGTGGAAACCGAGTCTTCAACATTTGCATGTATGGGGATGCCCAGCAGAGGCACGCATTTATAATCCACATGAAAGGAAACTCGATCAAAGAACCATTAGTGGGTTCTTTATCGGCTATCCAGAAAAGTCTAAAGGGTATAGGTTTTACTGTCCTACACACAAAACAAGAATTGTGGAAACCGGAAATGCCAAATTCCTTGAGAATGGCGAAGTTAGTGGGAGTGATCAGGTAAGGGATGTCATAGTCAATGAAGTTAGGGTGGCAATTCCAGCTTCTTTGCCCCCAATTTCAATTGATGAAGTTCCACATAATGATAATGTTGACCCAGTCAATATTGTGGAACCTAACGTTGATGACCCTCCACTCCCGAATGATAACATTGCCACTGAAGTTGTTGATACAGCCCCTGAAATAGTATTAAGAAGGTCCACAAGACCTAGAAAGCCAACTACTTCAGATGACTATGTGTATCTACAACAATGTGAATTTGACATTAGTATTGATAATGATCCGGTTACGTTTTCACAAGCTATGAATTGTAATGATTCCGATAAATGGATTAATGCCATGAAAGAAGAGATGGAGTCTATGGCTAAGAATGAGGTCTGGGAGTTGGTCAATTTACCAGTAGGTCATAAGGCTGTCGGCTGCAAGTGGGTCTTTAAGACCAAGCGCGACTCCTCAGGTAATATTGAACGACATAAAGCCAGACTGGTAGCTAAAGGCTTTAATCAGAAAGAAGGCATTGATTATAATGAAACCTTCTCTCCAGTTTCTAAGAAGGATTCATTACGGATCATTTTAGCTTTTGTAGCTCATTTTGATTTAGAGCTACATCAAATGGATGTGAAAACGGCATTCTTGAATGGGAGTTTGGAAGAAGAAGTCTACATGGCTCAGCCTGAAGGCTTCATTATTGATGGCAAAGAGGACAAGGTCTGTATATTAAAGAAGTCCATTTATGGACTTAAGCAAGCTTCTCGACAATGGTATATTAAGTTCCATAATACCATTACCTCCTTTGGGTTTCAAGAAAACACTGTTGATCAGTGTATATACCTGAAGATCAGTGGGAGTAAGTTTGCATTTTTGGTCCTATATGTCGATGACATACTTATAGCAAGCAGTGATTTGGGACTATTACGTCAAACTAAAGATTTCCTATCAAGCAACTTTGAGATGAAAGATATGGGAGAGGCGTCCTATGTGATCGGGGTGGAAATATCTCGAGACAGATCACAAAGGACATTAGGGTTGTCTCAGAAAGCCTATATCAGTAAAGTTTTAGAAAGATTTAACATGGTAAAATGTAATCCCAATGATGTTCTTATTCAGAAAGGGGATAAGTTCAGCTTAAGTATGTGTCCTAAGACTGAGCTAGAACGAAATACCATGAAAAACTTTCCTTATGCATCTCTGGTTGGAAGCTTAATGTATGCGCAGGTCTGTACAAGACCTGACATAAGTTTTGCAGTAGGTATGTTGGGTCGATATCAGTCCAATCTTGGAATGGGTTATTGGATATGCTGACTCAGATTTTGGTGGATGCGTGGACTCAAGGAAAAGCACTTTTGGTTATGTGTTTGTTTTAGCTGGGGGAGCAATCTCCTGGAAAAGTGCTAAACAAACAATTATTGCCTCATCCACTATGGAAGTTGAATTTGTAGCGTGCTTTGAGGCTACTATTCAAGCTTTATGGTTGCGGAATTTTATTTCAGGGCTCAGCATTATGAATTATGTTGCGAGGCCGTTGAGAATTTATTGTGATAATACCGCAGCTGTCTTCTTTTCAAAGAATCACAAGTATTCTAAAGGAATAAAGCACATGGAAATGAAATACTTGTCAGTTAAGGAAGAAGTTCGGAAAAACACTGTGTCAATTGAGCACATTATGACTAGTGCAAATATAGCAGATCCTTTAACTAAGGGATTACCTCCAAAGACATTTTTGAAGCATGCTATTGATATGGGTCTGGAGGATAATCATTAAGGCTTTTCGTTTATGTTTGGATCATGCTAGTGCTTTGTAACGATGACACTTATGTTTTGATTAATCAACTTATGTTTTATTGTGATGATGATTTCCGAACAGTTTTCTGTATCGTATTATTATTATTGTATACACTGTTGTTACACGATTAACAGAATCGGTCCTTTTCCTCAAGGACATTATTTGGGGATTATGTTTGCTCCTTGTACAGACTGATTATTCTAAATGATTGGTCCGTAGTACATGGAAGGACCACTTCTCTTTTATAGTAGTGTCTCCGCCATGACTCAACCAGTTGTTCAGGGATGATCAGGGTAATTAAGATAAACCCATTATGTGTTCATTTAACCGTCTACGCGTCTTATGTTATACTTAAGCGTGACATTATGTTTTGATCAGTAATATGGTCCAAGTGGGAGAATGTAAGAATTATTATTTAATTCTCTATTATGTGGACCTAATTACTGATATCAGTCACCTTAATTAAATAACGGTTAAATATATTGTTTCGGGTTTTTAATAGGAGTCCTAGTTTAAGTGGATTACGGTTAATGTTTACAGGCCATTAACATATCAGGCCCACTTATTCTATTAAGCCCCTCCTGCCACCTCTCTATATAAGCACACCTGTTTGAGCTTTAACCTAATTCATTCATATTAAGAAACACACATAAAGAAAGTGCGTGAATTAGAGAATAAGGAAGGCAGGAGAAGGCAAAGCAATAAGGGTTCTTCTTTTATCTTTCTCAAGTGATTATATTATCAGATCTAATGGCTACATCACGTAAGTATCTTTCAGTAATTATTGCTTTAATCAAGATCCTATAATTTATGTTTACATACCATACATTTTTACTCTTAATTTCACCTTATGTAAGATGACTCATTTACATCTCCCATGTAAAAGGTCACCACCTAGGTTATCAACCAAATCATTTCTTCAATTTCCAACATTTCTAATCTTGTAGATAATTAAATAATATAATTTTTTTGTGTATATACATATTTTATTTGATTGTGTTTTACTATATAATCGTTCAAAAGGAGACTTACTGAACCACAAGCACCTCTTGGCCAGCCGCACACAACACAAAGGGGTCGGTCTCTCAGACCTCAGTTTCAGTTTTATTTCTTTATTACCTTTTTTTTTGTCAGTTTGGTGAAAGGGATGAGAAATGACTGGATGTTCTCTTACGTATTTTTGTCCTTTTTATTCTTTGATGTCCTTTTTATTTGTTTCCAACTAATGGGAGGGAGTCACCTACTAGGTCATGAAGCTCGACAGAGGTCATGGGATGACGATCTCTTCTCTCCTTTGGTCATCCTAATTTTCTTCTTAATTTGTGACTAACATGACTCATCCCCTTCATGACCTTGCTTGAAGATGGTCTAAGGAATGTGTTTGTACCTTCATTATATCTTTAAGTTTAGATATATAAGTACGAAGTTATTTTTTTAGGGTTTTCAAATTATTTTCTATTTGCCAAACTATTTTATTAGATTTGAGCGAAAGTCGTTAATGTGAGAATTTACGAGAAATTGATGGCACATAAAGAACATAATTAAAAACTAGAGTGGTAGAAGGATAAATAAAGAGGGAGAATGAACCTATGTGAGAGATAGGTAAGGATAAGCCCATCACCAATGATCAACTTGTCCGTGCCGTCATAAGGAGAGTCGAGAGATCATTGGTTATGTGGTGAGTGGCACCACTGTCCAAGAGGAAGGCAGCATGAGGAGCAGGAAGGGAGGCAGTGGCAGGGTGGGCTTGAATTGGGGAAAGGAGGAGCGAGGATGATGTGGGGGTTTGGGAAAAGTTGTCTGGGAAACTGTTTCTTGAAGTCTTCACAGTTGGACAGTTAGTGCCCTTGATGGCGACATCACTAGCAGGTGCCTTTGAAGGAGTTGGCAGAGGGCATGGTTGGGGTAGGAAGAAGGGGTGGGGTCTTCTTGTTGAAAGGGAGGAAACCGTTATAGGAGGGTTGATATGAGAATTTGATAAATATTTGCTAGAATTTTCATTCAACATAATATCAGTATTTATACATAGATTACAAGAACCCTAACCTTGGGTAACAAGCTAAAGATTAACATTAAGAAATTACAAGATTACAATAATAAAATAATATATACAAAGAGTACGTAATATCTTTAATAGTTACTTTGCTTTTGTCCTAGGTAAAAGTTTGTTAAAAAAAAACAGAATAAATACCAATTCGCTAATTATGACATTAAATAAAGTATTGTCAATAGACAATTGAACAAAGGTGGTGTAGTGATTGGTAGTCGTCCATTTGAACCTAAAGGTCACAGGTTCGTGACTGGTGACACCATTAACGAAGCTAGGCTTGGGCCGGATGGGCCAAACCCACACAAAGTTTTCTAGAATAAGTAATAAACAAGTTGGTTACTGTTGTGAAAACTTATGGTGGATGTCTATAAGTCACATGTATTAAGGATGCCCATAAATGTAGGATGTATCTAGACTTGTTTATTTACATTCCTATTACATAACTCTCATATGTATTCATGTATATTTATCATTGTGTGCTAATGAGAAAGACATGCCTCGCTACCATCTCTCGCTCTCCTTCTCTAACTTTTATAACACATTATCAGCACGAGTCTTAACCGACTGAGCGAAAAGGGATTAATAATCCTATTATTAGTTTGTTCATATACTCCGTATTATTAAACCTAATAATCAGCCGAATCATATCAGATCTTATTATATTTTATTCCCTAATCAAGGTATGTTTTCAGATTCATGCTGGATTTTTACGAGTTGTAAATTTGTAATGAATGACTTGCCTAACTTTTACGGCAAATTGTTATGCGTGATAATAATACATGATATCAACAAACAATCAAATTCATTTAATTGTAATTTTTACTGGGGTTTGATATGTATGTGTTAGTTTAGATTTGTGTCAACTAATTTGTTTTGCAGCAATCGACTTTCATATGAAGGGTAACTATTATAATTATAATTATATTAATTATTTGTGTATGTATGTAATGACTTTGGATTTAACTATTACAAATAAATGTCGACTCTTTTAGCTTACCCATGTGTTGATATTTTATGATATATTACTCGTAATTGATGAATATTGCCATATTGTACAATTGTGAATCATTGAGATGAGTTGATTATGAACAAACGCATGCATAAATATCTTAAATCAATTACTCATATTGGGTATAAGGTCTAACATATAATATAATTACATGAAAAAGTGATATATTACGGCTAATGATAAGGATAACGATATAATTTGATTGTAGTATGTTATAACCATTATTTATAAATTGCTTTAATAAAACACTCTTCATTTGTGTATTTATGTTCGTAACGATAACCGAATGAAAATATTATGTTACGGTTTATATCTTTCATATATCAATATATGACTAATCATTAATGAGGTGTACGTAAAGACGTAGCCATAGACATGATCTTTATATCTTTGGTCAAATATTTTGTCTCCAATAGGAGACCCTTTAAACTCAATCTTATACGCTTATTAGTTGGATACTAGAAGTACTAATGTTTGGTGAAAACGAATTTCGAAGCTAGACCCCGGTTTTCAAGAGGACTTGGATGAATGAATTAACCATTGTATAAATTTTCAATCTTATCTTTGTATTATTGATTAAAGTGCTTAGTTCATTCCACATGTTGCGACCATATTTTCCTATATGTAGTTTATAAATTCCCTGTTTCAATCAATAGATATTTTTAGTAATTTCAATGGTATATTTCTTTAAAATTATAACTAGAATGGAGGTTATGTGGTCAATAAGCTTTGGAAAGGACATATCATAAATTTTGGACCTGAAGTTCCAAACGATTTACTTTATAAAGATAAACATGTATGTCCATATTATGACTTTGGCCAGAAGTTCAAAGTTTTAAATATGTATAATAATTTAACACCGTCTCATCGGTACATTATATTCATATTGCGTAAGTGTATGTAAGTGGCCAGAAGTCTACATGTAATTGTTAGTGGCCAGAAGTCCATATGTAATTGTTAGTGGCCAGAAGCTCACATATATAATTTTATGAACCACAATTGCGTTTAAAGTGGTCTTTATGAAAGACTAATTTGTTTGTGACTTGTTTCTTAATCACCTATAGTTGAACAATATAATGAAATATCAAATTTGGTTCATTCCTTGAAGTGAATGTGATATCTCATAAAGACTCTGCCTATAGCAGAGATCGAGAACATGGTATTATGATAAGTCTAATATTACCACCTAAATTGAGCCTAATAATGTGGCATTTGACGAGCCAAGTAAGGAAGCCTTAATTGAGCTTAATGAGAGGCCTTATAATTAAGTCAAATTCGTTCATTGAAAGAAATGAAAATATTTCATGAAAAGTCATGTTAGACTCATCTATCTATATGAGTAAAGAAAAATCAAATATTGATATACATTTTGATTGATATTTATTATATGGCCTGAAGTTCATATTATTATTTAAAGATACTGAAACTATGACTAGAAGTTCATAAAATTTACTTATACTAAATTATGACCTGAAGTTCATAATGTTTACTGATATTGAAACTGTGACTTGAAGTTCACAATGTTTATAAATTCTCACATTTCATATAGTGAGTATTATTTGAGTATCATAATTAAGAATAAATTCAATGTTTATACAATGAATATTTGCAAAATATGAGATACTCTTAGAAATTGAGAATCATATCAAATCAATTCAAAATCATTCCTTGAAGCGAATGAGATATCATGGTTTGAGTATGGAATATATTTATCATTCATACAAATAATGTAGTCATGTAGACACTGTTGGAGTAAGTGTCCTCCACAATAGTGCATTTATATAATAAATCTCATTTGGAATATACGTGGCATGATTAATATATTTTGATACTCCACGTCAGTTGATTAACGTAAATCGGTAACGCTCAGTTGACTAGAGTTTGACGTTATTGTCGTATGACGGCGGTGATCAACTGATCCCTTTAGGTCACACCTATAGGATGACACCCAAGTAGAATACTAATTATTTGTATACGATAAAGTTTGATTAGGGCATTACATATATTGATATGTACGTTTAGTTACGAGAGTTATTTATTGGAAATTTAGATAGGAACTCATTCCACTTAAGTTTATTAGTCAATTATACGATAACTGACTGAATAAATTTTACATCTTATTTTAATACGATTAAATAAGATATAATTTAGTGATTAATCGTTAATTCATTAAATTAGTTGAGGTTATGCATATATTTTGAGGTAGAGGTAACTAGTTAATTATATTTACAAAGAGTTGTAAAATAAATTAACGGGCATTGTGGGACCGATTGTATATTGATATAATGGTAAAATATCACTTAAAAGTTAAGTATATATTATTTATTAATTTGAGTCATATAATTGTTATATGATCAAATTAACACTTAATTATATAAGATAATTAAGCATATGATTATAAGTATTTGTGGGACAAATATCAAAAATCAAAATGGACTACATTTCACCATGTGGACCGAAATTGTAGTGGAAAAACACAATGATGATTGTTCATTTCTAGTATCACACTACAACATATTGATTATGACATATTATGACATGGACATGATCATAAACAATCCCACACTAGCTATTTGCATGAGAATAAAAATAAGCAAAATAAAGCTCATTTTGGAGCTTGTGATCCGGCCATAGTGCCATAAATTGAACAATTGTTGTTCAATTTCATTCACTTCATTTTTCATGCTTATTTCTTACTTCTCTTTCTAACTCAACAACTCTCTAAAACTCACATGCAAACTAATATTCATACCCTATTACTAGTGTAGTAATACAATAATATTAGTAATATAATGTCTTACTTATTATCTAGTTAATAATAAGTTAAGATTATTTGGGTTGATTCTTGGGTGCAACAAGAAGGAGACCTTCTACTTTGGAGGTTGTTTTATGGAGGATCATCCATTAATTTCATGCTCAAGAACAATAAGAAGGAGTTCTTATTGTGCCCACATTGAATCGAAAATTCCCAATGTAAGGATATTTTCGTCTTATCTTTTATTTTATGCTTTTACATTTGCATGCATGATAACTAGATCCTAAATCATTAAGTTAAGGTAATTTAATGAACTAATTAGAGGAGTCTAATTAGAGGTCTAGGACTTTCAGACACATTATAGTGTAAGTGGCTTAAAGCACTATGTGTGGTATCTCGTATACAAGTGACATGTGATCAAATTATTTAATATTATGAAGAGAATGATCACTATAAATCGTAAACGGACAAATGAATTATTAATTGAGTTTAACTGAGAGTATTCAAAGAATCGGTTATGAGTACTATTCTTAGAAGGAATTACTTTGATGTATGAATTGTATTCATACTAGAAGAAATATTAATGTATTATATTCCCTGAAGGATTATTGCGATATAAGTTTAGTCTTCCCAATATAAATAAGACATCAGTCAGTGTCTTATGTCACATCTATTATTTATCTGGTCAGATACAAAATAATTATTTTAAATTCATATCCGAAATATAGCTAACAGGAAGTTTAGCACTGTAATTATCGTCAACTAAAAATTTGGCACGTGAGATGACATTGCTAACCAGAAGTTTAGCATGTTGAATTGTCAGTTAGAAATTGGCGTGTGATAAATTATAATATCTAGACATGACAAAGTGCTTATGAAAGTTGCTATGATTTTTGAGCAAATTTAGAAAGTTGACATTAAATGGTTAAGATGTGACGATTGAGGCCATCCGGGTTCCTATTATACCCGTGTTGATAAACCTGAAAATTTATCTTAAAAAAAAGTGCGGAAAATCTCTCTTGTAGAAATTATATTAAAGGCAAGACACTACACTGAGATTGAGTATATATGATATTAGAGATCTAAACAGTACTCAATATTGAATATAGAACTTAAATGTTCATGTATGGATTGCCATTTGCCACTATATTGTGTGACTTGTAGCCACATATTAATTTTGGAGTAGTTGTTGTGATTAAAAATAACATTTTGATATAAATGAAATCATTGATCTCTCAAATTGGGCAATGTGATTCATCACATTTGAAATTCAACTGCATTATATGTTACTCCCCGAAAATTTTTTGTTATTGTACAAAAGCTCTCATGTCAAGTCTCATTATGATATGAGAAATTTAGATCTAAGGTAGATATGATGATATATTTGCCATTAAATCTATCTGTTATTGATAGTTTTTACCACCTTAGGGCGAGAATGATAAGGAGAAGCTGGTAAAAACAAGCAAGTATGATATCCCAAACTGGACCTGAAGTTCAGCGGTTTGTTTTCAATATAAAATACATCAAATAGAGGTTCATGGAATTAGAAATAATGGTATTCATTTGGTTATGTAGATGTATTATGATACCACTTTTATCACCTTATTAAAATGGATATATTATTACAGTGAAATTTTTGATTTGATTATAGACAGATTACCCTATATGTGGTATAGCGAGCTATAAATTAGTCATTAGAAAATATATGTAATGAGAAATTGGATTCGTGCCAAATTGAACAACAACCACACGTGAAATGTAATGTAAAAGTCATATCGGTTCACATATTTCAAGTAATAAGAAAATGGCAAGCATGGGCAGTTGGTACTCATATGGAGTAAATAAATTTGTATGAAAGTGACATAGATATCTGAATGATAATAGATGGCCTATATAGAAGAGGAATGATACCAAATATATTTAGATATCACTGATCACTACTGACAATATCGCGAGATAATGAAATTATATCGATATGTTTAACGAACCGATATGCATTTGCCCGCGGAATTTAAATGGACTAGAAAATGGGGATCTTATATGTAAGTCCAGTTTTTATTGTCGACATATAATCTTTGATTATAAATGAGCTCATGGACCTGAAGTCTATTCATTGACATGAAGTCAATTTTAATTATGAATATTGAAAAAGGAAAAGAATATTGTACAGTTTGCATTTTGAGTCATCATCATGTGCAAGTAGATTATAAATCATCATTGCATCTTAGTTTTGTATATACATTCTTTTTATTACATTGTTATAGAAATGTTATTTAGAATAGTTATATTTCATATGCATGCCCATATTTCATGTTATTGTAATAAATAGATCGATAAATTTTTAAAGGAGAAATATATTTTACTCATACGAGGATAACTCCCTTAAGGAACCTCTTATGAATGATCATCAATTGTTAATGGTTGGAAAACTCATGATGAAATATATATACCTCTACAAGACGATTGAAAGATATTGTGATTAGTTCCAAAATGAAACATCAAAACTCCTTTAGAGTTTACTTGATGTATTTATTATTGTCTCAACCTGAAGTTTGAGCATATGAGAATTCAGATTTGAATGAATTTCTTACTAAACATGAAATCAGTTTATTGTCTAGAAGTACCATAACGATTGAAAAATAATGTATTCAAAGTCTACAATGAGGATAACAATTCATACAATAAGATGATTTAGCAAGAATAAGAATAATTATTGTTCAATATGAGGTGTGAATTACTGTACTAATTCTCCGGAAGAGAGTGAATTCAAGAATGACAGGTACACTCTTTTTCCCTTCGACTAGGTTTTTTGTCCCAATGGATTTTTCCTAGCAAGGTTTTTAACGAACTAGCACTATAAGCGCGTTATTACACTATAGTATGACTATCATGATTGTTGTAATGACAATTATTCTAGACATATAATATTATGTCATTTATTGGGAAGAATTTCTATTACAAGTGTGATCGACTATAATATTTTAGATGAAGGCTCAAAAGACATCATGAATGCTTATATCCAAACTGCGAGTTTTGAAGAAATAATATACTCAAATTAACAAGGATTTATTAAAAGATATCACAATTATCAACGATGGTTCCATTTCAACGATCGAGAAGTTGCACAAATATGGATTTCAAGATATATCAAGTTATATAATCATCAGGAGGAGTAACACGTGCTGTATTTTTCCCTATCCATGATTTTGTCACACTGGGTTTTTCATGGAAAAGTTTTAACGAGCCAACTTGTTATGCGTGTTTGCAGATCAGTGTACTTTTCCTTCACTAGTGTTTTCCCCACGAGGTTTTTCTAGGAAGGTTTTCATTGAAGCATTTTCTTCAGGAATGGACATCGAAGGGGATTGTGGATGTCTATAAGTCACATGTATTAAGGATGCTCATAAATGTATGATGTATTTAGACTTGTCTCTTTACATTTCTATTACATAACTGTCATATGTATTCATGTATATATATCATTGTGTGCTAATGAGAAAGACATGCCGCTCTACCATATCTCGTTCTCCTTCTCTAACTTTTATAACAGTTACTAGTTTATGAATTTTATGTGGTATATATAATGGTTGAATGGTTGGTGCATTAGTTTCTACCGGTCTCCTCAGGTCACGCGTTCGAGGCAAGGGGAAGTGAGTTTTTTTCTTCTTCTTAAATATTCTTAATTTATTTTGATTGTACGTTTGGGTATCAACTGAAAGAACCCATATTTTATTAAAAGTGGCGTTTGTAGGATTTTTGTTCAACTTTAATTTACCATAAAATCGTCTTATAAGAATTTATTGTTATTTATACTTCTAATTTATTCATTCCAAATATTTTTATTAAAAAACTCATGAAAGTTGTTGGAAATAATCAATGTATAATTTAATGATTATATATGACTAAATGTTATGGAGTAGTTTGTATGTTTTATATACTCCCTCCTATTCACAATAACATTCCCCCTTTCCATTTTCATCTATTCACAATACCTTCCCCTTTCCTTTTTTGGTAAACTTTTATACTTATTTTAATCATATTACCCCACTACAATACCCCACAATACCTATACTTTATCTTATTTTAATCACCTTACCCCACAACAATAATTATTTTAATCACTTCACTCAACAATAATACCCCACAATACATTCTCTCTCTCCAATCACCTTACCCCAACTACATTACTTTTGCTTATTTAATTCAAAACCTTAAAATTTGTGCCAAATGGGAAGGGGGAACATTGCTCTGAATAGGAGGGAGTAATAATCTAAAAATGCTATAAAAGTTAGACAACATTGACTTGTGGTGTGAGGTTGTGAGCCTTTGAGGTCCCCAATGAATGAGTAGACATCTATGAAATGAAATTCGGCCCCAACTCTTATTTCGTCCTAGCTTCGTCCATGAGTGACATGATTCTTATTTTAATATTTTAGCCATTTGTCCTAACAGTTTATTTGGCTATTTGAAAAAAATATTAATGTAATTTCTAAATTAAAAGATAGAATGATTTAGATTGATTAATTAATAGTGTTGTTGGTCAAATTGGATGGTCTATGCAGAGTGGCGGTGCCTAATAAGAATTGGGTTTACGTGGTTGAATAATAGAAACACGTTGTGTCGATGTGAGGAACACGGTCTACAATGCCAAGAGAGAGAAGAGATGGATTGGAGAAGAGAAGTGTTGAAAAATCAAACACTTCTTTTGAATGTTAGACCCGAGTCCTCTATTTATATTAGAAAAGAGAAGGTAAAGGGGGAAAACACGAAACTGTGCTTGTCTGAACCTCTTAGAAGAAGCACAACAGGTTATGCACTTCTTCAAACAGGTGCACCTTCTGTTGCGTTTCTTCTAAGAAGATTTCCTCAAGTGATTAGAACACGCGTGTTTGCGGATTCTTAGAAGAAGTAAATGCATGTTGGATTAAGGATAGAGTTTTAGGTACACGAATCACACTCCTTAACCAAAATAATATCTTTTGTAATTCTGTAACTTTCCAACTCAAATTGACTTTAGTTATTGTCAAAACGATCGTAATAGGACGTAGATGACGACTCAGAGGTTCACTAATATGTTTGAGCAACGTTGTACAAGCCGACCGATGAAATGTCATCGAAACGCAATGAAAGCTAAACATGGTCTGATCGTCATCAGGTGGTTGCGAAAGGTATAGAAACGAGTGTATACAGAGCCCCCACTTTCACTGAGTATAATTGGGCAAGGAAAAAGTCAAATTATAACCATTTTTAATCAAAGGTTACAACTCGGAGACTATGGCAAGATGAGACGACTAAAAGGGATTAAGTAAAATATCTATCGTCCGGAACAATTTAGAGTATGTCGACTAGCGAGGAAGGTCGTTATAAGTCTATTAAACTACGTAAGGAGGCTTTCGCTGGGGAATATAGAGGAAAGTAATACTTCCTCCCTTCAATTTCACTCTACCCCTTTCACTTTTGCACACTATTCATGAGTCGGCATCTATTTGCAATTTTCTCTCAATATATAAATGAAAATATATACATGTGTGATCTTGTTTAATTCGTCTTTACGTGTACATAAAAAAATATCTAATTTTTATAATTTTTACAAATACGTATTAAAGATATTTAGCGCGTAAAATACGTCTTGGTAAGTGTGAAAAAGTAAAGTGATAGAGAGGAGTTGAAGGGAGGAAGTATGAACGGAAGTTGGGACTTGAGATGTATTATCTACCTAGGACGCGACAACCTCTCGCCGCGAAAATAGAAATATTAACAACTAGGAACATATTGTTCATCATTTGGAAAGAAATTGTAGAGATTGCCTATGCGGACCATTGGATGATCATTTGGATTACCGAAATTGAACAAAAATTGTATTTGACTTGGTGATTGACTCAATTTTAAGTTTAAGGAAGAGTACAACATCGTCTAGTTTCAAATTAATGGAATTAAAATAAAGATTAACTAATTAAAATTTAAATCATGAATTTTTAATTAGAAATAAGACCACTCGAATTAGTGGAAATATTCAATTGGTAAATAAAATATCTAAAAGATTAGATTTAAAATTCAATTTTGAAATTGAGTTAAGTATGACCACGGGCCTCACGCGCAAAAGCGAAAGCGAACTCATAACGACTTTTCATAAATAAATAAAAAGAAAAAAAGAAAAAAAATCGCTACAAACCCGTTTTTAAAACATGCGCAACATAAGCGGCTACCCTTTGAGCAGTCGCAACAGGCTGTGCACACCTTCAAAGAAATGCAGCTTCTTCGTTCTACGTTTCAGTTATTAGAATACGCATGTTTGAGGATTCGGATGAGAAGTAGATGGATGTTTATCTTTTAGGATAGAGTTTAAAAGACACGGATAAACCTTTGAAACCAAAATAATATATTCTCAAATTCCTTAATTTTCTGAATTGTACCGAGATGTGGTATGAAAATGGAGACGATGTTTGACCCACACTATAAATTGACTTTAATTATTGTCTAAAAGAGCGTAATAGGACGTAGATGACAACTTAGAGGTTTACCAATATCTTCGAACAATATTATAAGCCGACCTATGAAATGTCATAGAAACACAATGAAAGCTAACATGTCGTCCCATCATCATCAGCAGGTAGCTTGAGGAAGGTATAGACAAGTGTCTACAATGGACAATCATCAAGGCCTTTGGGTAGTAATCAAAGTGCTTATGAGATAAAGTAATCGAACTAGATAATGACCTGACCCGACCCAAATCCGATCCGTCCCGATATATCTTTTGACTCGAGATGACCAAACCCAATGACCCGATCAAAACCCGACTAGGCCGACTCGATATGATCCGATACGACTTGACCCAACCCGACTAATTCGATCGTCAAGTGTAGTATAAGTATTAAAATGCCGTTATATGTTGCCTACAACAATTTCCAAAAATAATCCAAAATTATTACTCTCTCCGTCCCGGTCAATTGTTTTCCTATTTCTTTTTAGATTAAATCGGTGAATTCTTGTCCTTTTTATACGGGTAAGGTTTTTTATAAATAATTTGACACCCCAATAATTCTTCACTTGTCATCCACTAATTATAACTATAAATGATCCCTTACTATTTCCTTGGTCTTTATATCAAAATGAATAGACAACAATTAACCGGGATGGGAAGAAGTAATTGATAAACTTACTACTTAGACTCTTAATCAAATTCTTGATTAAATTGACATGTATACTTAGACTCCATTACTCAACTGTGTATGGTACGCAGTTTATTCTGAGACCATCCCTAAGCAAGGTCAATTGGTAGGTCATGACCTTGCTTGGTCATGCTAATGATGTAATTACACAAACATAATTGGTGACCATCTTTGCTAATTGGTGACCAAAGGTCAATTTGTGACCATGGTGGAACAAAATTGACCACCTTAGTGACCTACTAGGTGTACAATTCTTGTTGGTTGAACAATATAAAAACAATAAAAAAAAGTATATAATATGGATTGTGAATTGGAAAATGATTGGGTTGATGACCTAGGTCATGACCTTCTGCTTGGGAGGGTGAAAGTAGGTCAAGATAAATAAAGTGGGATTAGAAGTAAAACCGGGTCGCGACCTAATTAGTGCGACCTCTGCTTGGGGATGGTCGATAAACGAAAGCAACATGGACACAAGGTGACCTAAATTAACCGCCAATGGAAGTAGTTGATGAATCAAAAGCATGTTGCTCGTGGGAGGACCAAATTAGGAAAAGGGAATTGAAGATCTTATCCAAAAATGGACTCATTTTTGCAGCTTTTAGTAATGAAAAAAACCTAAAAGTAGAAAAAAAAGAAGAAAAAAGAAGAATTATATTAAAATGAAAAAGAGCAATTAACAACAAAATATAAGATGTCCTTGAAAAAAACATTTAAGGACGTAGTTAAGGAACTGCTACAAGCAATGCCTGAAAAGGAGGATTGCGTCATGACTCATGGGAGATGGAATAGTAATTAGGAAGAGACTCAGAATACATTGGGAAATTCATAAACCTCCATGGTTGACCAATATATATACGTTGCGGCCATCTTTATATCCGCAAGAGATAGGACTGTCTCTTGTTCTTCGTCAAACTCAGTCTAATAAAGCCTGCCATAAACTAATCTTTTTAGATGTGATTGAAATTTCACGCAGTATTACTACATAAATGAGTCTCACCTTGTTCAACAATATCTTAGGAAGATATTGATTAGGTAATTTAATGCACAAATTCCGATCGAAGACGGCGCATATCCGTATTCAGTGAAGACGGGTCGAATTTTCTCTCACAACGAGGCAAGCTAGTGGGAGGACAAGTGGGTATCCATTTAACTCTCCACTTGTATTCCCATTTGGCTCCTTGTGAGAGGGAATTCGACACCAACTGAATTTAATGTAAGAGATACGAATGTAACGGTGATTATTATTGATCATAACAACGGTATTTGTACATATATAGAAATCGAGATACTGAAAAAGACCATCATTTTAGGAAAAATATCGAGTAATTTTTATTTAAGATAGTTATAAGAGTAAAGCTGAGCTATACTTAACTTATTACTCCGTACAAATTAAAAAAATAAGTCTTGTTTGATTTATCTAAAACTTGATAACATGAGAAAATATAATTGGCATTGATGCAAAAGAGACTTGGCCAATGGTGCATTGAATTCAAGTTCGGGTTTGAGTCCGGACAATTTAACTCTATAACTTAGGTTAGCTCGAGTTTGTCATGTATTCGGGCAAGGTCAAGTCAATATTTGGTATGTCGTTTAATAGTGTTTTACGAGTATGGTATATGCATGGGTCTTTTGGGTCGTAATCACTTTAGCTTTGATTCATATGTAAGATCAAATAACTCAATAAAAATCATTTCTATAATACATAAAGAAAAATAAATGAGTAAGACACTAAAAATTAAATAAAATAACATAATGTTTAGTTTATTTTGTCCTCACAAGCACACCCTAAGCAAGGTTTTATAATTTTACTTACAACTTTATCAATATAAAAACAGTTATCACCGTCTAATCTCAATGATTTTCACTATAAATGTGTGTATCTAATATAGGTTAGAAATGTGTATTCTTCAAATCCTTAACAACTCGGTAACATTTTTGTATTGTGGCAGACATGTGTTTATGGTATGTTCACATTGTTCAGTGACGGTGAGGTATCACCGTATCACTAATCTAATAGAACTGTTTTACGGAGTATTTTTGAATTAATAAATTACCTAAAAAATGTCTCTTAATAAGATTATCATTAGATATTTCTCAATATAAAGAGAAAAATGTACCAAAAGCATTAAACGAAATGATGATGATGATGTAAAATAGTACTCCCTAAATTTTGTATTTATTATCCTTATATTGAATATATTAGGTTATAACTTAAGACCAAAAATATAAATTTATATATAAGTTACATCATAATGTAATGATAAATATAGTAGAAGAAAAGCATATATTGAATTGAAGATGGCGTAACATAGGATGGGCACATGTAAAAACTAGACGTAACCCGAAGAACATATTATGGTCCAACAAGTATTTGCAATAGCATTCAAGGGATGGTGATGGTGGGGGGACTAGTAATAGTAAGGTTGTATTCAGAACTGAGTCACTGAGCATCAGCATTTGGATGAGTCAATATAGTGATAGTGGTGTAGCCTAAGTTATAGATAGTGATATGTACTCATGTGTACATGATCCATGGTAAATTGGGTAACCTTTTAACTCACTTGCACAATTTAACTTTGGTGAATTAAATTCACACAATACGTTGCCAAACATATTATTTTAAAATATATTATGCTTAATTTTGTCTTATTCATCTCAGATGAACATATTTGGCTCGTCTTAAGCTTAAGACAGATATACCCGTCTAAAGTAAAAATTTGCCTATTATATAATAATGGGACAAGTATTTCGATTATTCCTTAATAGTTATCCAATACTACGTCAATAATGATAGTCATTCATTGATCAAACAATAATCTAAAATGAAAATATCGGCTTTTACAACAACATAGAAAGGTCATGAAAATACTCGTAATAATCCAACTCACATGTACGAAATAAAGTAATTTAGAATTACCCAACCAGATTATATCCGACCCAGCAAATAAATTGAATATTTACAACACAAATTCTCATCTGTGACGGACCATATTTATTTGTCACAAGCTTATGACGGGTCAAATAAAACTCATATGGGTAGATAAAGACAAGTCATTTATAACTCTCCGACACTCTAATTTTTATCTTATCTGCCTATTTAAATGATACTTAACCCATCATAAAAGCGACTTGTTTACTGTATTTATAATTTGTATGACCAAATTAAAAGGGTAAAAGGCACATATTAACCTGACTCAAAATAAATTAATAGTTGGTCTTGTTTCAGACGGGTCACTTTGATCTGAAGCAATAAAACGAGATTTTGTAACCACTTTACAGTTAGATGTAACCATTATTAAAAAGAACTTGATATTAACTGTGGTTACATTTTATCAAAAAGTGGCAACATAATCTCGTTTGATAAACCAAATATAATGATCCATTCATCATATTTGATACCCACGGTCATATTCACTACAAGTATGTACGGAGTATTCAATAATCTCTTAACGACAATCTTTTCCATATTTTTTTGTGTGAAAGTGACGAATTTATGATAAATAGTGAAGGTTAGTTTTTAGTCATTAAAAATAGTCATTATTTATTAAAAAATGATCACTATTTATTTATTTGAAAAAGTAATCATTCTTTTTCTAGGTCGATCATACCACGACCTTACAATAGAATTTGATAGCGAAATCTTTTCTATTTCCTAAAAAAAATGAATAGATTATTTTCTTTTAGCGGTCCAGATTATATCCTGATATTATTAAATATTCTAAATTTATAAATTATAGGTAAAAGTAAAGGCATAATGAGGTTTGGTGGTGAAAATATAGATAAATGTTTTTAAGAAAAAATAAGTAAGGAGAAAAAATTTGAGAAGATCCTAATTAGCATATTTGTGAATTGTGTCACGTAGGTGAACACCACAGTCCCTCTCACATGCTGATTATTGAGATAATGATGGGGCTCTGACCCTTTCTGAGGATTCTGACCTTTCCATTTTGTAAGTTTTCACTTTGTGTATCCGTACTCTTAGTCTTCACTTCTTTCCTCTGATGTCTTGGTGATGCAACCTCCTCACTATCTTACAAACTCCCAAATATTTCCTACTCATCACTCGCTCTCCCTCATCTCCCAGTCGTCCCCTTAGGCACGGTTCTTTTACACTTAGACCATCCCCAAGCAAAAGTCACACTAACTAGGTCACCACCAATTTTTACTCTTAATTACCCCATAATTATCTTGACCCATTTACACCTCCCAAGCAGAAAGTAATGACCTAGGTCACCAACCCAATCATTTTTCACTTTTCAAACATTTCCAATCATTTTTCACTTTTCAACATTTCCCATCATTTCCCAACATTCTCTACCCCACCCAAACCTCTCTCATACTTTTTTTCATATAATACTTATTACTAACAAACTAAAATTAAGTTAATTTTTACATTTTTGAAAATCTCTTAATAAACTAATAATTACACAAATGTGGAAAAAAACTCGAAATTATTAAAAAAACATTATTCAGTAAATAAAATACGGGTTACATAAAACAAATTTAAAAAAAACACAAAATTAGAATAAAAAAAACGAGCTAAAAAAAATGTGGGTTACATAAAACTAATTGAAAAAACACAAAATTAGAAATAACTAGCTAAACAACCCGTAAATAAGAAAATACATTTCGTTCATAATCTAGTTTCGAAAATTTTGCCAAATATGCTCGATGAGATCATTTTTCAAAGCAATATGAGTGGCACGATCGCGAATCTCGCCATGAATTTCTATGAATCGATCTTGAGCCGTCCTTCTACAACAATACTCGTACTGATCATCACTAGCTGAAGTCGTATCTTCTTTAAACTCCGCGATTATGGTTTCATAGTTAAGATATGTTTCTCGTTCGTCTTCAACTATCATATTATGCATAATAATACAAGCCATAAGAACTTTTCCCATTGTGGTTCTATCCCAAAGAAGACAAGGCCGTTTGATATACGCAAATCGAGCTTGTAAGACGCCGAAGGCACGCTCAACATCTTTTCGACAACTCTCTTGTCGAGCTGCAAATAACCTATGCTTTTGAATTTGAGGCGCAGTAATTGTTTTAACAAATGTTGCCCAACCCGGATATATACCATCAGCAAGATAATATCCCATGTTATACTCCCTACCATTCACCTCAAAATTAACAGTTGGGGCAGATTCTTCTAAAATTTCATTAAATAATGGAGAACGTTGAAGAACATTAATATCATTAAGGGAACCTGGTGTACCAAAAAAAGCATGCCATATCCATAAATCGTACGATGCGACAGCTTCCAAAATGACTGTAGGCTTACCACTTCTTCCGGAATATTGTCCCGCCCATGCTGTTGGACAGTTTTTCCACTCCCAGTGCATGCAGTCAACGCTACCCAACATGCCCGGAAATCCACGAGCCTCCCCCATATGTAGCAACCTTGCTAAATCTTGAGGGGTGGGCCTGCGTAGATACTGAGTTCCAAAGTTATCAATCACCCCGTCGACGAACAATTTGAGAGAGTCTCTTATGGATGTATCGCTCATACGCAAATATTCATCAACTGAATCAGTAGATCCACCATATGCAAGTACTCTCAAAGCAGCCGTACATCTCTCTAATGGTGAGAAACTAGGTCTCCCATTACCGCCTGCCCGTTGTTGAAAATAGCGGTCGTTGGCGGATAAAGCAGTAACTATACGCATAAATACATGCTTATGCATGCGAAATCTACGGCGAAATAGCTCCTCGGGGTACACCGGATCTATAAAGTAGTCATGGTACAATTGGTTATGACCCTCTTCACGATTTCTCTCGATGTTTCTTCTTGGGCGCCTAGTTCGAGGAATTGGTTGTTGTATATTTCTGTTTATGTACTCATTCATACGTTGAGTTATAAGGTTTTGTACCGCCTCAGTTTCTTCATCGATTTCGGCTTCCCACTCGCAATCAGAAAGCCTATTTTGATTGACAATATCGTCGTTTGAAGAATTTGAAGAATTTGAACTTGAGTCATACATTTTAATGTGTGAATTATTTTTTTATATAATATGTTGGAGTTATTTTGTATAATTGAAGAGGGATTGAATGAAGGAAAATGTGTGAGCAATTGATTGAAGGACTATGTGTTATATATAGTTTTTATGCCCAACGGCTATATTTGATCCAACGGCTATAATTAAACCAACGGCTATATTTGATCTAACGGCTATAATTAATCCAACGGCTATATTTGATCCAACGGCTATAATTAAACCAACGGCTATATTTGATCTAACGGCTATAATTAATCCAACGGCTATATTTGTTCCAACGGCTATAATAAGACTATATTTGATCCAACGACTAAAATTTAATCCGTGATAAATCGAAAAAGGAAAAAACAGAAAATACAAATAATCCAAGAAGTTGACAATTAATTATTAAAAAAAAAGAAAAAAAAAAAGAAAAAAAAGAACTTAAACACAATACAGCCGTTTCTTCATTTGACCATTCATTTCACAATTAATCCTTCCATTTGGATCTACCGTCCTCTTCATTTGCTCTTTCTTTGACATGCATCATCTCATTGTTCATCTTCATCTCATTGTTCATGCATCTTCATTTGCTCCTATTATCAAGCCTTTCATTGTTCATCTTCTATTGTTTGAGCCCTCTCATTCCTTCTTTTGATATTCATATGCTATTCACCATCATCTTCATCGGCTCAAAAAGACATGCATCTTCATCTCTGTAAGCTTCCGATCTTTATTCTAATTATTATGTTTATTATCCTGATTATTATTATTATTCCGATTATTATTATTATTTTGATTATTATTATTATTAAACAAAATATAACCAATTATATTATTTTTATTATTAACCGATCTAATATTATTGCTATTAATATTATTATTAACAGATCTAAGATTATTATTATTATTATTATTATTATTATTATTATTATTATTATTATTATTATTATTATTATTATTGTTACTATTATTGTTATTATTATTATTAAACGAAATATAACCAATCATCATTATTTTTATTATTATTTTGTAATTAATCGATCTAATATAATGATATTATTAGTATTAGTATTAATATTAATATTATTATCATTATTATTAACAGATTTATTATTATTATTATTTTCATTATTATTATAATTATTATTATTATTATTATTATTATTATTATTATTATTATTATTATTATTATTATTATTATTATTATTATTTTTGCTGTTGAGCTATTGTTGCTGTTGCTGTTGGTTTTGTTGCTGTTGTTGTTGATTTTAGACCCACAAAAATAAAAAAAAAAGCTTATCTTTTGATTAAAGACAAAAAACACATAAAAATGTAGTTCGTTAAAGATGATTTATAGTATAAAATAAACGAGTACTGACCTAAAGGTCGGACATATATTTGTCCTTAAGCTTTTTCTTCATTTCTTCATCGTCCGGGTTTAAATCATGTCGGGAAAGTAATGTGTTTAGCCAAACCATCTCCATTTTTGTTTTTGTTTTTAGAATTTTTAGATTTTCTATTTGCAAATCAGCCTCTAGCCTTCTTTGTCTATGTTCACTTAGCTTATCGCTACAGACCTTACTTGCCTCAATCCGTGATAAATCCTCTGCACTAAACATAGCCGTAGACTCGGTCACGGGTTCTTTACCATTCCTTTTCTTTTTTGCTGCATCCCGTCCTTCGGGTCGGTTGTTTAGGTCTCCTTGAACATTAAGAGTAGACGGGGTTGTGACATTACAATTAGGCGGTGTAGATAGATTGACACTAGACGGACTAGAATCCATCTCCGACCTTGACCTTTTTGAACCCGACGTACTTACGTCTTTATTTACACCAAGTTGTTGTTTTTGTAAACTCCACTTTTGGTGTTTACTCATGACATTATTAAATACATTAAAATCAACAAAATCGTTGCCATCGTTCGCCTTACGAAACAATTTTTGCGCTAATTCAATGTCGTCTTCAATGTTAGTGCCACTTGCCGGTGGTCGATTTAGAACTTGACCGTAGCACCCAACCCATATGTTGACTAGGGTATTGAGTCGTCTAAAACGACTCTTCATAGCCTCGACACTCCGAATCCCGAGTTTATTTTGATTTCTATTTTCAACCCGAGTTTGTTCATAGAACTCGTATACGGAATTCCATCTTGTGAAAGTTTTTTGATTTTTACCAAATATTGAGTCGGTGCTACTTAAACACCAAGCGGACATAAGAGCTTCATCCTCTTTCTCGGTCCAACTTCGACCATCCATTTTTGAAGCGGATTGATTTTTTTTTGATGGTAATGTGTTTTTTGATTTTTTGGAACAATAAAGAGGGGTTTCCGCTATAAAATCTTGAGTCGAGAGTTGAGACAACATTGGATTACCAATAGTTTCTAGATTTTGGATGTTAGCGTTACCGGAGACTAATTCTGTAAAAGTAGGAATATAATTTGGAGTACTTTGATTTAAATCGGAAATTGGAGTTTCTTGTGATGTGTAATTATCATTATCATAACTTAAAAAATCAAAATTATTTAAATCCATTATGTAAAATACTTTATGGGTTATTTTTGATAAGTTTTTGGATAACTTTTTGATGTTTGTAAAATATTTTTTGTCTAAGATCATAAAAGTAAAATTTTTTTTTACCGTAATTCTATGAAAATGGATCTCTTTTTATAGCCTAAAAATAAAAAAATTTACTGTTTTTTTCTAGTTAATAATATTTTAATATGTTCAGTTAATAATTAAATTTTACATTTACTATATGTATTTATTATTTTCAATTAATTGTGCAGTTGGAAGTTGGATGGTGGATAGTAGGTGGGAGTTTACGTGGAGTGAAGTGTGAGGAAGCTCCTGCCAAAGAGGAAGCTCCTGCCAAAAGATAATGAAGTCACAGTTGAAAAGTAGATCCTAGTGTAGGTTACTTGAGAACTTTTAATTTTTATTTTTTTTTATAATGGGTAACCAATTAAAACATGACACTTGTAAGGTCATCTATTGAGTTAGTTTGCCCCAACAAAGGTCACAAATTGACCTTTGCAAGGGCAAGGTCATCTTAATTTTCTTGTTAATCCATGATTATCAAGCCCCAACAAGGTCATGACCTTGCTTGGGGATAGTCTTAAAGTCACCCCTTTAAGTTCAGTTTAGCTTATCTAAGTTAAATTCAGCAAATTTCAACAAATTTAAGTTCAGTTAAGTTCAGTTCCTATAACTTCAGTTCAGGTCAGCTCCTATAAGTTCAGTTCAGTTCAGTTCAACTCATATAAGTTCACTTCAACTTATATAAGTTCAGTTAAATTAAGTTCAATCTTACAACTTCAGCAAATTAAGTTAGGTTAAAAAACCTTAACTTAACTTATATTAAATTATTTATGTTTGACATGTTAATAACTTATTAATTAAAATTAACATGTTTTATAAAATAAGACGGTCCACTTTTATATATGAAATAACTTTTCATTTAATGCTATTATATGAGTTGTCTTTTCATATTTAGACCGTTTCACGTTTTTTATTGTTAAACTCTGTTGTAAATATTACTAAAAGAAAAGAAAATTCATGCCCTCCAAATAAATCGCTTGTAAAGAAAACGGGGCCTTACTCACTTTGCTTAAACTCTGTTGTAAATATTACTAAAAGAAAAACAAAATTAATATAATAAATTAAAATATAGGATCATACCTTTATTACGGAATACAAACTATTAAGAAGGAACAAGATCACCTGCAACTTTGTTGGTTGAGTCGCAGAATTATCCAGCTCTTCCCAAGACAATTCATGCCCTCCAAATAAATCGCAGGAAGTTGATAACACCCCGTCCCAAGATAAAACCCAACTATAATAATATCCTCTTATATGCGTGTAAGAGAGGAGAAACTAACTCACACACGAAACACCTGACTTTATTTTTCAAACTATGGGAATAGTTTTTCTTTTTAAAGTATATAAAAAAAAAGTCATACTCTTAAGTAAGAAAAGTAACGTATGTAATCATACATTAATTATGCATCAAATATGTACTGAATAACAATAATTAATGAATTAGTATTATGTATTTGATCAAGGTTAAACATTGTATAATTAATCAATTTATTATAAAGGATAATAAGTAAATAATATTTTTTATTAAAATATACGACATTTCCCCACTTATATTAATAATAAAAAAATATGTAGAACCAAAAAATAAACTTTAGTTCAGCAAATGTCACAAGATGTCATGCATCATAAAGGTGGATCCGCCTTTAAGCCTACACATAGTGTTTCAATGAACCACGTAGTAGAGTCAAAGTTGCACCGCCTTGGAAATTTGACTACTCCTGATAGGCACTTTGGAAACCTAACACAAATGACACCTTCGGTGATTCAAAGCTTCTAAGGTCGCACTTTAATGGTCATGTGCATTATTCTGGTATTCATGAGTGTATCTAGAGAATGTGCCCCATTCTCATAGAAGCGGCCTCATACTAGCAGTTATATAGGTGACCCATCAAGAATGCACTCGTGGTCAAGCATTCTGCCCACACGAGCTATAGTTCATTAAGAGTAAAGCCAAATATAATACTTAAACATTTCACATACAAAATTGCACTTTTCTCGTACTATATCATACCACAAGTATACATGACTACACCAAAGAGAGAGACGCAAATAATAACAATCATAATTATGATATAAATTCAGGTTACTCGTCATCATATGATTTGATTTTCCCTTTGCAGGGTATCCTCCTATATGATTAATTCAAATTTGGGCAAAACTACACTCCCTCTAGATGCTTTTCACTTCTCTCTAGTTAGAGCTCTAGCCAACGGATCAGCAATGAGATTAGTTTTGATCACACATGAGCATCATATATGACGTCATTTGTTGCTTTCAATTTGTATTTATTAACGCAATATTATTTCTTATACTCCCTCCTGTTCATAATAACCTTCGCTCTTTCCTTTTTCATCTATTTACAATACCTTCTATCATTCTATATAATTAAAACAGGAACTTTTTGAGCCATATTAGAGAGTCCAACAACGATGAATGACTTTCAAGCTCCCACATTAAAAGTTGTGTTTCTAGCAATATTAGAGTCTCCAACATAATTAAAACTCTTATTAGTATTTTATATTAAAATACAATATATAATAAGAGATACCAATTCAATAATATTATATGAAGTATATATATAATAATGCTAATTAGATATTACGTACATTGGTGGTGTTTGTATTAGAGTGAAAAGGTTAATAATGCTAATAACACACAACAATAGACAAAAATAAATAAATGAAAAAAAAAAAATCATCGAGAAACATTTGAAAAACCCTAATTTATCACTTTCCCCAATTCGATTCCCTGGTTTTTAAGGTTTTATCGAAGAATCAATTCTCTTCTCTCTCACTACCATCTTTACATTTCTCTCTCCCCTTTCTAATTCAACTTCTTGTTAATCCAAGTCCAAATGTGTGTTTATCTTAAATATTAAAATACAATATATAATAAGAGATATCAATTCAATAATATTATATGTAGTATATATATAATAATGCTAATTAGATATTACGTACATTGGTGGTGTTTGTATTAGAGTGAAAAGGTTAATAATGCTAATAAATGTTCGGGAAAAGGGATATAAAATTGAGACGAAAAAAAGTAGAGCTTTTTTTCTGTTAATCCAAGTCCAAATGTGTGTTTTTCTTAAGTACGTAAGGTTTGATAGGTAAGTTTTATTAATGTCCTGCTACAAATTTATAAATCATTTACCTTTTATTGTTGAAATATTATGCAATCATGGTGATTGGTGACACAGATTGAAAATAGAGTTTGAACACAACTAAACAATATGTGAAATATTAGATGTTATATATATATTAGATATTAGATTTATAGTTAAACGTAGCCTGTCGTAATTTAGAGAAGACTATGATTTGATTATAATTGCTTGTGTGTTTTATTATTCATGGAATCATGGGTAGTCAATTTATAGTACAAAGGGAGATAATTTCAAAGCTTTCATTGGGAATGCAACAATGAAAGATACAATGGACATATGGAAGCTACAATGGACTATATGAAATGACAATAGACTATAAATGCATTACCGTTTCAGTAATCACTTTTAATCATTATAAAATGATTATTTTTCTATAATATATAAATAGTCATTTTTTAACATAAAATGTTTATACAATTGTCACGCATTATAACTAATACTAACTCAATTAATTAAGTCAAAGAAAACAAAGGGTGTAATGTCTCTCGACACACAATCTGGCCAGAAGGTTAACCGAACACCATCTTACATTTGAAGTAAAATGCAAATTAATATGAAATTAATAGGTATGTAACACGAAAAACTATAAATCAGGGGGCTTATATATTAATCCTTACTTTGGATATGATACATAATACTGACATATTATTATTACCCCACTGTGTTTTATTATGAGAAAACCAAACCATGTATATTGGAGAGGGTGTAGACACTAATATTAATAGTTAATAATCACACTCCGTGAAACACAAATTAGTAGAGTGAAATTCGAAGTTCTAATAAACTACACCATGGTTAATTAGACAAAGCAAATAGTTAATAATGAGAGTGGTAAACATTCAAACAAAACGGGGGGAAAAGTAAAGGAGATGGGAGGGAAATTAAGCAATCGTTCTAGAATAATAAATAAGAGTGGTTATAATAACCCGTTGAAAGTTAGGGTTGTGCAGTAAGCCGGGATAGGGAGCAGGCTGGGCTGAAAGATTGCAGCGCAGACACGGTGTGAACATCAGACCGGACTGGCCAGCTAGCTTCTTCCACTTCGAGCCCAACCCAAGAGTAGCAGGCTAGACCGAGCCAGGAGGGGCCTTTGTGTTTTATTTGTTTTAGCGTTGAGCTCGGGACGAGCTAAAGAAATTTGAGCACTAACCCGGCCCGTTGGGAAAGTCGGGTTTTGTGCTATGGCTACCCGGGATGGATTTACGTACTCCGAGGTGCGGGCTAGGCTAAGCTAGCCCGCTACGTTGTACACCCCTATAATCAAGTAACGACTAACGAAGACGTACATGTAGTTTGAGTATAAACCAATATTTGGACTCCAACCATTAAGGGTAAGACCAAAAATATCACGTATTCAAATCCTACTACCCCTCACTTCTCAAGTAAAATATTGATAACATGTATGGGGAGTTATGTCGCTACAATGACTCTTTAAGCCAAAGAACATTTGTGCGAGCGGCTTAGTGTATAAAATCGATCTTGAAATTTCAACCATCAGCTGAACTTTCTGGTTGTTGTGGTTTATTTAAAAACATGTAATTGTTAATGCATAATACGAAATCAAAGCGAACTGGAAAATACCATTTAGTTTAAAAGCTTTATAGCTATTTAAACCATTTTATAGTTAAGAGGTAATAACATTGACGTATTGCTTAATGCTTATATGTTGTTAATCTACTTAGTTTATCAGTTAGTGAGAGGGCAAGTGCGGGAATCCATTACCCTCTCCATTTGCATATTGTGAGAAGAGCACAATCCGTCTTCAACTTGTGACTGATATTACTCGTCTTCAATGAAACAAGCTGCTAGAAGCTTTATCATTGTAATCAATTCATGGATGTTATCTCGCCATAATTTTTATTTATGATCGTAAACATTCCATGGATATTATTGTTTATTATTATTATTATTATTATTTTTATTAGGGTATACTATAGTTTAATTGGAGATAAATACCAAAAGTCCCGTGCGTAGCATGGGTATTCCACCTAGTATTTTCTTATTTAGTAACTTTTATACTTATTTTAATCACCTCACCCTACAACAATACCCCACAATACCCATATTTTTTCTTATTTTAATCACTTTACCCACAACAATACTTATTTTAATCACCTTACCCCACAATACATTCTCTCTCTCCAATTTTCTCACCACACCACAATACTTTACCTCATTTAATTCACTTTTCTTAATTTTTGTTCCATTGTTAAATGGGGAACATTATCTTAAATAGGAGGGAGTATTATTTAAAGTAGCTATCAATTGGATAACAGTTAATCCCAACCTCCAAGTTTTTGTTCCAATGATGCATCAAATCTTGACTTTCAAATAAGTATATATATAGTTGTTGCTCATCTTAAAACTTATCCCCTCTTAATCCTACTTTTTTTTTTCTAAACCGTGTAATTAATTAAATAATGACAACCAAGTATTAATTAGAACCCTAGCTTTTTTTGGACGTAAAGAACATATCATAAAGTACGAGTATAAGTGTTCAAATACATCAAGGGGCCGGTCAGGGAGAAGTAGCGTGCTAGCCAAAACCAAGTCCTGAATACTAATTGATCGATGAATTAGAACCCTAGCTTATTGTTAGGTTCGATAACCTACTCTTAAAACACTTCTTAAGAATGACTAATTAACTATTTAATTAGTTTCCTAGATCTAGTGCATGCAAACAATAAAGCATAAAGACAAGGAGAAAAATGATTCCTCACATTGCTTATGGCCGAAATGGGCACAAGGATATGGCACCTTCCCATCCTTGTTCTTGAGCTAAATCACTATGGGATGAACTTTTTCAAGCTTCAAGTGTAGAAGAACTCCTCTTAGTTGCACCTAGACTATCCCAAAATCACCTCTTATCTTTTAATACTAGATAATATAAGAGGCGCCCTTTATATCATATATATTATGTAAACATTACTATTTGGTGGGTTAACTCTTTAATATAATTTGGTGGGTTAACTCTTTAACCTCTTACCTTTATTAATATAATTTGGTGGGTTAACTCTTTAACCGATTCTACAATTAGAATTCTTGGTCCATGAAATATATTTATTATCATCTTTATCCAGGAACACATGGGCCACGGACCCTGATCATTCCGTTGAGAACAACCAAATTTCGATGTAATAACAATTTATTACCCCACTTACTCAACGTAAAAAGAAAGCACCTCGGTGATCCAAGCCTACCCCTAATGAAATTGGGATTTATGGGTCCTACTATTTCTCAAGGCTAAGTCTTAATTAATAAAATATAGAGGTGAAGTCAATTTATTATCTATCTCCTTTAATTGAACTAAATTGGTGATCTATCGATAATTGTAATTGACATGGTCGATAACTCGACATGATATGCATGTGTTGCTTATGGCGATTTGGCATGCATGTAACATATTATAAATAAAATGCAACAACAAATAAATTCCTAGTATGACCTTCCTAAAATAATAGAAAATAAAATAATCTATTACAAATTCGGAAACCAACTCCTTTGGCCCTTGAACTTCAAGTGGCACGCCTCCCAAGGACACCGTCTCGATCGGAACGCCTTTCCGAATGGCACCATCTTTAGGAAACTCCGGAATTACAAATAATTACAAAATGTATAATAAAACTACAAGACTTTCCTATTATACATTTGTAAAATTAAAATATTACAACAAAAGTTATACGAGATCACATAAAATTACAACCGAATCAATATTTCCTTACATTACGGGTAATATCGATTAAAGACTAAGGCCATACTAAGCCAAATTACTTAATTCAAAATTACATAAATCCAAAAATGACATTTATCCATTCAAAATGCAGCACAATTATATGTAATACTCATGTAAAATGATGTGCCAAATCGCCCTAATAAAAAATTATATTGTATATAACCCGGTTTTATGGAAATGTGTGATAATAACCAATTAAAATCACAAATCAATACTTAAATAAAATCGAAGCCCAAGTTAATTACCCTAAATGTTTAGGACTCAAATATTAGTCTTTACTAATCATTTGTCAATAATTCAACTCGGTTTTACATTATTGCTCGTTTTTTACCCTTATTTACATAACAATTATGAAATAATTCCAAATTTAATTACAATAATTCATAAATTTGAAAATAATTTTATTTTAAGATTCTTGAACATTTCCAGGACCTTCATCATGTCAAAATTTGGTCAAAAAATGTTTGAATCATTTTAGAGAAAAATATAGTTTTATTTAATTGATTTTATCAAATAAAATACATAAAACATACGAAAATTAATCTAATTAATTTTATACATTTACATATGATATGTAAAATATATTTTTAATATTTGATAATTTTCTCACACCATAAAATTTGTTTTAGCTATTTTGTGCCAAAATAATCACTATTTATGACCTTTTAACCATTAAAAATCATAAATCATGCAAAATAAATCATATTTTCTCAAATTTTACACACTGTAGGTAAAATATGCATGTGATATCATACTAAAATGGCATGGTCAGATTGACACTATAACTATCTTTAGCAATAAAAAGTTCTTTATACTTATTAAAATGTATCTATTTAACTAAAAATCATTAAATTAAGTAATAATCGTCCATAAATAATCGAAATGTCCTAAAAAAATTTTAGGACCAGAAGGTATATCATGCAAAAAAAATTCGTGACATTATGAAATAAAACACAAAATTCTAGTTTAATTTAATTACTTTAACTCGTAAAAACCAATAAAAACGATTTGCATGCAACATCCATATACTCTGATACCAATTTTTAGGTTCGATAACCTACTCTTAAGACACTTCTTAAGAATGAAAAATTAAATATTTAATTAGTTTCCTAGATCTAGTGCATGCAAACAATGAAACATAAAGACAAGGAGAAAAACGATTCCTCACATTGCTTATGGCCGAAATGGGCACAAGGATAAGACATCTTCCTTTCCTTGTTCTTGAGCTAAATCATTATGGGATGAAATTTTTCAAGCTTCAAGTGTAGAAGCACTCCTCTTAGTTGCACCTAGACTATCCCAAAATCACATCTTATCTTATAGTACTAGATAATATAAGAGGCACCTTTATATCATATAAATTATGTAAACATTACGACTACTAGTAATCTTATGAGAGTATATGAGAACTTGGTGTTTAAACAACTTCCTTAAGGTGTATTCTTATAGAGATTAGTTGTAGTGAAGAAGCATAAGAATGAATGAATGAATACAATGAAAACTTATTCTCTTTAAATGGGACATGGAGGCCGGCGGTCTAGGAGCTTGGGAAGGGAACAAGCATGCTTGCTTTTTCTCTTACCCAAGTCACTAGGGTAGGCTAAAGGCTATTAGGGTGTAATTATGTTGTTTATAACATTAAACCATAACTAATTACCACCCTAATTCTCATCACCAAAACCGGCTCCTATGTGGTAATATGGACTTCGATTTTAAATTTTACATTTTGTCATTTGTCATATGTGACATGTGACATGATATATGTAACCATTCTTACAAATTCATATTTAACTAATTAAATACAATCTTATAACAAATAAATTACACTTTACATATTAAGTAATAATTTATGATTACATGTATGTAAAATGGGTTATCTCACATATAGCTAATATAATCTACAACTTATTGTAATTATAATTAACCAATAATTCTCATCTCTAATGTTTCATAAACATTATTCAGCTTTGGTAATATAACATTTAATTATCAATATGTATCTAATTTAATCATATTACAATAAGATATAATTCTCATATATAATTTGAACTCGATTCAATTCAAGGGATTCATTAATCTGTATCGCTATGCAATTAATTAAATTTCATGATTCGGGAATCGTCCTTTCGGTGTGACCTCAAGGGATCAACTGATCACCACCGTCATACGACAGTAACATCAAACTCTAGTAAGCCAATCGTTACCGATTAATGTGGACCAGTTGACTATCATATTTATCATCCTTTTGTATTCTTGTTATTGAGATTTAATTATGTGATCGCACTATTATCGAAGACACTTACTCTAACACTTATTAGTAAGAATTATGATCTAGGAATTAATTAAGTTTTTATGATTTGGAGTGTAACAGACCAATATTGGAGCCGGGTTCCATGTCTTATATATTACTCCATATTATAATTTTAAATTCCATGTAATAGAAAAATATTCGCACAAGGGATGTTATGAATCAAAGTATAACCAAAATTATCGATGTTCCCAACTTTTTTCTGACATACATGCATTGTTTAAGTTAATTATATCTTTTACAGAAATATTAATTTCCCAAGTAAAACTTAAAGTTTCGAGTTCTTTATCAAGATTTTGTTATTAGTTAGATGCTAACATTCTGAAATATCTTTGTCCTTATATTGGAAACTATGGTAGGCATTGGCTAATAATATAAATTTATATAAATATAATCAATAATAGTGTGAAATTGCATGAATATTTACAATGTTTATAAACGGAGTTGCAACGCAAATGCCGGAACGGGCAATTGAAGTGAAAACAATGTTTGGAGAAGGAGTGATATAAAGTCATACAAAATTGCACTTTGCTCGTACTTTATCATACCACAAGTATACATGCCTACACCATAGGGAGAGACGCAAATAATAGCAATCATAATCATGATATAAAGTCATGTCACTCGTCATCGTATGATTCGATTTTCCTTTTGCAGGGTATCCTCATATATGACTAATTCAAATTTGGGCAAAACTACACTCCCTCTAGATGCTTTTCTCTTCTCTCTAGTTACATCTCTAGCCAACTGATCAGATTAGTTTTGATCACACATGAGCATCCTATATGACGTCATTTTTTGCTTTCAATTTATATTTACTAAAGCAATATAATTAACATATTATTTATTGTACAGATAAGTACAACATTTCCACGGCTAAGTGGTATAGAGGGCACCCACATTCAAAAGAGCCATCTACTCAACTTCCATCATGAAATGTGATAATATCCTATGCGTCTTTTTCTCTATAGTCGGTGCAGTACCCGTCCTTTTGTAAGAAATAGTAAGAAAAGCCAACTAAAGTCAAGGTCAAAATAAAGGAAACTTAAAGTCAAACCGAGTCAAGGGGATGTGAAGTTAGGATGATACATAAGGAGGCGCGCATGTGGGTCGCATAGATTAGGCGTGCATAGTTAGAAGTGAAACCCGTAGAAAACAAAGAATTACGCGATTCAAAGACAAAAAGGGCGCAAGAGGCGCCCGACCTAGGCACGACCACCACGGTACGCGACCTAGGCGCGACCACCGCGCGTGCGTTGTGCGCGTTTTTTCGATGATTCTCAGCGTCTTTTTGGTCCGCGATAACTTACATTTAGGCGTCTTTTTGAGTCTTTATTCATAAATATTTTTTAACTTGAGATACTCTAGAGAGAAAAGAGAGAAAAAAAGGAGATTGTTTACCGTAGTTCAAGTCAAGTTCAATCATACGGTAAGTAGATTGATTTTAACCTTAAATCTTTAATCATTTTCTCTAATCCATCATTGAATTAGGAGATGGTATTTAAATTGACATATGGATAAGATAGGTTTTGCCTAACTCAATTAAATTGGGGAAATTAGATTATGGGTAAGAATAAGATGAATTAGTTAGTATATACATTTGAGATGGATTTATGGGTACCCGGTTATGTAGGATCCGACTTCGTAATGGAGTATTTCTCACCCTAAAGAGTTATTCTTGTTGTGCTAGCCAACTAAGGGTGAATTCTTACTAGGTTCTGTATATGGATGATTTGTTTTTCTTTTAGTGTCTTTTGTATATGGTGCGTGTCGTTAAACACCAACAATATTTATAAGGACTCAACAAGCATAGAGGCAATTAGTGTGACGATTCATACAGAGGGTTTGTTTAACAATTAGAAATGACAACTAGGTCTAGTATGCCTAAGTGTCACAAATAAATTTGGGTTTAAGTAGGTTGAACTAAATTGATACAAATTTAAGGCAAACAACAGAAGAAAGCTATACTAAAATAAGGCAATCAAACAAGATGTAATCAAATAGGAAAGAAAACTAGAGAAAACTAGGGATCATTGGATCATGGGATCATATAGGATAAATTATGGATGCATGATGTCTATCTTAGGTTAATCATTGGGTTGAGTTGAACTATGGGACTAGGCTCTCGTTCGTAAGCCTTTACCTAGACCAAGTAAACTAGCTCTCGCGTACACTTACCCTACCCACCATCATAATGCATGTTCGTACCCTCCCTTAATATGTGGATCTTATAGGGGGTATTATCAATCAACAAAATATGTAACGACTAGTCTACACATTTCATTAAACAAGCAGAGTATTTTAGTTAAAACAAAACCCAAAAGCCAAGCTTCAGACAAATTGATCATGCAATTAACCCCTAATCATCCCCCATAATCCCCCACTAACCCTAACTAATGCACTACTCACTAATCATGGAGATTACGACAGAAATAACATCAAGACAAGCATAAGATAAAATAAACATGATGATTAACAAAATTAATCGTCTAAATATTAACAAGAAATTAAGAGAGATTAAGGATTATGTCAACCAATTAAAAAAGTAGATGAGAATTAATAAGAAAACCCATAATATATAGAAGAATGTTGTCACCCAATCTAGAATAAATCCAAGAACAAGGAAAGATTAATCACTAACTAAAGAGTGATTAAGGAAATATTAACTAATTTGAGAGTTTTGTAAGCTAATTTGATCAAATTTTAAATAGAATTGATGAAACTCAATCTAGGGTTTAGACACAAAAGATGAGATTCTTAATTACATCCCCATTTATCTAATAATAACCTAAGACTTGGAAGAGGAGGTGATACGGTTTTATATTTATTACCTTGCAAGTGTATGAATGATCATTATGTATTGTAAGGGTCAAATCCCAAGGGATGGAAATTCAGGCTCTAAGACGGTTTAATGAATTGTAGATTAGTCCTAGCTAGAAGCAGGTTGATTGATGATTAATGATAACTAGAACTAAGCAAAAAAGTAAGAAGTTTAAATCAATATTAGAAAGACTAAGGTATCCGGGTTCACTATGTAGATCAAGGTTGATTATGGTCAAGGTAGGTCTCCACCTCTCGATGTAAGACGGTCCCTAGGTAGGCCTCCACCTCTCGATGTAAGACGACCTCTAGCCTAAGTTTGGTTGGGATCTCGCCCTAACCTCTTGAAAGTCCTAGACCTTTAACTAGTTTCCTCTAATTAGTTCATTAAATTACATTAACTTAATGATTTAGGATCTAGTTATCATACATGCAATATAAAAGCATAAATATAAAGATAAGAAGAAATTTCCTTACAATGAGAAATTTTCGGTCTAAAAAGGGCACAATAAGAAACTCTTTTTTTATTGTTCTTGAGCATATTATTAGTGTATGATCCTCCATAAAACAACCTCCAAAGTAGAAGGTCTCATTCTTATTGCACCCAAGAATCCACCCTAAAAATCTTAGCTTATTATTAACTAGATAATAAGTAAGAAATAATACTACTAATATTAGTGTATTACTACTCTAGTAATACTTAGAGAATATTAGTGTTTTGAGAGTTGTAGAGAGAAGAGGTTTTAGAGAGAAATAATGGCAAAAACAAGTGAATGAATTAGTAGTGAAATGAACAACCAAAATGCCCTTTTTATAAACACATATGGCCGACCATACTTCACTAAAAAAGCCTTATTTTTGCTCAAAATAATCACATGCATAATGGTAGTGTATAAGGGTGGTTATGATGATTAAAGTATGGAAGATATGTCACTATCACATAGTTGATTGTGTGTTAAGAAAAGAAGAACACACATGCATCTTTCATGTGCACAAAACCGGTCCATTATGCCCTATAATGGTCCATTTTGATTTTTGGTATTTGTCCCACAAATACTTATTAATCATGTGCTTAATTATCTAGTATAATCAAGTGTTAATTTGATCATAAAACAATTATATGACTCAAATATATATACTTAACTTTTAAGTGATATTTTACTATTATAACAATATATAATGGGTCACACAATATTCAGTTAATTTATTTTACAACTCCTTGAAAATATAATTAACTAATTATCTCTAACTCAAAATTTATGCATAATCTCAACTAATTTAATGATTTAACGATTAATCACTAAATTAAATATTATTTAGTCGTATTAAAATAAGACGTAAAATTTATTCAGTCAGTTATCGTTTAATTGACTAATAAACTTAAGTGGAATGAGTTCCTAACTCAAATTCCAATAAATTACTCTCGTGGTTAAACGTACATATCAAATATATGTAATGTGCTAATTATGTAACACCCGCAAATGTACCCTATTTTTCTAGTAAAAATATTTTACGGATACTTTTTAGTGAAATTTAGTTTTAATTTAGAATTTAATTTTTCGAGTCGAATTTAGAATTTCCGAGTTCGTATTTGGAATTTCCGCGAGATTTCAAGTAAAACCCGTCTTAAGCCGTCTTTGACTTTTTCTTGACTTTTTCCCTTATACTCCCTCATACTACTCCTAACCTAATTCATACTCACACAAACACAACTCAACATTTCTTCTTCTCTAAGAAACCCAAAACCTTGCCTCTATTTTCATCCAATCTTAGAATCGTCGTACCTCGCTCATTTCTTGTTCAAATTCACGTAAGTTCGTCTCATTCTTCCCCTCTTAGCTTCCTCTATCCGTATTGGTAATAAAATTACCGTCTTTCTCGCTTTTCAATTTATCCGTCTTTCTCAAAGGTGAATTATATTCATCTTTTGTCATCTAATTGTAGGTGGAGACTTTCTAGAAATCGATTGAAGTCGCATAAAGGTAACGGTGAAGGGTTACTCGATATCATTTACGTGTTTTATGTGTTTTCTAGGCTAGTAATCGTATTTAGATTATGGTTAGTATGCTTAGGACTTGTGTTGTTGTTGATGGATGTTGCTAGTTGTTAATTGATATGAGAATTGATGGTTTGTGATGATAAATGAGGATTTTTGTTGTTGATAACTTGTTGGGATTTGATCGTGCCTGAATCCCATGAAGGACGCTGGCTACGTCGTGGGACGCTGGCTGCGTCGTGGGGCGCTGGCAGCGTTACTAGCGGCCGACTGCAGTTTTTATGCACTGACCCCTTTTTGTAAAATGATCATATCTCCTTCGTTACTTGCTTGTTTTAGGCTTGTGACATCCCGTTGGAACCGTAAGAGGATAAGATATCACCTCCATTTTGAATTTCTGCATTTTCATGTCTAGAACTCTAGTTATGACTGTTTGAAGTGGATCTTTGTTTTAAATGGTTGCCAAACAACGTTGTTTTGGAGAGGTATCTATGTTTCTTATTTATTATGCTTCATAAACTTGTTCTAATGCTTATGTATCATGTATTGATTCATTTTGATCATAGTTAAGTTTATATAATTCCCTATTCTCATGTTTTGTGACGGTTTTTGATATGTCCTACTTTGAGTCGGTTTTTACAAATGATACGGTTTGAGCACTATTTTGTTATGTGCTTTGTACTCTCATTCCTTTGGCTACCTCCAAGTTCGTAAGGCTGGAATGTCGGAACGGGGAGGTATCCTACTGCTTAATTGCATGTGTTAGTGGGCATACGACGACGTTGTTGGGAGGCAAACGCTTTGCGTTGATCGACCCGGCCGTCAAATGTTGTGTACTTGCGAGGTGGTGTTATTTGCATGTAGCGTACCGCTTGTTATGTGGCTCGAGCTCTTTTCCGCCTCTTTTCGTATTTATTCTAACGAATTTGGGGTACTCGGCGTCAATGATTGACCGAGTCTTGGATGCGAAATGTCATCGCTTGTCGAACCGGAAAATGCGATTCTGGGAGTCTGGCCAGGTTTAGATTAGGAACCGTATTATTATCGTCGTTCCTACCAGGAGGAAATTAGTCTACATATACGAAATGGATTGAATCGTATATGCGTTCAGGGAATGTTTTTCTCCCGTGGATTCCTGTTAATCATACTTGCCATGTACACGGTGCTAGTGCGTTTCATTTACCGTGAGAGAGGTCGTCATTGTATTGTTATGTGTGGATGGGTGATTACATGATTGATTATTCATGGTCATACCATGACTTGGCATGGTTTGTTTGTCGAGTCTCAATCTTATCAAACTTATACCGCTAACGGTTAGATGCAAGCCCTAGTGAGCGTATTCGGTTGCCTAAGAGTGTTTTCCCCGAGTCTTTGTATAACATGATGGATTCGGACTTGTAACTCTTATGCTCTTATCATTATATCTCGAATTGCCTATCTATACTTATCGTATCTCACATGTATATCTATATATGCATGATTTTACTTTTGTATTTCTTTATATGTACGTTTAATGTGATATGGCTGGGAGAACCCGGAGTTACTCCCCACTGACTGTGGCGTTCATGTTTTTCATGGATGAACAGGTTGCTTGATTGGATGGCATTTTGCTTGATATTTTGGGTTCGGGTGTGAGCTAGCGGGCGTTGTCCCTGGATGAAACACCTCTAGACGTTCTTTAGTTATATGCTAATAACTTTGTCTTTTGTTAACACTTTGAGAGACTACGTCTCTTGTGGTATTTTTATTTGGTTTGTAATATTTGACACTCCTCGTATTTTCTATTGGCATGTAAAAAGTTTTAAAAACACCGTAGTTTCGCTAATTAAATCACATGCTTGTATGTTTTATTTCCGCATTCGCGAGGGTTGTCACAGTTGGTATCAGAGCTTTATCGCCCCCGACGCACACACGTGAACCCTAAACTTAAATTACTTGACCTTGAAAT